>CM034147.1:959075365-959675365 GCA_019776745.2 Taxus chinensis | reverse complement strand
AAGGTTCATGTGCATCAGAATAGTTTGAATGAGTTTTGTACAAGTGTTGGAAGGTCAAGACTTCTTTATTAGTATTCATGGTGTGAAGATAGTTCATGGGAGTGCATGTTGCATACAGTGGTTCTTGGGATTTACAGTCCAAGTGATAAATGTTATAAATATTTGCATGCATTACCCTTATGTCACTGAGGTTTCTATGCATGTGTCATACTATGCAAAAGTGGTTGAGGTATTTGTGATGAGTATTTGATCTCAATGTGTCAAGACTATATTTGTAGACCGCAGACCTAATGACAATGAGTTGATCCTAATGGTTGCTTCATGGCATGATACAAAGCTTCGGATTTGAAGGAGCTTGCAGAAGGAATGGATGTATACATGGAAAGTATGTCTAAGTGGTGTATATATATGGATAAGCTCATGTATCCTAAGAGGACTTGGCTTTGGCAAGATGGAATATTCGAGACAGAAATTCAGGGTTTGATACTAAGGCATGTACTAATGAAGGAATCAAGATTTGTAGATGAATTATGTTATAACCTACGGTGTTTTATGAAATGATTTGATTATTATTTATTCATTTGTATAAAGTTTGATCTTGTTCTATGATGGCTTACCTAAGATGAGTATGATTCTTAAGTTATGTATATAAGCAAGTCCATGAGACCTATTTGGTGTTGCTGTTGAAGTATGAGAAAGCCTAGTAAGAGGGCAATTTTAAATGTGTAGAAGGTCTTAGTTTAAGAGACCATTCAAAAATAATGTAGAGAAGACGTTGTGAATGAAAATAGGTGGAGAGCATATGATGTTCAATCAAAAGAACTAATGTTTCTTTGAAGAAACTTGTTAATGTGAATAAAGTCCTAAAAGTGAGTAAATGAGAAAGTTAGAAGATTTAAGGAAGTGATTCATAATTTCATCACTTTTGTTGTAATGCATTTCATAGGTGTGAAGAATTAAAAAACTTGATTAATATGTTATATCTAGGGAGTTGTTGCTTCCTAAGGGTTGGTGTTCTACTAACACTAGCTAAAGAAATGTGCTCCTTTTGGGGTTGGTGTCTTACTAAACTTATGGGTGATGCTTATTGCCAATCATTTTATTCTAAAGAAAAACATTCTAATCCACATGTGCGTCGGCCTATACCCAGCGGGTTTGGGTGCTCACCCGAGTCCGCAAAGGAACTGACACAATCCTTTATGTGAGTCTTAAGTGACAATACATGTTTATGATAGATACCCTTAAAGTGTTCAAAAGCATGAGAAGGAACTGTATGATGGAAAAGTGACATGCGAGCATGACAATCTACAAGTAACTCTTCCTTACACCTGACCTCCCGAGGTCATGCTGAGATAGCTAGTGGGGATGGAATACACACGGGTGTAGATAAGCTAGTTAGGTAATCTTGTGTCTTCAACACGCAATAGTGTGATCTGTGAATCTAAGGCAAAGAAGGCCCTCCTAACCTAAACCAGTGTGATAGATCATTCGGCTAGAGGATAGCTACTTGAAGGCTCCAATCAATATCGAGCTCTTCGTGATCCGATCTATGGGTTATGGAATACGTGGAAGATGACCTATGGGTGCTTCGTATGTATCTCCCGACAAGGTCATGAAAATGGAATGACTAAATATGTAGTGGATCTTTTGGTGCTTTATGGATGATTCTCTTGTCTAGTCTAGAAATATTTAGCTTGATTAGCTACTACGTTTAATAATGATAGTTGTGTGATCATGTCTGGTGGAAGCTGGAGAGGACCTAAACACTAATGTTCGCAAACCAACATCAATATTGGATTGATTTTTAGGCCCATTGGGTTTTGGGACCTATGGATCACAACCATAAGCTCGTGGTTGTTGTGGACCTCCTATGGTCATGTGAAGAATCAATTCCTTCTTCTAATTATCTAGTAGTCATATGCCTTTTCAGCCTCTATGTTTAGAACTAGAAGTTGCATGATTTTCTCAGAGTACCTAATAGGTGTTCTAGCAACTTGGATATAAGCTAGTGTCTATATCAATGAGGAGGTCTCCTACGCATCTGGCTGTGGACTAGTGAATCACAACTGAATGTTTTCTCTCCTTTCAGGTCATTCTACAGTCATAAGGATATCTATCAAGGTAGTCTATAATTTGGCTGATTTGACCAGAATGTGTGTGTTTTGTCGTCTTCTATGTTTAATACTCTTAATTGTGTGTTGATTTCTTGTAGGTCTATGGTTGTTCGGAAGACCTGAATTCTGAGATTTTGGTCTATGTCAGTTATTGCTGCAACAATATTTGATTGAGGCAGATTGGCTCAAAAATGTATTCCCTAGGCTCCCTAAGTCCCGTGATTGTCATACAAGATCAATATAAACCTAACTGAAATGAAAATAAACTAATTATGCAAGATATATCTACAATGTATATATATTCCTCTGTTTTTGTATTTTTGATAGAATTTTAATAGAATTGAAAGAGCAACTAATCTAATATATTCAGAAAATGACAACTAATCTAATAACAAAATCAAAACAAGCAAGGTAGCCCAGTGTAGCTACTTGCATGTACAGTTGTGAGTTTATCCTAAATAACTAGATAGCTGATTAACTTAATTGAAATATTTCGATCCTACGTCAGAAGTGAGGAATGAATCATAGTTTCTGAGAAACTATCAATCCCCACAACTTCCCTGGCAATATCGAAAATGAAACTTAACTGAAATGAAATATTTCACTACTCTATTTGATATGTTTTAACTAGAAAATTTGACAGATAAAACCTGGAATTTGAATAACAGTGGTGAATCCAGTAGTGTATGATTTTGTCCCCTCAGAATGATCTCCTCATTCCTTCATGTTCACGTGAATCCAGAAGAGCGTGTATATGCCCATAGCATCAATAGAAAAAGGTATTTTGAACAATGGCAGCTTTGGATATAACCGAATATAATGTGAGTAGGAGAGGGATAGCACAAGTGATAGAGCTTGGCGTATGCAATTCCTAGTGGGATTTATTATGGGAATACAACACAAGCGTACCGAGAGATTCTAGAATCTACCTTCTGTGAAGAATACAACCTGTAACTCTAATGGATTCAATCTACAAATGACACTACCTACTCTAAACTAATTTATATGAACAGTAATGAACAAGACTAGAGCAAGAAGATCAAATGGCTTCCAACAGTAAAGGAAAACTAGCATGGATGCAAAAATGAAATAAAAATGATCTCTAAACAAGAAATTGATAGACTAAACAATGGAAATGAGAAGTTGAGGTGCCATTTGCTTGAAAACAAGCTGGATACTTATAGATTTCACATTCACCCAAAGGTAATTCCCATTAGAACTCTTTTACCATTAAACAATGAAGAAACGCTATTCCAAGGGACATAAAACATTAATACGAGCTAGGCGGTTGAGAAAAGCTGGTGAAATTGAAAATTTATGCAAGTCACGATCAAAGGAGCAACCTGGAAAATGTGAAGGACCGCCACCCTGAGCAGGGCAATGGTTACAGGACCACCGCCTGGCAGGATGGCAGTCACGAGACCGCCGCCTTGTCAAGGTGGCGGTTTCATCACTAAAGGTCAAAAGGCTTAGAAAAGAAAGGTAGAGGAACAAAACAAAGCACAAGAAACTTGGATAAAGCATTTGGGATGTTAACATATACTTTGTGAGCTTCTCTAGGATCCCGAACACCTTGCGCAGGTGACCTGTATCATCATTGGGGCATGTGTGACATCGTTTCGGTGGTACGGTACCCTACAATTTTGGGTACGTATAGGAACCTTGTGAACAAAACAAGAAAGTGCTCCACACTACCGACTTGATTAGTAAGCCTTGGTGAGATTAGAGTAAAAGTTACTTCCATTGCAACCCCAATGATAATACTACTCAACACAAAATTTACTCATTATATTAGAAGGTGGTAAAGTAAATCCGAGATACTCCTTAGGAAACCAAGGTAAATTGAGCTCACAGAAGTAAACTTGTGACACATAGAGAGAGAACCACCTAGGAAGCTTGCCGGCTTGGAGACATTGTTTTTTTCTTAATTGTTATACTTGAGAGCTCTCACAAAGTGAAAAATTTGTTAGATTCAAACTCTTATTTTTTGAATAAGGGAAAGAATATCTTAATGTTGAAACTGCATGATATTTCATCATGAAATCTACTTCATGTCATTTTTTCCTAGTTTTTCACTTATCTTAAGACAAGGTGAAGCTTTGCCAAAATAACACCAAGTTTATTTCAACACCATTTGGCCTACACCCTTATTTTCTTATTTCCCATTTTTGGACAAAAGGAAACAACATATACCGGATACCACTATATATCATGTGTCGACCACTTTTTATTCTACTTGTGTGACTAGGTTGCAATGTCAGAGTGCAAGTGTTAAAAGTGTGTATGGTACGTACTCACAATCTAGTAGGCCCCCTTGTCTCAAAGACCCATATTTGAGACTTATTATCATCGTATTTAGGTGATTTCATCCTTGTCTTCTTTTGAGTTGTTACGCTGCCCGTATTGTAGCCATACAATTGAGATATTTACATCTTGTTTCCATTGTGAAATTAGGCCTAAATCTTTATATTGTAAAGTTACGCTCCTCACATGCATAACAATTTCTTGATATACTTAGACGTAGTTTTTACACCCTAGCTTTGTCTTGAGTTTTGTGAGTATTGAGGTTACTTTGTTAGCATCGCTATAATGCCCTTTTGATACTAAAATATTGATTTCTCACAAATTTTGATTACGTGTCCAAATAGCATTGTTACGCTTCTTGGACTTGTATCATCCATTTTACATAGCTTAGACTTTGGTAGTGTTTAGAAACTGGTTTTTAGAATACCTGGTTAGAATATCACGTCAACATTTCCTTATCATTTAGGCCTTGTTTGTTGCAAACTTGACCTAACTAGCGATATTGTGTTGTCACTATTTAGTTGCAAACCTATCTAGACAAATATTAGGGAGTAAACTATTTGGTGTGACTAAATTTTGAGCGTTATACATCATTGTATTATTCTAAGGAAAAAATTTGTCATACATTACCTTGCTAAGGTAGCTTATTCGTTATTCTTTATTTCGCACATTCACTTTGACCTATCAATTTTGGGGCTATCCTATAGCCACCTTGTTTTGACAATTTAGTATCGTTACGCTGTAAAAATTTGACCAAGGTCCCTTTTTAGTAAACCTTAGTGGAAATTTTTCATGTTGAATCTCTTATCTCAAGTATGCCTCCTACAAGGATGGGATCCCGAAGATTAGGAACTAATATATTTAGAGGTGACAACCCTCTTTCAGAGGATAATCACATGGTTGACCATAGTGGTGGAGAGGAGGATTCTCCTTGTATGAATATAAAGCATCCTCCCAACAATTTTGATGATTACATTTTCCAAAACAAACATGAAGTACTCATGCATGTTATGGAATTAGGAGCTAAGTTACCTTCCACAGTAGACCCTTCTCTCGTTGCTGGAATGATTCGTAGAGAAAAGGAAGTAGACTGACCTCATCGTACTGTTCATGAAATTTTAAATCCAGGTCATGCTTCTACTTCTACACCACAGAATAAAGAGGAGGTACCGTTTGAAAACGACGAAGACTATCATATACCTATAGTTAGGGTACGTTGTGAAGACAACAAGGAACATGCTCATCAAGCACAACGTCCCCCTAAAAAAAATCATCGTGAAGTACCTATTCAAGAGGTGATGTTAGAAAAATAGGTCCAAGCCCTTACTCACCAATTGGAAAGTTTGGCTTCACACATACAAAAGGAACAACCCAAAATTTTGAAACAAACTATATAAAAGGAAAACCTAAAGCTTTGTTTCACGAGTTCCCAATAAACACTCCTCGACGGGAGGCACAAAGAGATCCTTATGAATAGATTTTCGAAGAAAATAGTGGTGGGAATACACCGAGATTTAATCTTACGCATAAACCTACACCACCCACACAAGATCCGCTTTTCAACCAAGAGTGGTCAACTATGAAGAACACCCTTGTAGCATTGCAAGAAGGTAAAACTGGTAATAATAATAAATACCAGTTTGACGAGTTGTGCCCTTATCCATTTGATAGGGCCATGCTCCAGGTATCTTTCCCATGACACTTTGATTTCCCAAAAAATTTCAAGTATAAGGGAAAATTTGACCCTTGTGACCATATAAAGAATTTTTATATGGCATGCCAAGAGGTTGCATATAAAGACAATTATCTTATACGTCTCTTCCTATGGAGCTTAGGAGGAATGACGTTAGAATGGTTCTTACACATTCCCAATGCGTCTTTATCCACATGGCTGAAACTAGGGGAACATTTTGTGTGCCACTTCTCATTCAATATGAGAGCGATGTCACCATGATAGATCTATGCAATGCCAAACAACGAAATAACAAAAAAATTGTTGCATTTTTTCAAAGATGGACAGGATTAGCTAGTTGTTTTCCTTGCTTCATACCTGAAAATCAATTGATAAGTATATTTGTTCCCAACCTCCATCCAGACATCACGTCCCACTTGTAAATGCATTGTGGCAACACATTCGAAGAGGTAATAAAAAAGGGAGTCAAATTGAAAAGGTGTTGTTAGCTAGGGGGGATCTGAAACCTATCTCCCATGATCATAATGATTCTAAATCTAACAATAAAACAAAGTTTGTTCCTAATAAAAACAAAAATATTGTTAGGATGGGATAGTAGAGTCTAAGCGGGTACAAGTCATTCAGAACCATTCACCTTTGAATCTTGCAAAAGGAAATCCACCTATGGAGTATAAACATCATACTTTCACACATCTATCTAAATTAGTATCGTCCATACTAAAAAAGTTAGAGGTCATTAACATGGTTAAATACGCTGAAACAAAACCCTACAGAGATGACACACCTAAACCATCATGGTTTAGGGATAATGAATTTTGTGACTTTCACCGTGTAAAGGGTCATAAAATAGACAAGTGTTTAAGATTAAAACATTATATTCAAGACCTAGTTGGCAGTGGTGATATTGAAGTAGACTCCGCTGCCACTGCTAAATCTCCAAATGCAAACTTAGGGATCTTCAAAGATATTTTTCCCAATCATGAAGAAATAAAAAAATTCAGATCAGGGACAATCATCTCAAAATAAGAATGCTAACTATGTGTCAAACAAAGACCATTTCGATGCCTTGATAGGTTGTGTTGACCCACTCATTGAGAAAATCAACACAATTAGAATTAAAACAAGAGAATGTGCCGTAGAAACATGATGAGCTTGTCTTGTTATAGATTTTCAACCTACTCCCCCTCCTCCTCAAGAGAGTCATTATGATGTGCTAGATTAACTAGAGAATACTATAGCTAATATTTCAATCTTAGACCCTCTAAATATTTCTAATGTCCATAAAGACATACTTTGTAAAACCCTACAGGGATCAGGAGTATCTATTGATGTCAACCCTACGCATTTACAAGCCATGGTAGCACAAATCAACCTTGTAAGACACATAACCTTTAGTCCAACATAAGCCTTAACTGAAATATCCCTCCCATAACCTACCCTTACATATTGAGGTAATAATCAAGCATAAGAAGGTTAAGGCAGTGCTTGTGGATGGTAGATCGAGTCTTAACATTTGTACTTTTAAACTAGGCCATCAACTAGGCTACACAGAAGTTGATTTGGAAACAAAGGTCATCACCATAAAGGAGTGTGACAATGAAGAATGACAATCAGATGGAATGATCACTTTCTCATTGGAAGTGGGTCCCATAACCCATGATACAAAGTTACATGTCTTGGACCTGGAGCTCCCTTACAACATCTTTCTTGGTCGCCCATGGATTCACGCCATGCAGGTCATGCCATCTATGTATCATTAGTGTTTAAATTTGGAGTATGAAGGAAAGTCACTTACTATACAAGGGGATCTCCAACCATTTTTTGATTGTAAAGCATTTTCGGGTTACTTTCCCACTATCTACGAGTGTCCATCTACGGAAATTCTTGTCTTTGTTCAGTCGAAGGCCCTCGCTTCACAAGTGGATCCAAACACCCTGACTCCCAGTGACAATGGTATAGATACATTGTAATCTCCTTTTTCTATGTGGGAGATGAAGGTACTAAACAACAGATGTGGAGAGTATAATCTTCAACAAGCCCTTATGATTCAAAACATTCTATCAGCCCAAGCATGTGGTAGACCATGCTACAAATTCCAAAGATCAAGGGAGAATTTCACTTTTGACAATTTCACTTCCTGTGGCTTGCTAGAAGATGAAATAATCCTCAACAATATTATATTTAATCCTCAAGATGATGAAATGGCTTTGTGTTATAATTCATCTAGATATGTTATTCCTAATAGAATCATGTTTACTATGAGATATCAAGGACATGGTTGTGGTCTCTACGAGAAAGGCCCATTAGAAGCTCTTTCAATACCTCATCACATACTGGGTAAATCAAGTATTGGCATCCATTTATATGAGTCTCACCCTTCAGATAACGAGTATGTTTCTTTTGAGAGTGAGGATAGTTTGTCTGAAAATGAAAGCGAAGCAAATTCTCAGTGTAGTCTTTACAAAGACCTCACCTCTACGAACCTATGCTCTAACATGGCTATCATTATCATAACCCCTGTTACACCCATCATAACCCCTATAAATCAGACGTTAACTCACATCTTCCCTGAAATGTTGAATTGGGATCAACAAAAACACATACCTATTGACGTGTTTCAGAATGATGAGGCTATTAACAAGTTCTTGGGTATTAGAGATAACATTCCAAGAAATGATCACAAGAAGGGGTTCTCCATTCAGCTTAATGTGTGTGTGTACTTCGAAGAGGAAGTAGAGCTATGTGGACACTTAAGTAAAAAAGTGAGCAAGGGAAAAAGTTCCAAAGAAAATCCTTGCGGTTGTGGAAATAAAAAGGAGAAGTCCTATAGAAAAAACCTCTTTGAGGCACTTGTAGACAAACAAGTAGAAAAACCCATAGAAAAGATAATGTACTCATATAAAGATGATGATGACCTCCCTGAACCACTTTTTTTAGAGGAGGATCTCAATCTCCATCAGGATCCTACGCGTATGGGGGATGAGTCAAAGCTACTAGTGAAAGATACAATAGGTGTTAACATCGACATGAAGGAGATGCCTAGGATAGTTAAGTTGGGAGATTCACTCTCAACAAAAGAACAGAAAACATTTACATGACTCTTAAGGGATTACGTACACATCTTCACTTGGTCTTAAGCCAACATGCCAGGACTTGATCCTGCATTAGTGGTACACAATCTTTTTGTGAACCCAGATGCCAAGCCTGTTAGGTTGTGGAGCTAGATTGCTTCACAGTTAGCATGCAATGGAAAGTGACTGAAGTAATACAACAACCCGTCATCGGTCAAAGGGGAACTGGCACGGTCACCCAGAACTGACATCAGTCAGACAGGTCCAACTTTGGTCAGAGTAAGTGGGAACCAGCCAAGGTTAGGTCTAACCGGTGCCGGTTACCTATGCGATGTGTTTTATTTTTAGTCACGGGCTTTAAATATAGGTTTTGTTTAAAGAAAAAATCTATTCGATGTAATTGCATAGCTAAGGTACCCTAAGTTTATATATTTATATATAAGCGTGAAATTTAGGGTTCATCAGAAGAGTCAAAAAGAGGGATCACATTAGATCCTCGATTCTCTCCCAGACCGGAAGAGGATGAAGATGAAGAAGAAGAGAAAAAAGGAACAGGTTACATGAAGACAGAGACTCCATGGAGAGGAGCTGGACAGAAGGAAATAGCAGGCTACTATATTACCTTTGTATATTTATTGTCTCATTGTAATGGCTTGCACAGTATGTAAAGCACATATCATTTCTTCTTGTAGATCCACATGTTGGTGAGATATTATATTATAGATCTATGTAGATCTAGTCTTGCATTGTAGATCCATGAGATCATATTGTATTGTTGATCCATGTAGATCTAGATATTTTAGAGGTCTCATTTTTAGATTCACAATATAGTGAGAGCTTGGCTGCACAGTGGCAGATGTAGGGTAGCTTCAGGTATGTGAGATCTGGTTATGTTTGAGAGGTACAGTTGGAGTGCACTCAAGTAGATCCAGTTAGAGATCTAGAGGCGACACAAGTGGTGGTATGGAGGCACGGTTTAGTGTACTCAGGTAGATCTAGTTGGGGATCTAGGAGGAGGAGATACTCTTGTAGAGATACATGTACTTTTATGCAGAAGAGTTGGTTTGTAATCTCTTTTTATATTATATTATATATATATATAAATATATATATATATATATATATATGAGATCTCTATCTTTGGTGGACGTAGCCCACTTTGGGTGAACCATGGTACATGTTTGCTATGTGTGTGTACTTTTGTGTGATTTGGATTATTCTAGTTTATACTCCCATTGTAGTAAATTTTGTGGGAAATTGTTTGGATCTTGTGTGTATGATTTTTTTTGTTATGAAATCATAGAACTATTGTGCTGCCCCCCGGGAGTATTTCCCCAATAAATCCCATCAAACAAAAGCTCTGGAAGATGCGTCCTCACATTGCCTTGTTGGTAAAGGCAGAGCTAGAAAGGTTATTATAAGTAGGCTTCATTAGGCTTATCGAATACTCAGAGTGGATTTCAAATGTTGTACCAGTTTAGAAAATTTTAGTTTAGTATTAGAGTGTGTACCGATTTCAGAGATATAAACAAATATTATCCTAAATAAAAATTTGCTCTTCCTAATATCAACATGATAGTCAATTCTACCACTAATTGTGAGATGATGTCACTCATGGATGGTTTCTTAGGTTATAATCAGATAAAAATTGTGGAAGAAGATCAACACAAGACAACTTTTACAACCCCATGGGGGATGGTCTGTTACAAAGCCATGCCCTTCGGCCTTAAAAATGTAGGTGTTACATATCAAATGGAAATGATTGTAATCTTCCATGATATGATAAGCGACATCATGGAAGATTACATAGATATAATAGCTAAATCTAGAACTCAAAATGAGCACCCAGAGATTTTACGGTGTGTCTTTTAGTGCCTAAGAGACTAAAAATTCCACCTTAACCCGAAGAAGTGTGTCTTCGGAGTGCTATCTGGGAAATTATTAGGATTCATCGTGTCAAGGAGAGGAATAGAGGTGGACCTCGTAAAGGCCATAATCATCACAAAGATTCCTCCTCCTAAGAATATTAAGACAGTTGTGTAGCTTATAAGGGAAAATTCAAGCCATTATAAGGTTTATTTCATAGCTAGCAGACAAGTGTCATACGTTCACACATCTTGTTAAGAAAGATGTTAATTTCACATGGGGGCAGAACCATAGCAAGTGTTTGCTTTGCTAAAAGAATACTTGGCTGAACCCCCCATTCTCATGTCACCCATGGTAGGAGAACCCTTGTTGATGTACATCTCTGCTATACATTTTGCAATCGGTGCACTGTTGGCCCAATATGATAAAGAACAGAGAGAAAAAATTGTATACTACTTGAGCAAGACATTGGTAGCATATGAGCTCAATTATCCACAGATCGAGAAGGCTTGCCTTACCATAGTATTTTCTTTCCAGAAGCTACGCCACTATATTCTCAACAAAAAAATAAAGCTTATTTCAAAGGTGGATCCTTTAAAATACTTACTTTCAAAAAATGTTCTAAATAGAAAGATGGCTAATTGGATCATTTTATTAAGTGAGTTTGACATTGAGCACGTTCATCAAAAGTCAGTAAAAGGAAAAGTCTTAACGGATCAGCTAGCAAAAGCTCCACTACCAGGTATTGAACCTTTTATTCTAGAACTACCAGATGCATCTATGATGTACCTTGAAGAATCTATTGTTTTGTAACTATACTTTGATGGCTCCTTTACCTTCCATGGTTCAGGTCTCAGAGTTGTGTTAATCACTCCTATGGGAGACTTGATTCCCCAAGCATTCTAGCTAGGGTTCCCATGCACAAATAATATAGTAGAGTATGAAGCTCTCATTTTAGGGATGAAGTTAGCTATCAAGTGGGATATCAAACAAGTCAATTTAATTGGTGATTCAATGCTTATTATCAAACAAGTCATATATGAATACAAGGTAAAAGACAAGAAGCTCCTCATTACAAGAGGATGGTGGATTCTTTGAAGGAATAATTTGAGTAGATAACATTTGAGAAAATACCAAGAGCACAAACAAAGCATCTGATGTTATGGCTATAGTGGGGTCCATGTTGAGTATTCCACCAGGGAACAATGATGTTCCATTCTTCATTGAACATATAAGAATGTCAACATATGACATACCATAATCCTATTTAGTAAGTGAAGTTGTTGGTCTATTTTCACCATGGTACGCTGAAATCTTTAATTACCTCCATGATGAAACATTTCCCACTAATATTTCCCGTGTTGAAAAAACACACCCTCATCTAATGTATAACCCACTATACCCTACTGGAACCCTCTTCCATCAAGGCTACGACGGGAATCTGTTGCACTATTTAAATTCTGACAAGTCTATCCAATCAATCAAAGAGGTGCACAAAGGCATATGTAGGGCCCATACTAATGGGATCGTACTTGTAAAGAAAATTCTCATAGTATGTTATTATTGGCCTACCATGGAGCATGATTAATGCCAGCATGTGAAAAAATGCATGGATTTTCAAAAGTATGACAACTTGATACATACGTCGGGGTAATCCTTACAACCAATCACGACACCCTAGTCGTTCTCAAAGTGGGGTCTCGATCTAATAGGGAAACTTAATCATGTCTCCTCAGGATGGCCATAAATTTATCATAACTGCACTAAGTACTTTACAAAATGGGTAGAGGTTGTTCCTCTTACCTATACAAAAGGACCCCAAATCTCTAAATTTATAATGAATCATATCATTTGTTGATATGGTATCCCTCTGTTATTATCACTGATAATGGTAAGACATTCAAGAATAAAACTATGAAAGCACTCTGCAAACACTTTCAAATCTCCCTTAAGTTCTCAACCCCCTATTACCCTCAAGGTAATGGGAAAGTTGAGGCTTACAATAAAACCCTAATTCACATTATGGAAGAATATGGTGAACAAGATAGGTCATGTGATTGGAATTTACAAATTCACCATGCCCTCTAGGCATTCATAACTTTTATCTACACCCCCACAGGTGCAACTCCATATTCCTTAGTATTCAGCATGGAAGTCCATACTACCTCTAGAGATCAAGATCCCTTCTTTGTGTATTGAGCTAAGGGACTACCTGAATGAAGAGGAAGACTACAGAGTAGCTCGACTAGCAAAGTTGGAGCTATTAGATGAGAAAATACTTCACGCTCTCAATCACCTTAAAGTATATCAGGATTGAGTGTGGCGAAGCTACAATAAAAGATTCATACCTCGTCAATTTGAGGTAGGGGATTTGGTGTTAAAAGAGAATCAGAAGAACACCAATAAGACCGTGAAAAGAAAGGGAAATTTGAACCCAATTGGCTAGGACCATATGTTGTGGTTACCAAGTTCGGTTCAGTTGCCTATAAGCTAGCCCATGCAGATGGTCAAGAGCTTCGAGAACCCATGAATGCAATGCATCTTAAGCACTTTTATGCTTAAGTATGGGGTCTCTAAAGTATCAAGAAAAGTAAAAAAGTATAAAAAAAAGAAAATGAAAAAAGATAAATAAACAAGTGCATCCAATAGTGAAAACCACGCAATGGTGGCACTTTGGACAAGTCCTTTGGTGAAAACCAGTTTCCGGTGCCAAGGGAGGGTCCATTGTTCATAAGCATTTCAGGTTTAGGAGTATGAAGCTTTGTCCTAAGTTGGTCTTTTCCTTCGTCTAAGTCCCTTGTGAGCCTATCCTTCTTTACCCTAATCCGACTAATCTTACCTTGTGAATGCGGAGAATTTAACTTTAAATGAACCCATCTCGCACTGGGGGAAACTTTGCAGCATCACTTCTGGCATATACTCATGGAATTCTTGCCCTTGTACATCCCATCTAACACTGGGGGCATCCACGTTTCTTCATTTCCTTGCACATTCACTTCGGAAAACTGTTGAGAAAACATCAAAAACATTCATATAACTTTTGAAAATCCCAAAACATACAGATAAAAACATGTTTCATAGAAAAATCCAAAACAATAGAAAATTGTCTTAGAGATAAAACCAAAAACAACGAAAAATATCCCAAAATTGTCCCACAAAAACAAAGTAATAGTTTGCTTACTTTTAGTTGTTGGTTTGTATGGTTTTAGTTGCATTATTTTTCGTATTGTGTGTTGTATGATTTAAATTGGATTTACTTACTTAGATTGAATGTCACTTTAGTCTATAGTGTATTGCATTGAGTTCATTTTATACTGCATACTTGTAAATAAATGTGTTGCTTTAGATAGAGTTGTTAGCTTGTGCTTGTAAATGTTTTACTTGTACATTATGTTATCACTTCATCATCATATCACATATAACCATCACATCTATACATCATATATCAAAAAATGCTAAGTTTACATCACACATGTATACTGAAGCTAATCATCAAATACCGTATCACTCAATGGGGCAAGAGGGGTTGCGCATGATCACAAATCTATCCCCCCCACACCAATATCAAAAATAAAAACATGTTGCTCAAAGTATCTCATCAAACATACAAGTATGATATCAGCTAAGGCTTATCTCATAATCTAACATGTGATACAAACATAATGCAATAAGTTCAACATGATATCTCATAAACAAACATATATCCATCTATCATCATACATCATCAAAAATATAAGTGTCCATATACATCTGATATAACAAGTCATCATGGACATCTATGCAAAAAAGTGCCTTCATCATGAGGCATGATAAAAAACAATACACATACATCTGTATAAAAGTATGCCTTCATCACGAGGCGGTACACCAAAAATAAAGTAGTACATCTGGTACATCAATAAGAGATTCAACCATGACTCTCACCCACATCAGGGCTGGCTAGTCTGGGTACGCCGCTAGGTAGGGGCATCTGAGGTGCTAAATGTGTAGAAGGTGTTGCATCATGTTGAACTGACCCATGCTGCTCTGAAGTCGGCTGTCCTGAAGGACCCTCTACGGATCGCACTGATCATGATGGTCTATGAGATCTGGATCGTGATCTGTTTCCTACTATCTTGACCATACTCAGGAACTCTCTGCTCAGATGGAATGATCGCATAATACTGCATCCTGTAATAGGTGACCTCACCTGCTATAGTAGCACTATGCCCAATCATCAACTACACCCCTGAGGATGTGTCTACCTATTGTAGTGTGTCACGCTCTGCCCTCATGCTAGCTAGCTCTATCCAGATTTGAGACTGAATCTTATAGCCTGATCCCATCTCTTTCTGTATTTGTAATAGCTATAGCCTGATCCCAACTCTTTTATAGACTTGATATAGCATGATCTACTTGTAGTTGTAACATGTCTGACTATAGTCTGAGCCCACTCTGCCTGTAGCTATAAGGATATCTGTCTATCACCTGGTCTCACTCTATTAGGGCCTGTAATCTCTCTGACATTGCCTGATCTCACTGTCTATCTATAAGTTGCTATCCCCATCTCCTGGGCTATCTAATCTCTTTGCAAGGGCTATTCTCTCTGCGATTAGGCATGTAATCTCTCTTTCCTGGCCTGATCTCCTCTATCAATTTGATCATCTGGATATGTAAGGGTTGATCTCTCTTATGCGAGGGCCTTATATCTCTTTGTAACCACCTGCCCTCTCTGGCATGTAACAGCCTGATCCCTCTCAAATATCTATTATGGAGTTGTATAGGTGTGTCACCTAATATAACTGCTGCTGCAAGTAATCCTGCATAGCCATGCATCCTGCACATCTTGTATATCCTACATAGCATATATCTTGTACATATGTGCATATCCTGTATATCTGGAAAATCCTCCTCCATATCCTCATCATCCCAGCCATCTCCTCCACCTCCTAGTGGACTATGTCATGGACTCACGTGAAGGGGTGATAAAGGTTCCTGCACTAGCATCTATGGTGTCAACACATGGTGGCTACACCACTACCCATGTTACCACTACCCATGTTGTTGTACTAGCACCTGTTGCACTAGTACCCTCATGTATGGTCCTACATGTGCTGTGTCTGTACCTATGGATCTGGACCATGTTCCTCCTATGCTACTATGTCCAGTATCTCCTAGGGAATAGTCAATCTATGTGGTAGCACTAGTGCATACCATGTTGCATAGTCTAGTGTAGTCCTTGGATCTACTATCTACGCCCGTTGTACCCAAGGTTGTGGGTCTACCTGTGAAAATCTCGTATGAGCCTGGTCAAACCTGATCTGGGGTCCCATATCAAAAATCTCTCTATATCAGCGTGTGTACCACATCTCATTGCTAGGAATCCCCTGGATGAGACCAAACTGACGTTGGACCCGGTCCACCCTGTACCACTCTAAGATATGGCTCCTGCTCCCAATGATAAAATGGTCCACTGCAGTTGTCCTCAACTCGTCTGCATCTTGAGGCCACTGGTATAGCCTGTATGGCCACCATGTGATCATATGGGGTTGTAGCTCGTCAAACTCTTGCATGTAGTAATGTGTCCCCCCTGTGGCTGTGAATATCATCTCCATCGGGAACCCAGCCCATGAGGGAAGGCTCTCCAAGAACCTAAGCTCTCAATGCTCCTAAAGGATGTCCAATCGCAATATGATCCCAAGCCCATATCTGTAATAAAGTAGTAGGGCCCAATGTCCTCTGTCTATGATAGGCTATCAAGTGCAAATCAAAATATAAGTGAGCCAGTATACACTGACCCCAACAGTACACCCTACCCTGAAGCAGGTTGTGGATCACTCCAATAAGACCTAGGGGGAATCGTGCACCGGTCTTATCGGGTAGCAACATGTCCCCTGAAAAGAGATAATAAATATACGGGGACCCATCCTAGCCATGGATCAGCCATGCATCTCCTAACCACAACTAACATACCTCAGTGGGGGATATCAATCACTCCAAATATCATAGTTGTATAACACTCAACCCGGGCTGGGCGACCATCGTAAGTAACCAAATGGCCCTGAATCAAAACTTGCAGGATCCGCCAAACATCCTCAAATGTAACACTCATCTCACTAGGTAGGGAGTCGGAAAGTCTATCTCTCACTCTGCCATCTCTCAGCTAAGGTTGTGAGTAGACTGTGATCAAAGGTAATATGTGGCATACGAGCTATATATGATAAACTTGTCACCTCCAGGGTCATCTCTAAGAAAATCCGGTCTCAGCATCTGAAGGTCACCTCGTAGGTCTGAAGTCGTGAATGTCGCTCCTGCATCCCTAGCGCACCCAACTCTACCTGCGGAGCCAATCAAGTCAATTATTATAATCTTTGTCTTCTATTCTACCATGTAATTTCTTCTAAAAAGTCTAGTTTATCATGTTATTCTTCTATTCCATCATTAAATTTTTCTATAATTCACCTATTTCTTCTACCTAGGGTTTTCTAAAACCTATTTTTTTACCTAAAAACAATTTTAAATTGTCTTTTATGCATGGGTGCCCCCTGCATGCACCAGCACACTATTTTCTCAACATAGGCACCTGAGCACTCACGTGCTCAGGGAAAAATAAATATAAATAAATAAAATTTAAAATTACACAAGGCATAGGCGCCCAGGAGCCCTTGCAGTAGCATGAGCTCTCTTTCCAGGCGTAGGCACCCAGACGCCCTTGCATTTTAAAATGCAAAAATCAATTTTTCAAGCATAAGCACCCAGAAGCCCTTGTAGCTAGCATGAGCTCTCTTCTCCAGGTAGGCGCCCAAGTGCCCTTGCATGGCATTTAAAATGCACAAAATCACAATTTTTCCCAGCATAGGTGCCCAAGCACCCTACCACAGTCAAAAAAAAAAATAATAAAAAAAACAAGCAAAAAAAAAATGCATGCATGCATAGGCGCCTAGGCACCCACGCTGCAAGAAAATTCAAAAAATGAAAAAATGTTGACATACATAGCCACCCAGCGCCCATGCATGCTGCACCATGAATAGGTGTCCCCCCAGTTTTTCCCTAATTTAGCCTAAAAACATGTATTTTAGCTAAAAATTCAATAATTTGAATTACTAGGGTAAAAAGAATAGTTGTGTGTACCTGTGGTCCATCCGTTAGAAGCCTTAGGTAGTCCCTCACATGGTCCGCACGGTGCCTCTGATTCACTATCCTCACCATTTCCTCCCATAGGTCAGAGCTCAAATCAATAGTCAAATGGTAAGCAAATGTGGTAAATAACTTGTCGTGCATGGCTTATATGCTCATTTTTACCTTCCGCGGTGTGTTTCTCACTCCAAAATGCCTCAAGACCATTGTATTTCTTCTAAAATTCCTCTAACACTTGCCGCAGTGATTATTTTTAATAAATAGTTATTTTTGGCACATTTTCGCTATGCGGGGCATATTTTTGCTTCTCGACGGCCTTTTCTACTACCCGGAGGCATTTTTGCCTTGCGGTCACTTTTAACGTTGTCTCCTTGACTTTCGTTATTTCCTCTATAATATTTTCTTTCATAAAAATTAAAAAAATTAAAACAATCAAAAAAATTCTTAAAAAATTGATAAAATCATTAAAAAATCCAAAAAAATTGTAAAAATTGTAAAAAATTACAAAAAAAATGGTAAACAACATATACGCAGCTAAAGCCTGTGTCAATTGCATTACTCTCGAACATCAAAATATGTCTTACAAAAGCATCTTTCTACGATTCTTGTTTGTTTTAGTCTCAAACTGACTTGCATGGATCATCATGATCTACCTCCATTAACAAAATCTCAGGTTGCATGCTATGTCAGTCCTCCCGTGCAATAATGAGTTGCCAGAGACTGTGTCATAGTGCACGAAAGATTTTCCATGGGACTACTTGTGTCCTTCGTTATTCCCCTCGCATGTATCCTTGCTTGGGGCACCATTTTTAACCCTTGTCATTACAACACGAACATTTGGGAATTGCAGCTTGATAACAAAAACATTGGTGCAACTGTCTTAAATGTTGTTTGTTTGAGTGCGTGTGATTGTACTAGTTTCTCTGTTAGGTTAGATGGTTTACTTTCTCGTATTGCATTGCATTTTTTATGTTACATGGAGCTAAATATCATTTTACTTTCTCGTATTGCATTGCATAATGTATGTTGCATGGAGTTACGTATTTTTAGCAGTAAACAATTGTTAGTAATTTAGATTTTCATGTTATCTTACACTTTTGTTTATTTTAAATAAAGGTCGATGATGTAGACCTAGGGGAAAAATGATATAAATAGGTTGCTTATTGAAAGGTTGGATGCAAAGATTGGGCTTGTCCTATATTCTTCATTAATCATTTCTTCTCCATTATCATTTATTACCATACTAATTTTTCTTCCAAATCACCTGGGGCAATAAACAACCAGGTTTATCCATTGTCCTTATTCCTTCTCAATACCTGAGGGTTTCACACCCGTTCTAACCTATTTTCTTCTATCCATTTCAATCATATTTTTCATCGTCATTGACTTCTTCTATCACCCCATTGACACTCGAGGGGGCATCCTTCATCCTGCTAATTTTTCTTCAAAAATTTACTTGTTTATGCTTGTCTACTATATTTGAAGAGAAGTCACTTACTTCACCTCAAACAAGGGCAAATGTAGACACCTAAATTCCACTTTTGCAATCTTATTGCCAAATGCACACAAATCACTCTCATTCTTGCCAATTCTGTTATAATTAGTGATTTTCGCTAATTAACTAACATTTCTTACCAATTTAGTCAATTAACAAGCACTTGTTGATTGTGTAACCCCTTTCGCATTCAGGATGCCACTTTACGATGAATCGTAAGTCAAAATCCTCTTCAAAACAAATAATTAGCGTTTATTAGCTAATTAAGCCTATTTTTCCCTTGATTTGGTCAATATGCCCTAATATTGACTCAAACCCCTCTTCCATGACCACTCAAAATCACCCCATTCACCTCCACAACGTCTCAACAAGCTTCAAAAGCTTATCCTAGCCTCCTAGTTGACCCTAAGTAGTTGATTAAGGCTCCTCACATCTTAATCACTTGATAATTCACTAATTGTGATTAGCAAGGCCTAATCATGATTAGAAATTCTAATCTAATTTGGGGATTTTAGTCCCACATGCACCAAAATACAAGTTTATCCCAAAAGGAAAACTATAAAAAGAGTGCACCTCTTACCTTAATATTTTACACCATGCTTTGATTTGCATCTCATATAATACATATGATTCATAGCCAAGTTCAATCCTTACCTAAAGACCTTCAACAAGGTTAGTAGATGAATATCTAAAGTGACTTAACAAGTCATTTGGAGAGGTCATTTCACCATTGTTTGGAGTAGCAACCATAACCATTTGATTGCCCTCTTAGGTCTATTTAGGCCCATGTTAGGTAATTAAAGCATATTAGTAGGCATGTTTAGTTAGATTTTGCATTGTTTTCATACTAGTTAAGCATTCCTTTTAGCTTCTATCTTAATGTTACATTCCTAGACTTAGAATCCTTAGCTATTAGGTGGCTATGATGTTATCCTTCCTTGATTAGCTTTTTTATTTTCTTTGTAAAAGTTTAGGGTCCTAGGTTTAGTGAGGCACATCCCCACAAAGAGCACCAATCCTTGATTTAGTAGAGCACCAACCCTACAAGGAGACTTCAACCCCCCCAATATGACTCAGTACCAACCAAAACCATCTATTTTTTCATCTATGATTTATTGCTACAACAATTGATGATGACACCATGAAGCTCACCTTCTCCTCTATCCTTCTCAAAACACCCCTCTAGTCTTATTTTCTCACATGCTTCTTCTTCAAGATGATTTAAACATCTACCTTAGCTCACCATATTTATCACACCCTCTAGAAAATCATATAATACTCTCAAACCTATCTTGTAGGTCACAAATACCTCTTACACCTTCACAATTTTCCCTCCACGTGGCATTTTTCCTCCACTCTCGTAACTAACTTAAATGACATTTCTGATTTTCCTTTATACCCGTCTCGTGATCATAATACATGTAGGTCAGCCATCATATATAAAAAATACTTAAAACATCATTATAACATCCTAGAAAAAAACATCCATAAGAACATATAGGTTTCCAACATCGACTAGAGCCATCTAGACCTCCATTTGGACTCAAGAAGCCTTAAAGCACCAAAACAAGGAAATCGCCAATAAAATAATGTTTTAGAGAAAAAACACCTTCACTAAAACAAGGAACATACTTATAAATTTTTTCTAAGCCTTCATAAATCTCTAGAAACCATGAAACACACTGCAACAACATCTCATGCCATGAAACCCACTTGAGACCATGTACAACCAAACACCCTCAAAACTAGTCTTCAGAAAACAATTCATAACTTCATCAAATATCATAAAAAATGCAAGAGTGATATACCTCAAGGTCATCACCAAACTCAAATCATGTCATAAATCATATTGTAGAGCCACCAAAACACCTTTGCAACCAGACTTCTTCAAACTACCCAAAACTACCCTAAAAACTAATCATGCAAGATAGGGAGCAACAGACCTCTTAAGGGAACAAACATGATCTGAAACCACCACAAACTTGTATAATAGCTCCCATACTTTCTTAAATGCTAAATGAGTTACTAGGTCTAATGGATAACTTTGGAGAAAACTAAAAATCTTCAAAAAATTGCCTTTTTGAGTGGGACCTGCATATTCTCACAACCTGTAAATACAGCCTAGAGAAATATGGAGGATTCCTATACAACATACAATTATCACATTTTATCAATCAATCATATTTGGGCCACTATAGCCAAGTTCTCGTTAGTCGTTATACACCTAGGGTTTTAAGAGAGTTTAAAACTAGCTTTCCTTCCTAACAATTGTTCATGAAAACCTAACAATCACAAGACCTCATTACACTTGGAAAATATTCTTAATATACCTATTAAACTATCCCCAAGATTTTAGGTCCCCATGGAAATCACACACTCTCCAACAAGCATCAAAAATTCAAGATTTGACCTTGGTTTCTCACCTCCAAAACTCAGAAAGGGAAAAAATGCAATAACTTTCAAATTATTCAACATGTGACCTGAAATTTTTACCACACCTTCATATCATCATATCAACACATCTCAAATGCTCACATTTTCCCAAATACACTTAGACATGTTGAGTCCACCAATCCAGGACATGTTTTCTCTAAGATTGGGTATAGGAACAGACCTAAAAACTTAGTCTAACACCTGAACCAGCACTATAAGACACTTGTGAGTGTCCCAAAAATTCATACTAATGACTCACATTATCTCACCAAGCTCACATGGCTCATACATATATGTACCCCATCACTTCATACTTGACTAGGCCTCCAAATTAGGCCTCTTGAACATGCTTGCTTCACTGAATCTGACCTTATCACAACTTGGGCACACTTGCACACCATTTAGGACCTTCAACACATATAATTACATCATCAAACCATCCTTTATGCCTTTATAAGTCACTACCATACTCCTTTAGTCCACTACACATCTCAAGAACCCATGTAATCTCAACAAGACATGCACCTTGACTTGACACTACCAATCAAACTTCATGTTTCTCTTTCCTTTTTACATCAATGACACTATAGAAAACAATGAAAACATCACTCTTTGACATCAATGATAACAACATGCCAACAATCTCCTAGTTTTTCGTTGATGACAAATCTATTTATGGAAAAACACACAAACTCAATCTCATCTTAAGGAACACACATGCCATCAGCTCATTCTCCCCCTTTTGACATTAATGAAAAAGATAAATACCTGAAACATCTTCTGACAACAAAATATTCTCAGGAAACATTAACCAAAGAAATCAAGGTTCATTCTTCATCTCAATCTCTTATTTGACTCCTTAAGCAACATAGCTCCCCCTAAGAAGATGCATACTTTCTAATAATGACTCAAACTTTTGACCATGCACTTCACACTTCACAACTAATGCAAATGGACAAAACTCAACATACCAAATACAAGAAATAATGAAAAACCTCTTACCTTTCAATGACACCTTGAACTCGTCAATTCAAAGTCTGACTTAGTCATTTAAACTTGTTCATGGATCTTGAAGATCCTACTGAGATCCACCTAACCTTTTGGCACCTGTCAAACACTTCATTTGACTCGCTCTGAGTCCATAACACTACTATCATGACTCATAAAAATATCCTTCAATCTCCCCTTGAATCATGTTCTCCTCTCAACACAACTTACCTGTTTACATGACCATCCAAGCTCCAAAGAATCACCATAGCTTTACTAACAACATTGTCACAACTAATCAAATATTCAACTAGTTTTGGATGATCTCATACTTTTTTGGCACTTGTAACCTTGAACAAGCTCATATGTATAAAAAACCTCAAATTACTTCATTACAATTCCAAGCATATATATTTCAATCAACCACAAAACTTAACATAGCTTGCATCATACTGACATTACTCAGATCTAACTTATTATTGTCATAGTATATTGTAATTTTCAAAATATCTTGGTCACAACTTAAACAACACTCTTGAAAGATTCATTGTGGTCTTCATGACTAATGACTCATATTTCAAACAACTTTGCATATATTATATGGTGTCAACAATACTTCTCAACTCTTTTCATCCTCTAGCATTGTCATGTATTTACTTGTCATTATATACTTTTTTTTTTACATCTACCTACACATGATCTCTGTCAACTCTCCTGATTAATCACTTAGGGCCAATGAACTTCCCCTAAGTCCATGATTTTCCCTTTTCATGATGCCAAATGATAACACCTGTGTTCAATGAAAAGTTACAAAAGCCATAGAATTGGGGTAAGAATCTATAAAGAAACCCCAAAGGATTTGAACAAGCTGATCAATGGACGATCTGATAAGATATAAGGAAGGCTTTCTTCTTTGCATACATTAATTTTAAGTAAACAAGCAAACTAAACAAATGAAACTAACTTCTATTCTTTGAAAGCTTGAAATAATGAACCTAAGAAGATCTAAGCATTCAGTTTGTATTTAAGAGAAAGAGATCTCCCCATAAATGGCTTTAAGACCAATGTTTCTTCCCTTTTACTCCATATTTGTGCTATAAAATACAAAAACAAATGCCAATATCTCAATGGAAGAAAATTAACTATAATCTAAAGCCTAAACAAAATACTATAATCTGTGCTAGGAAGAAAAGAGAATTCTTAGAAAATGAGGGAGGGGGTCTAGCCCTATTTATAGTTTTCCATTTGAGACAGTGGGAGATTTTGGTGCATGTGGGACAAATGCAAAAGTCCAAAAATCACTTTTAGCAAGTCAAAGTGAGGTTTGACTGTGTTTAGAAGAGATGACCATGGTTAAGACTAGATAACCATGTTTAGAGGGTAATTAATCTTACTTAGAGAGAAATTAGATTGATACTCCAGGGAGCTAATAAAGGTGTTAAATAAGAGAATACTAGCCAAGAAGTGGTCATTATAACCTATTCAATTAGTTTACAAGAGGAAATACGACCAACAGAGTTTCGTAAGAGGGGAGTTAGATAGATCTAACTGATGAGGTGTCGTGAATTTGTAAGGGGAAGAATAGTTAGTGTAATATTAAGAATAATAGTGCATTGATAAAACTATAGGTGTCTACATTTTCCCCTCTTTGGGGTGACGTAAGCCACGTCACTTCAAAGAAAGTAGACAAACATAAACGAGTAGAGATTTTTTGAAGGGGTAGAAGAAAAATTAACTATTGTACCTGCCTACCCAAGTCCTGATTCTTGCTGACCTTCTGATCATGACTTTAAGAGTAACACAAAATTAACCTCTACCTTTATGCCAACTAGGATACATTATCATCTTCCTTGGTCCTTCATACTTCTCAACAAATGAAAGATATCAATGACTCAATGCACTTAGAGATATAGCTTTAACGAACATCATACCTCTTGTAAGTTTTTCCAACCATATTAGTGTTTGATGAGTTTTCCGCTCTTGTCTCAAGTTAACGAAATGGTATGCAAGAAAACAAGAAAATCAAAAATATGGGAGGGTTTAAGGCTACCTTCAATGTATGATGATGACAAAGGATGAGATACAGGCACAAATATCCTCTCCGTAGTGGGCTCAATAATCTACACAACAAAGGGACAACTAGATAAGAAAAATATTAGTAAATTAAATGGTGGGCTGCCTAACAAGTTCAGTCTTGAGAAGTGATGAACTTCTTAGGGAGGATGTCAACCCACGTGATTACAAAATTGATTGAAAATAATGGATAAATGACATGCAGGAAATAAGTAAATTAGAGATATGCTAAGATAAAGATTTGAGAACAATAAATTGAAATAAAATAATGTAAACTTGACAGGGTCGATGGAGACCAAAGATAGATAGAGGTAGTCGATGGTGACTGTAGAAGATCAGATCAAATGATGTGGAAAAAATGGACTTAGAACTGGTTCTAAGATGTTGAGGATGTCCTGGATATGGTACAAAAGAATAGGAAATAGAAAGGATACAAATTAAAGGCATATTGATAAGGATGTAATGGATGTAGATCAGATCAACAAAGACCAGGGGTAGATCTAGGAAGGTTGATGGTGACTGAGATAGAAAAGCTGAGATCTGGGTTGTCATATAGGTAAATCACAGAGACAAAGAGATTTGAATACTGCAGAGGCTGGGAAACTTGATGGAAGAAAGGAAAAAATGTAGAAAAGAGGACTGATACAAATCAAGTCAACAGTGACTAGGATAGGATCGATGCTGACCTGGACTAGATTAGGGTTAGGTGAGACTTGATAGATGACAAACATACTGGTAGAAACAAACAAGATTGTATAATAAGGTTGTAGATCTCCAAGATGACGAGCGAGCTTACAAAGCTGATAAAACAAGGTAGGGATCCAAGTAAACTCCAAGCTTTATATTTCCAAAAAATGATATGTAAGGGCTCCAAGATGACTCCAAGATGTTGATAGCAACTCACAAGAAGAGAATAAAATAAGAAAATCTCGCAAGAAGTTGAATTCTCCAAAGTTTCATCCTCACATCACCTTTGTATTTGAGACGCTTCATATTGAGACACATTATCATTCATTGGTGTCGGGGAACCGGATGACATGTTTGGTGATCATGACAATATCATGTTATGCACTTCTGGATTCAAGTGGAGTGATATTTCCATGGGCCTTAGAAGTAGCGGGTGGCAGATATTTTTGAACACAGGATAATGTTTAGATTCTCGACATCTCTTCTAGCACGTGTACCATGAGTAATGGATATATGTTACAAAGAGGAGATAAGGTTTTGATGTAGGATTCTTGTTGCATTGTTTTTCCTACAAGCATATATGTGTGGTGAGGTCACTAGGGCTTCTATGGTGTTGTCGTGTAAATGTGTAATAAGGAAATTAACAATTTATAAGCAAGAAAACGATACCCCTGTACCAAAATTTTCATGTTTTATCATTCCGAGATACCCCGGGTCTACCCAATTAGTCCAGTGACCTCCTGATTCATGATAGATCATTCCCCTAGGTGATTTAGGAAATTCCATTCATTCCCCCTAGGTGATTTTAGGAGTTCATTAAAAATTGCAAGCTACATGCCATTGTGGGAAGGGTTATCACTAGCCTTCCTAGGGTTGAAGAAACCCTATGGAGCGAAGCAGAAAATCCAAAATAGAAATGTAGTTGATTCAAAGGTATTGGGAAATCATGGAATTGATTCAGGAATATTATGGGAAGCCTCAAAGAAGTTGGGGCAGTTTCACCAAAATTAGGCTTCACAGGCCTAGTCAGTACACAGGCCAAAATAGTCATTGAGCTTCTGAAGGTGATTACGAGATCTCTAATGGAGCTAGGATAAAATAAAAACATATCCGGAAATATAATTCCAATCCCTACAAGATGGGGAAATCATTTTTTTCACAACACTTTGGAACATTAGGTCTACAAGTGGTTTTTATCATGCAAAGGTGGAGTACCAAATAAAAAATCCTATTTTTCAAGGATCACATGGAATAATCAAGATATAAAACCCCCACCATTGGATTAAAAAATCCATTTCCATTCAGGATCATAAAACATTTCACCAAAAAAGTCTATCAGGAGCTCAAGTTATCATTGTCTCAAGTTGTACTCTTGGAGCGAGTTCGCGAGTTAGCCAAATTTTGGGAGGACAAGTGTTAACTCTAGGAGCTTGGCAGGATTTTGTGACCCTTCCATCCATCAAGATCAAGGAAATCAACCATGAAAAAATGTTCCCAGCCCCCATATGACCTCTAAAACGACCTTCAGGATCGTCAGTTCAGCCCCCGCGTGCTATTGGGAGCTCAAATTCCTTGTCGTCGGATCTCTGCCATGTGTCAACTCTAGGAGCACCATGGAATTTGATGTCCCTCATGTCCCTCATATCTGAGGTACATCAAACCCTGAAAAATGTGCCCATCCCTCTATCGGAAATTTCTAGTCACCCATGTGACCTACTTCCAACCCCTCAATGCTTTAAAGATATTTTTCTAGCTCTCACTCCCTGTCGTCATATTGTCACCACGTGTCACTGTCTTGCTCACCATGAAAATTGATGTCCCTCATGTCCCTTTGAGGTGGGGGACATCATATCTTGCAAACCGGTGCATGTATTGACAAACCATATGTTGCTGAGTTTTTATCTCTTGAAGGCCATTTAAAAACCATATTCAAACCTCCCATTCACAGCAAGGAATTCTCACAACAAATTAATTCCACTTCTAGATCCACAAAGAACAAACCTCAAATTCCTGTCAAATTAGCAACCGGATCAAAGATAAATTTCACTAGTGAGACAAGAAGTAAAAACCTATCGCAATGGAATTGATTTCATCGCGAGCAGAGATAAAAAGCAGACCTATAAATTTCAAGCTCCATTAATGGCCACCATGACATGGTAGTGGAAAAAATCAACAAGCTACCTCTCCACTTCTCAGGGTTCCAGTGGGTGAAATCGCGTGAAAATTGGAGGGAATGATCGTTGAAAATATAGTTTTGCGTGAACTAGTTTTCACGCCATGAAGTCCCTATTTTTTAGGGATATGGAGGGCTCTGTTTTTTTATCAGCATTCTTCCCTCTTCAAAGAAATTTGAAAATTCCCAAAGATCTGACGGGCAAAATCATCTGAAATTTAGAGGGAAGGGTCTCCAAAAAATATAGTTTCTCTCAAACTAGTTTTTGCATAATGAAGTTGTCAGTTTATCAAGATATGAATTACTGATTTTTTATCAGCATTATGCCTTGGTAGCTCCATACCCGAAGCTCTTACCAGGCATAAATTTTTATTTTTTATTTATGAGCTTTTTGGTAAGCGAATCATGATGAAAATTGGAGCACGAGTTCGTGATGAAGAACTGAATCCAAAATGGTTGTTCCCATCGCAAACAAAGGTCATTTTCACCATTTACTAAAAATAGAATATTATATACTTCCTCACATGCTATAAATGGTGAGCCCCACTGAATTGCAAGTTCGATCACTTAGGACAATCAGAAAAGGGGTAAAATGGAAAGTAAGACAGAAAACGACTTCTTCCCAAAATAACATGTCCCCCAAATAACAACCTGCTAAAAATAGAAATGTGTTAAAAATAGCAATATCCCAGGAAAAGAGGAGGTTGGAATATTATAGAAGGTTCAGAAGGTGAAACTGTAGCAAGACATATGATATGTGCCAGAATAGCAGAGCATGGGCTCATATTCTAAAAATAGCAAGTCATTTTTAAAGGGAAAGTTTGGCACAATGGAACATAGAGGGATGATCATTCAGGTCAACACCATCATTCTGGATCATCTATGGGCATTGATCATAGGGAATTTGAGATCCAAATCTTAGGGAACTGGATAATGTTTTTTGACACTCAATACATAGTTTGGATCATGGCGATATCATACGCAAGCTGGGAGTTGTAGTCATCAATGAAACAATTTACTCAACTTGGCAAGGATTCATGAGCTAATTTGAAGGAGTTTCTCAGGGTGCTATGAGTTTGAAGATTCAAAGTTTCATTGCACTGGAGTTTTCAATCAACAAGAATCTACAAACTTCATCAGGGGCAACATCCTTTCTTTTCCTCATCCTTCCCCCCAACATTCTCTCTCCTCTATGTTCTAATTTTCCATTGAGGGTTTACACTTTTTGATATGTCTTAAAGTGAATTTAGAGACATGATGTAAAATTTAAGTTGCCTTATTTTTATAAAAGGGAATTAATATTCAAATAGGAATATGAATAGTCTAAATTCAAAATGAGGAATATGAAAGAACATCAAGAAGATGAGGAGTCAAGTTTAGCACTATAAATTGTAATGAGCTCTTCATTCCAAGTGGTTCTAATTCTGAAACTCTCCTAGCTGGTTGTATTATTGTAAGTTCATGAGAGATATTTGCTCACTTGTGAATGAAAATATTTAGCCACTTTTCCCCTATTCTCAATGTCTTCCATTCTCATACTATGTATAATTTATGCTTGAGCATCAATACAAGAAGAAGTATTTTCGATCCATTTTTGAGTAAGGGGTTTACTGATACTTTGTGTTCATTAAATTCTAATTGGTCTTGTTGTTGTTTGCAATATTGTTTCTTCCTAATTTTAGTACATGTAATAAAATTTCTAACTAGTGTGTGTAGGAATCTTATTTTGTACCTACAACATTAGTTCTCCTACCTCTTTTCTCACTCCCCTTTCCCACTCTTTAGAAAAAGTATTCCTTAGCAAGAGATTACTAGATTTTCCATAGGGTCAGTGGAGTTCCCCTGTTAGATCCCCAGCCATAAGGACACTAGGAAAATCCACCTTTACTCATGCATGTATATATGACAATTACACCAGTTAATTATAGGGACTTAGATTCCCAGAGCATTGGCAAGAAATCCACAAGTTTTTCCACCCAATAAATTTTCTCGCCAACAATTTTTTAGTGCCCACCGTGGGGCAGATTTAGCTTCGTCTGCACCCAAAATATGACTGCAAGGTCTGAAAATCAAAACAAAACAAAAATCAGATTTCAAAGGAAAATCATTTTTGAATGCAAATCCATCAAGGAACGAACCCCTGTCACGTCCATTTCCCGCATCATGAAGAAATTCTAGATTGGAGTGAAGTACCAATGAGTGACAATGAAGAAGAAGATGTATGTCTGAAAAAGAAGATCATTGATTAGCCATGGTTCCAGACTAGTGTTGACAAAGGAAATAAGAAAGAACATGTCACTGATGAAGAGGAATGGATTCAAAGGAGACATACAATAAGTTGTGAAGCTCGAGAATATGTAAAATTCTTACATGGGATGAACGAGCAACTTGAAGTAGCCCATAGTGAGGAAGAACAAGAGGATAATTTTCCTATAGAGGAATATCCTGAAGATCATTTGCAAAATAGGGTTTTCATACCCGAAAGGTTCTAGAATGCCGTTAATGAAAATCCTATCCTTGAGCCTTCCAATGAAGATAAAATCAGCATTCAAGAAGATGACAAAAGAAAGGATGGTGTAAGATCCACTAAAGAATATTTTTGCAACTTTGCACATCTCACTACAAAATTGAGAACATTATCTTTCTTCCACCGCTCAATAGATGACTTCCTCACATAAAATGATGAAGAAATTAACATGTTGAAAAGAGAATATGTGGAAAGAATTCAGAGCATAATAAAAGGAAATTATGACCCTGAAGTCTTTGATGAAATTTGGAGGTATGTTATAGCTCTATAGATAAGATATGAACATCTTGAAGCATCGCATCAAATTGAGGAAGAAGACAAGATGCGCCGTATGGAAGAAGACCCGGATGGCTTCCCATACTATGAGGTTTTCATTCCTAGAAGATTATTGGATGCTCCCAAAGAATATCTTACCATGGAACCTTTTGATGAAAGCCAAATAAACATCATGGAGGAATAAGTAGAAGACATGAAGATAGAATCACCATTTAGCAATTCCATCTGGCTCGATACACAACCCATAGTGGGAATAATATATTCAATAAAAGAAGATCCTTACTACATAATGGACGATCCAATGCTCTCTGAGGACTCCACCAATGATGAAGAAGAAAACCAATTCAAAGTAAACATAAAGGATCTCTTTTCAGATTTTGATCTTTCAATTAATGATGAAATGGAGAGATGTGAAAAAGTGAAAGAAATTCACCTTACATCGTGGTCCAAAGATGATGAATTCAAGATGGTCATAGATAATCTTCCCTCCTATTTTGATTCTTAAAGTGATGTAGAAATGTTGCATGAAGAAATGGAGGAAGTCAAAGAATCAAAATCTCTTCCCGGTGCAATCATGGATGATCAAATGGAAGAATCCCACTCTCTTTTCAAATCCGAGGAGAACAAACAATTTAAACACAACCTCTACTTACTCAGGGAGCATAATCATCATCATGGTGAAAACATAGCCTTTCATATTTCACCTGAGCAAGAAGATTCAATAATGGATGTTCCAGAGGTGGCTGAAAATTCTTCTCATACTGCTGCCCCAACATGGTTCTCTACTTCTTACCAAGAAGAAGATGATATGTATTTTGACCTTGAAGGAGTGCCCTCCCCACGAAGCTTGGACCTCTTCTCCTTGTCAATAGGTGTCATGAATCAAGTATGCTCGTGTTTGCAAGAAAGTGAATCTTTGGCACTGTGCAAAGCATGGAAGGCGTGAACAAGGATGTTTCAAATGAATCATGGGCCCATATGGATCATATTTTTAACCATCCCCTAGAGGCACAACAAGGAGGTTCTTCCAATGAAGATAAAAATTACCCTATGGAAATTTTATAAGAAATATCCATACAAGATATCTTGAAGGTTGTAGAAGAAACTGAATATCCTCAACTTAGTCTTGAACTCTTAACCCAGGCCATGGAGATACAAGACAAGTATGAGTCAATTTGTGCTTCTTATTTTGGTGTACCAATTTTTTATGTTGAGATGGAGCGGTTGGATAAGCTTGATGACTTCCTTAATACTTTCGTTGATGAGAATAAACATGAAAACATGCCTTTTTCTTCCACATCAAGTGAAGAAGTTCATGTGTAAAAGAAGAAAGGTTCTTGAATCTCCTTCAAATATCCTTAATCTTGGAAATGACATTTTTGTTGTGGGAGATGATAACATGGAAAATATTGAGTTGATTCGCATCAAAGAAAGCCATTCAAAACAAAATAAAAATCTACGAGAACATTGGGAGTGTGATCAAAACCAACTTGTTCCCATCATTTCGGAATGGTCCATCAACGAAAAGCAAGAGTTCATATGGAAAAATCCAATGAAGGGTGAATAATGCTTACATGGCCAAACCAAAAGCTACAATTTTGAAAATGATATCAAGATGCACCCCGAAAAAATGCATATTCAAAACCATTTTTCTAGACAACAAAGCGGGAGTATGCATGATTCTTTCCAAATGATCCAAAATCAAACTACAATCACCATCCTACAAGCTCAAATTCACCTTGAACATGTTCCTATGCTGCAAAAATATCTCAAGGATGATGAAGATCTCTAGCTCAATGATTTAACCTCCATGTCTAAAAACACTTGCTCAAAGAAACAAAGTGGGATGTTTGGGGAAGTTCTTGAATGGGAAGAAAATCATTTTGTTCTCACTCCTTCCAAGTGTTTTTCTCAGGGTTTTTTTTAGTGGAAAATATTCATAATATGGTGAATATTCCATTTTTGAAAAATTTGAAAAGGAATTTTTTTTGGCGCGGGTCAGTGACCTGTTCGCCTAAAAATTACAGTTTAATTTTTTTAGGGGTCAACTTTGCCTACCCTTTAAAATATCCCCTATATAATCCTAGATTATTCACCAGGTAGAACACTACTAACTCACTCATACCACCTAGGGGCATATGTATTATCAAGTAAAGTAAACGCATGATAGGAGGGTAGAGGCTACAGATGCACGACAGAGAGTAAAGAGTTTTTTGATGCATGACAGGAGGACAGAGGCCACAAGCGCGTGACATAGAGTTTTTTGATGTGTAACAAGGAGAGTTTATTTACACGTGACAGGAGGGTGGAGGCTACAGATGCGCGACAGAGAGTTTGTTGATGCGTGACAGGAGGACGGAGGCTACAGACATGTGACTAAGAGTTTGTTGACGTGCGACACAGATTTTTTTTGACACACAAGTGGAGGCTGTAGATACACGACAGAAGATTTGTTGTCATGTGACAAAAAACTTGTTGTCGTGTGAAAGTAAATCTTTTGTCATGTGTCTGCAGCCATTCTATCACACCACCTTGAAAATCAGGAAAAAAAATTGCATACAAACCCCAAAAAAATCTCCTTTCCCACAAAACCAGTTATGGGGATATTCACCAGGGATTTTCCACCTTCAATTTCCAAGAGGTCTCTTAAAATGAACCCTAGTTTTGCTTATATAAGAGATAATTTGAAGTCACAAATCAAAGGAGATGAATGTTTTCATGACAGGAAAAATTTTCCCACTCTTGAAGACATGGAAGAACGGTGTCACATGGTCACAAGACATAAAGCAGGAGCATCAAGGTACAATTTTTTTGAGAAAGTGATGAAGTGTTCTCTAGATACAAGAATGTTCTTTGTGTAGTATGAGTACCAAGATGGAATTATGGTCAGTCTTTTTCTTCTCAAGCCATGAAAAAGCATCACCAAAGCATGGTTTGATCAAATAATAGTTTTTTTGCTTCAATGGTCATACTTCATTCCGCTATTTCATCATGGCATGTAATTTTCTCAACCCATTATCGGGTATGTGTATATCATTTTCCCCGCCTTTGTAAATTTCCCTCCCCTTGTATATAATTTACCTTTCTTGTTGTGTGTTGTTTTCCCCCCTTGGTGTGTTTCCCTTCCATTTGTTTGTTTGTGTGTGTGTGTGTGTTTCTAATAAAGAAAGTTGTGTAGCCTATTTTTCTAGTGACTCTGTAGGGCGCAATGGATAAGGCACTGGTCAATATGTTGTAAGTTGAGATTCTGGGAGTTCTCATGCCATGCATTTTTTATGCTCAGTCCATGTCATGTCCCCAAGCTAGAGCCAACTATTGTCATGCAAATGTTTATCTAAAAATCAATTTTAACCAGCAAATGTATAATCCATAGATTTTGCTTTGTATTGATTTTTTTTAATTAAAAGGAGTATTATATCCTTTTGTATTTTTTATAAAAGAAATAAAAATGAAAGTACTATGTAAAAATCATAAAGTACATCGATGAATCACCAGCAATTTGACACAAGAATTGATAGCAGAGTTCGGCACTTATGGCCTATATCTCTGGGTCCGGTTGAATGGGACCAATCTATTAAAATCTTGAAAATAAATATTTACAAATATTTCTAAAATAATCTGATCTTCTCATCATGTTTCTCTACCAAAAATAATAGGAGTCACTTTTTACATCACCTCAAAATTCCTTCTCGAGCTCAAGTTATGAGCAAAACAATATCACAGTCACCTTTTAATATCCCTTCATATACAACCAAGCCCCTTTTATACTACTTCACAGCTTTATGTGTAATGGTTGGGCACCTATGCTTTTACCCAAGCATCCCAAGTTCAAATCCCACTCCTTGTGGGGCACATTTTCTAGTGGGATAAGATGCCACATTTTTTGGGCGTGAAAATAGGAAGGAATTTATATAGGTGGGTGGTGTATGTATTCATTGGCTTAAGAGCCATCTTATTCCCAAGGATGGGGTGCTCAAAGTTGGTGAATGCATGAATATTGGAGAGCTAAGGGGTGTAAGTTGGTAGGTATTTATGCATAGGTATTTTAATAAATGGCAGTTTAGAAAATATGCATTTAAAATTGGAATATGGGATATACAAGGTAAATATATATGAGAGTTATGATAGAACAATATGAATTGGAGGCCAAGACACCCATCCATAGTCGAGTGTGTAAAACCTGGTTGAGGGCACCCAGCCAGTAAATAGTGGGGCCCACCTCTCCATCTCCAAGTGTCGAAGACTAGTGTTCTAAAACAACTTTTTCTTTGTCATCTATATTGTCCACTTGTTGCATTCCTATTAGTCAACTTGTGTACATGTCTAACCTGCACGCAGTCCCAAATTTTGCCAATTGCCCAAAAATTTCAGCTGGCCATAACTTTTGCAAACGAGCTCCATTTCCTACAAACGAGATATCGATGGAATCATCTAATTTTTCTCCACGCCATAGAGAAAAATATGGCAGTTTAGAAAATGTGTTTAAAGTTGGAATATGGGATATAGTGCGTGGAAATATTGGAAAATGTGTGGTATTGTAATTTATGGTTTAAATGTATAGTTTAATTATCATATCAAATTAGTCCCACGTGCATAATATAATGGACATAGAAGGTAAATATATATGAGAGCTCTGATAGAACAATATGAATTGGAGGCCAAGACACCCCTTCATAATTGAGTGTGTTGAACCTGGTTGAGGGTCCCCAGCCACTAAATAGTGAGGCCCACCACTCTATCTTTAAGTGTCAAAGAATAGCATTCCAAAACAAATTTTTCTTTGTCATCTATAGTTTCCATGTGTTGCATTCCTATCGGTCCACTTGTGTACACATCTAACCTGCATGTAATCCCAAATTTTTCTAGTTGCACAAAGATCTCAGTGGGCCATAACTTTTGCAAACGAGCTTTGTTTCCTAAAAATGAGATATCGACGTAATCATATAATTTTTCTCCATGCCATGGAACTAACTGTAATTGATTTTGAGAAGATCATAGATTGACATTTATCGATGAGGATCCCTTGGATAAAATGTGTAACAGGGAAATTGACAATTTATAAGCATGACAATGATACCCCTGTACCAAATTTTTCATGTTTTATCATTCTGAGGTACCCCGAGTCTACCCAAGTAGTCCAGTGACCTCTCGATTGATTTTATCTCACCCCCTAGGTGATTTAGGAAATTCCAGTCATTCCCCCTAGGTGATTTTAGGATTTCATTAAAAATTACAAGCTACAAGAAGTTGTAGGAAAGGCTATCACTAGCATTCCTAGGGCTGGAGAAACCCCATGGAGTGGAGAAGAAAAGCCATATACGACATGGAGTTGATTCAAAGGTCTTGGGACATCATGGAAGTGATTCAGGAAGATTCTGAAAGGGCTCAGAGAATTTGGGGCAGCTTCACCAAAATTAGGGTTCATAAGCCTAATCAGTGCACAAGCCAAAACAAGCATTGAGCTTCCAAAGGTGATTACGGGAGCTCCAGATGGAGTAAAAAGAAAAACAAAATATCACTAGAAATATAATTCCAAACCCTACAATATGGTTAAAGCAATTTTTTCACATCACTTTGGCGCATTAGGTCTGCAAGTAGTTTTTCTCATGCAAAAGTGGAGTACCAAATCAAAAATATGATTTTTTCAGGGATAACATGGAAGACTCAAGACATAATACCCTCACCATTGGATTAAAAAGTCAATTTCCAGTTAGGATAATATAAAATTAACCAAAAAAATCCATTGGGAGCTCAAGTTATCATCGTCTCAAGTTGTCCTCTTGGAGCGAGTTTGAGAGTTAGCCAAACTTTGGGAGGACAAGTGTCATCTCTAAGAGCCTGGAGGGATTTTGTGTCCTTGACGCCCCTCAAGGTCAAGGACATCAGTGATGAAAATATGTTTCCATCCCCCATATGACCTCTAAAACCTCGTGTGATCTTAGGATCGTCATTTTTGGCCCCGGGTGCTATTGGGAGCTGAAATTCCCTATCGTTGGATCTCCGCCACTTGTCAGCTCTAGGAGCGCTGTGGAATTTGATGTCCCTCATTTCCCTCACAATTTATGGAAATCAAACCTTGAAAAATTCACCCAGCCCTCTAGGGGAAACTTCTAGTCACCCATGTTACCCGCTTCCAGCCCCTCAGTGCTTTAAAGCTATTTTTCTAGCTCTCACTCCCTGTCGTCAGATCACCGCCACATGCTGCCTTCTTGATCATCATGAAAATTGATGTCCCTCATGTCCCTTTTAGGTGAGGGACGTCATGGACATGAAAATGCTTCCAAATCCAACTCCAAAACTTGAAAATTTTCTAACTCATGGTTGTTTCTTACTACTTCTAATTGCTTCTCCATTTCCAGAAGAAAGTTGCAGAGAACACCTCAGTCCACCATTGTTCTTCCGAACCAGCTCTTCCATGGCAACCAAAAATTCCACTCCATTAATATACAAAGGTTTCAAATAATATATTGATCGAAAGAGAGAGAGGAATGAAGAATCAAAGAGAAGAGTGAAATAATTCTTCAAAAACTTCCATTACCATGTGTGTGCATGTATACTTTGCTTAATGCTAAATCAAATGAAACAAGAACTACCACCTAAAATAGTTCTACAATTTAGCTAAAACAAAGCATAAACACCATCATGATAAGAATTAAACAAGGGTTAGATGCTAGCATTCATCAATACAAACTTTGAAACTAACAATGCTAAATATCTAAACTCCTCTATTCTCTAACAACAAATAAATGAATGGACCTAAGTAAGCTCCATGGCTATCAAAATAGTTGTCCTTAATGTTCCAAGAACCTAGGAATGGGGGCTAATCAAAGTCTGGGCTACAAGAGCCTTTTGACACCTCCCATATGACCCAAGCACTTTAAGAAAGAGGCTTAACTCTTCAAGATGATGAACTCTCAAAAGGGCAAGGTGCAAGCTCTTAGTCTCTTTGCTATATGCTTTGCATTTGCTCTCTTAGAAAGTTTAGGTGTAAGTAAAAAGGTAGGTGGAGGGCTCTTTATATAGCCCAAAGGATAAAGGATTCAACACATTCTCATGAATGTGGGATAAAGGTAAAACATGATTAGGAATGGATAAGGTTGTCTTTATTAAAGGTAACCTTACTTTAGAAGGGTTTAATACATGTTTAGCAAGTCATGGGAGTTGGGGGGTATTTTAATTAATCAAAGGTGATTAATTAATAGGTAGGTGTAAGCTTATAGAAGATAATTAGAGGAATATTAGTACAATTTAGGCTATTAGAAAGGGATTAAATCAATTAAATATTGATTTACTAGTTAAACGAAGGGGAAGACTAATTAATTAATAATAATTAATTAATCTAGATAGAAGAGGTGATTTATTAACGGAAGGTCGTTAATTAGGGTATTTGTTGGATAGGAAACTTAATTAATTAGCTTAGTGTAATTAATTAATGTGATATGAGGGAAAATGAGTGCTTTTGACAATATGTCGTTGATTTGTGAGAAAGGGGATAATTAGCACAATTTAAGTATTTAAATTGCTTGGGCGTAATTATAGGTGTCTACATTTTCCCCTCTTTGGGGTGGCGTAAGTGATGCCACTTCAAAGATAGTAGACAGAAGAGATTTTGAAGGGATAGAAGAAAAATTAGTAGGAGGAAGAGATGCCCCCTCGAGTGTCGATGGGGTGATAAAGGAAGTCGATCGACGATCGAAAAATATGAGAAGTAGGCAGAAGAATGGGGACGAGGCAGGATGCCCCAAGGAGAGGGAGAATTAGGGGTGAAAGGGAAGTCGTGTAGAAGAAATATGGATGAGGGGAGAGAAGAGCTTAACCTCTAGCCGCTTATTTGTTTGGAACAAATTTGATGTCATCATATTGCCATAGGAACTACATCATCGGTCCTTATGAAAAATATAAGCATACGACAAAGGTAGAATGACATGAAAAGCCATACTACGAACAATTTTCCATTGCTAAAAGTACCAACTCCATGCAGCATACAATAATGCAATGCAATACGAGAAGGAAACAAGCTCATATAACAGGGAAAACAAGTACGAACGCACATATCTAACCCAACAACGGTCAAGACAGTTGTACAAATGTTTTGTTATCAGTGCTAAAGAGATCCAAAAGTTCGTGATTGACGACAAGGGTTAAAAATGATGCCCCAAGCAAGGATACATGCAAGGGGAAATGAAAATGGACACGGGGTCCATGAAAAGCATTTGTGCGCAACGAAACAGCACCAGGCAACCAAAAGTGCCCCAGAGTACAGACGAAGCAAGCAGCTAGCTTTTGTGAATGGTTGTGAATCCAGTGGTCCACGAGTCATATTAATCGGGGAAGATGTGAGACAAACCAACAAGATATGGAGAAAATACCATGCGCAAGACACAAGTTTCAGCCGTAAGAAGCAAGTTACCATTTTGTAGGGTGTTTTACTTTTTAGGAATTTTTTGAAAAAATTTTGCCTTGTTTTTAGATTTTTTTGATATATATATATATATATATATATATTGTATTGTTTTGGTTTTCTCGAAACAATGTTCTATTGTTTTTGTGTTTTCTATCGAAACAATTTTCTATTGTTTTTGTGTTGTCTGAAACAATTTTCTATTGTTTTTGTGTTTTGTGAAACAATTTTCTATTGTTTTTGTGGTTTGTGAAACAATTTTCTATTGTTTTTGTGTTTTCGCAAAACAATGTTTCTATTGTTTTTGTGTTTTTGTGAAACAATTTTCTATTGTTTTTGTGTTTTCTCAAAACAATGTTCTATTGTTTTTGTGTTTTTAACAGTTTTCCAAAGCTATGTGCAGGTAACCAAGAAAGCATGGATGCCCCCAGCGTTAGGTGGGGAATATACAAGGGCAGAAGCCACGCGCTTATGAACAAGAAGGTGAAGTCGTTGAGTGGCCCCCAGCGTAAGATGGGAAATAACGAAAGACCACGTACCTTACAGATGAATAGAAGAAGGCAAAGCCGGATCAAGGCTGGACTAGATGCTGTGCACAAGGAAACTTGAAGGTAGAACCAGTCCAGGACAAAGACAACTACCCTTCTAATACAGAATGCTTGTGAACAACAAATCCTCCCGAGGCGCCGGAAACCGGTTTTCACCCAAGGACTTGTCCAAAGTACCACAACTGCGTGGTTTTCACTAGTGGACGACCTGTTTTCTCTTTTTCTTTTTCTGATTTTTTTTTTATTTAATGTTTATATATATATATATATATATATATATATATATATATTATTTTTTTTTCTTTATGTTTTTTATATTTTTTTGTGATTTTTATCACTTTCTTATGCCATGTTTAGGCATAAAACCTCTTAAGATGCATGGCATTCATGGGCTCCGGATCTCATCACCATTGGGGTGAGCCAACTTTGTATGCCCCTGTAGCCATACTTGGCAACTATGACATATGGTCCTAACCAGTGTGGTTCGAACTTCCCTTTCTTTTCTCGCTCTGCTCTGGTGTTGAACTGGTTCTCCTTCATAACTAAATCACCCACCTCAAACTGGCGAGGGATGATTCTCTTGTTGTAGTTATGGGAGATTCTGTGTTGATATACCTTCAGGTGATTAAGAGCGCGAATGCACCTCTCATCCAAGAGCTCTAACTCAGCCAATCTTGCCACTCGATAATCTTCATCCTTATCCAAATAGTCCCGAAGAGAAATTCGCAGGGATGGGAGTTCAATCTCTAAAGGGATGATAGATTATGTCCCGAATACTAGGGAATATGGTGTGGTACCTGTAGGAGTGTGAATTGATGTTTGGTAGGCCCAGAGGGCTGGGTGGATTTGTAGGTGCCAGTTTCGACCGGTTTTGCTAACCATCTTCTCCATTATCCTTACCAAAGTCTTGTTTGTTGCCTCAGCTTGTCCATTACCCTGGGGTAATATGGCGTGGACCATTTCAATCTGATTTGGAACCGTTGGCAAAGACCTTTCACAGTTTTGTTCTTAAATGACTTCTCATTATCTGTGACAATGGCTGCAGGGATACCATATCAGCAAATAATATGATTCATGATGAATTTAGAAATCTGTGCTCCTATGACATAGGTTAAAGGGACAGCCTCCACCCATTTTGTAAAGTATTATGTAGCTGTGATGATATGTGTATGACCATCAGATGAGGTAGGAGTAAGCTTCCCTATTAGATCAAGTCCCCACTTGGAGAATGGCCACGGGGTAGTGATTGGTTGCAATGGTTGCGATGGAGCATGGATGAAATTTCCATACTTTTGGCAAAGCACACATTTTCTAACATAATTAAAACAATCAGTTTCCATGGTGGGCCAATAGTAATCAGTATGTGCTCCGCATACTCCTTCTTGTACTTCTTTAATTACCTGGATTGACTCCGTCACATCCAGACAATGTAACAGGTTCCCATCGTAGCCACGACGATAAAGTGTACCTCCTAAAAGGGTGTAACGGGCTATCTGGCGAATCAGGCTTTCCTTTTCAGAATGGGAGATATTGGGAGGGAAAGTACTGTCCTTAAGATAGGTGAAAATGGGTTCGTACCACGGGGAATAGGGACCAAAAACCTCACAAGCCAGGTAAGATTCCGGTACGTCATACGCGGGCTGGTGTAGATTTTCTACGAAAAATGGCATATCATTTTTCCCTGGCGGAATACGAAGCATAGATCCCACCATTTCCATAGCATCTGCCGATCTGTTCTGCGCTCTTGGGATCTGCTCAAAGGTAATGTGCACAAAATACTCCTTCAGAGTTTCCACCAACTTCTTGTAAGGTATGAGCTTATCATCCTTAACTTTATACTCGTCATTAACCTGTTTGATGATTAGCTGTGAATCACCTACAACCTTAACATGTTGAATATTCCACTTGATGGCTAGCTTCATCCTTGCAATGAGTGCTTCATATTCCGCAATGTTGTTCGTGCAAGGGAAGGCCAGGCGAAAAATCCTGTGGTATAGGATCACCCGAAGGAGTAATAAGGACCACTCCTGCACCTGAACCATGAAACGTAAAAGATCCATCAAAATGTATCTGCCATACGACAGATTCTTCAATGTAGAGCAAAGATGCATCTGGCAGATCCAGACTCAAAGGTTTTGTGCTTTGCAAAGGTGCTTCCACTAGCTGGTTAGCAAGTACTTGTCCTTTAATTGATTTTTGATGGACAAATTCTATATCAAACTCACTGAGTAGAATGATCCAATTAGCCATTCTACCTGTGAGGGCAGGTTTGGACAACAAATACTTGAGTGGGTCGACCTTGGATATGAGCTTGGTCTTAGTATTTAGCAGGTAATGGCAAAGTTTCTGAAAGGTAAAAACAACGGCCAAGCAAGCCTTTTCAATCTAAGGATAATTACGTTCATAGGCGATGAGGGTGCAACTCAGATAGTACACTGCTTTCTCTTTATGGCTAAGGTCATATTGGGCGAGCAGTGCACCAATAGCGTATTGCGTAGTGGAAATATAGAGCAAAAGTGGTTCTCCCGGAGTGGGAGGCATGAGGACAGGTGGATTAGCCAGGTACTGTTTAAGCAAAGCAAAGGCTTGTTGTTGCTCAGGTCCCCAAATGAAAGCGATGTCCTTCTTAAGCAAATGAGTGAATGAGTGACATTTATCTGCAAGCTAGGAGATAAAGTGGCGAATGGCTTGAATTTTCCCTTGCAAGCTACGCAGTTGCTTGATATTCTCAGGTGGAGGCATTTCTATGATGGCAGACACTTTAGCAAGGTCTACCTCAATACCTCGTCTTGACACGATGAAGCCTAATAGTTTCCCAGATAGCACACTGAAGACACACTTCTTTGGATTTAGCCTGACTTTGTATTCACGCAGGCGTTCAAAGATACGCCGCAAAATGATAGGATGATCCTCTCTTGTTTTGGACTTTCCAAGGATGTCATCTACGTAGTCTTCCATGATGTCATGAATCATATCGTGAAATATTACTGTCATGGCCCGTTGATAAGTTGCTCCCGCATTCTTAAGGCCAAATGGTATCACCTGATAACAGAAGGTGCCCCAAGGAGTTGTGAAAGTTGTTTTGTGTTGGTCTTCCTCAGTGATCTTAATTTGATTATAACCTGAAAAGCCATCCATAACTGATAGCATTTCGTACCCTGCAGTCGAGTCAACAATCATGTCAATGTTGGGCAACAGAAAGTCATCTTTAGGGGCAAGCTTTATTGATGTCTCTAAAATCTGTGCAAATTCAGATACCAATAGGTTTCTTCTGGACATGAACAATGTTTGATATCCATTCAGAATAATCAATTGGCCTGATGAATCTTGCTGCAAGCAACCTTTCCAATTCTTCTTTAACTAACAAGGCCACTCTTGGGTGCATCTTTCAAAGCTTTTGTTTAATAGGCTTAGCGTCTACGTGCACAACCAGGTTATGCATGACCAAGGTTGGATCTAAGCCAGGCATGTCTTTGTAAGACCATGCAAACACATCAATAAACTCTCACAGTAGCATAGTGAACGTCTTTTGTTCTCTGGCTGAGAGTGATGTTCCCAATTTTACTATCTTGGGATCTTCTTCGGTACCAATATTAACATCAATGGTTTCTTCAACTAACAATTTTGATAAATCCTCCATACGCGTAGGATCAGGAGGTAGGTTGAGATCTTCATCCTAGGATGTCTCTACGAGATTTTCATCCTTGGTGTGGTCACTTTGTTTGTCCTTTGATTTTATTATTTGTTTGTCAGCCAATGCCTCAAAGAGGTTTTCACTGTGTGACTTGGACTTCGATTTTTGCTGAGGCTTTTCTTTAGAACTCTTGCCCTCACTTTTCTTTAAATTTTACTAACCACGAAGTTCAGCCTCCTCGCCGAAGTAGGCGCAGGTGTCGAAGTTGATAAAGAAACCCTTCTTGTGATCTCCAATGAGAATTGTATCCCTTATGCCCATGAACTCTGTAATAGCCTCATCATTCTCGAATAAATCTAGTGGCACGTGACGTTGTTGGTCCCATTCAACAAGGGAGGGGTATACAAGGTCAAGGGATGGTTTAGTGGGGCTGATGGTTAGGACAGCGTTATTCATGAAAAGGTTCGTGGAGGCCAGATCCTCATATTGGCTACAACAGGAATCCGTATCATTGTCTAGATAATCAGAGCTATCCTCATGCTCAGAACAAGTTGCATCTTGATCGTTAGGGTGTGCTCCATAAGGGCGAATCCCAATGCCATATCTTTCTATTTTGAAATGTGGAAGAGGGACTGGTTCTCTTTGTCCTTGTTCATTCCTCCCACATCCTAGGCCTTTGTAGCCCATGGAGTACATCATTCTGCTAGATTTTTCATATTCTGGGGTTTGATAACAAGATGGCTGAGTGTCCTCAGGGACCCAAGTAGTAGGTGGATCAAGTAATTTTTCCTCAGCTAACAAGCCTCCAGGTAGGAACGACCCAATAGTGTGTTCCTCTCTAGGTCTCCTGAAGCGTGGTAGTTTGGGTCGACCTCTAGTCTTGGGCGACAAGGAGAGGTCAGAAACCAAGAGCGCTTGTTGTACATTATACTCCCCACAGCCATATTCCAGAATTTTCATCTCCCATGAATTAAATGGAGATGTTGAAGTAGATGCCCCATGAGTGCAAGAACTAAGAGAATTTGAATCTACTCGAGATTCCATGGCCTCAGAATGAAGAGGGACAGCTATATCTGTGGAGGGGACATGCATATGTACCCTTTCGTGCAAAGCTATTAAGAGCTCTACAATGAGCAAAGGGCTCTGAGTCTCCTGGTATTGTGTTACTGTATGTCCCTCATGCTTCAGCTTGATGCATTGATGAAATGTTGATGGCACGGCTTGCATGGCATGGATCCATGGTCGGCCTAGAAGCATATTATATGGAAGTTCCAAGTCTAAGACGTGAAAACTTTGTCTGATGGCAAGTGGGGCCCACCTCCATGGGTAGCGTAATGGTGCCTGCTGACTCTCTTTCCGCGTTGTCGTATGCGGTGATAGTGATGATATGGGACTCAAGATCTTCCTCTGTATGTCCCAATTGTTTGACTAATTTAAGCGTGCAGATGTTCAATCCAGATCCGTTATCCACAAGCACCCGTTTGATTTTCCTGCGGGTAACAACTACCTCAATGTATAAGGGAAGATTATGTGTAGGATTCTCGGTAGGGACCTCCCTATGGTTGAAAGTGAGATGCTCACTTGGTGCAATATTTGCCACCGCGGCTTGAAGGTACGCAGGATCGACTTCTAAAGGCACTCCCGACCCCTGAAGAGTTTGATACAAAATGTCCTTATGCACATTTGGAAATCTTGAGAAGATCTAAGATCGAAATCTTAGCAGGTGTCTTCTCAAGTTGTTCTAAAAGGTTATATTTACCAGTTTGCGGGGTCAACAGAGAGGGGTCCGAATAATCACGGAGGCGGGCACGCCTTGTTACCGCAGCGCAGTCCTTTCCCTTGATCCGGATGGTATTGACACGGTCAGCAGGGGAGTGAATACATCCGATAAGTGAATCGTAATGATTGTTATCTCTCTTGGTATACAAGTAATTCACGGCTTTATAGGTTTGGGATGACTCTCCCCGATCCGGTTTTGCCTTTTCCGACTTATCATGCTTGGGGAATGGTTCCTTATAAATCCCCATTTTCTCGTTAGGTGTTTGCATGTGGCTAGGGTTATCCACCTCTATCTCCCTATTGTCAATGAGGTCTTGAATATAGTGGCGAAAGTCGCAAACATTTGTCTGTTTTATGACCTTTAACGCGATGCATTTCACAGTATTCATGCTCCTTATACCATGAAGGTTTAGGAGTGTTGTCATCAAACGGTTGTGTTGTAGGATAGGTCATCATGTGGGCCGCATCCAACTATTTTAGTATGACAGACAACGGCTCATCATTGAGGGAGGTGAATGTTCGTCACTTTGGTGGTGGTTGAATTGGGCCCTTGGTCAGTTTAAAAGGTTGACTGGTTTGGACTTTTGAACACGTTTGGAATCAGTGATTCTGTCTCCCACCATGTTTTTTTTTTTTGTTAAAGATCTTTGGCTTTTCAGCGGGTTTTGACACTTTGGTTGTCTTTAGATTGGGTTTTGAGGGTGCCTTTGGCAATGAGAGCCTTTTCTATTTGAATCCCTTTCTCGATAACCTCCTCAAAGGTGCGGACACAATGCATTTGGAGGTGGAAAGCTATATCTGGGTTGAGATTAGGGATGAAAATACTCAAGCCTCAAATTCACCTTGACCATGTGTCCTATGCTAGAAAAATATCTCAAGATGATGAAGATCTCTAGCTTCAATGATTTAACCTCCATGTCTAAAACACTTGCTCAAATAACAGAGTGGATGTTCGGGGACGTTCCTTCTTGAATGGGAGAAAATCATTTTTGTTCTCACTCCTTCCAAGGGTTTTTTGCTCAGGGTTTTTTTTAAGTGGAAATATTTCATAATATGGTGAATTTCCATTTTGAAAATTTGAAAAGGAAAATTTTCTGGCGCGGTCATGACCTATTCGCCTAAAATTACAGTTAATTTTTTTAGTCAGGTCTCTTGCCACCTTTAAATTCCCCTATATATCCTAGATTCTTCGACCAGTAGAACACTAACTAACCACTCCCTACACCTTAGGGGCTAGTATTATCACAAGTAAACGCATGACAGGATGGTAGAGGCTACGATACACGACGAAGATTTGTTGACTTGCAAGAAGGAGAGTTTTTGACCCATGCAGGAGGGAAGAGCTACCTCACGTGACCAAGAGAGTTTTTTATCATGACCCAGGGGACATGAGGCCACAAGCACGTGAACCTAAGTTTTTTTTTGATGTGTAACAAGGAGAGTTTGTTTACACTTTACAGGGGGAGCTACAATGCGCACAGAGATTGTTGATGCGTGACAGGAGGACGGAGCTACAACATGTACTAAGAGTTTTGTTGACCGTCGCACCAGATTTTTTTTTTACACACAAGTAGGAGGGCGGAGGCTATAGATACACGACAGAAGATTTGTTGTCATGTGACAGAAAAACTTGTTGTCGTGTGAAAGTAAATCTTCTGTCATGCGTCTGCAGCCATTCTATCACACCACTTGAAAATTAGGCAAAAAATTTGCATACAAACCCCAAAAAAATCTCCTTTCCCACTAAAACCAGTTCTGGGGGTATTCACCAGGGATTTTCCATCTTCAATTTCCAAGAGGTCTCTTAAAAATGAACCCTAGTTTTGCTTATATAAGAGATAATTTGAAGTCACAAATCAAAGGTGATGAATTTTTCAATGACAGAAAATTTTTCCCACTCTTGAAGACATGGAAGAAATGGTGTCACATGTCACAAGACATAAAGCAGGAGGCATCAAGGTGCAATTTTTTGAGAAAGTGATGAAGTGTTCTCTAGATACAAGAACGTTCTTTGTGTAGTAGGAGTACCAAGATGGAATTATGGTCAGTATTTTTCTTCTCAAGCCATGAAAAAGCATCACCAAAGCATGGTTGATCAAATAATAGTTGTTTTGCTTCAATGGTCATACTTCATTCCGCTATTTCATCATGGCATGTAATTTTCTCAACCCATTATCGGGTATGTGTATATCATTTTCCCGCCTTTGTAAATTTCCATCCCCTTGTATATAATTTACCTTTCTTGTTGTGTGTTGTTTCCCCCCTTGGTGTGTTTCCCTACCATTTGTTTGTTTGTGTGTGTGTGTGTGTTTAATAAAGAAAGTTGTGTAGCCTATTTTTCTAGTGACTCTACAGGGCACAATGGATAAGGCACTGGTAAATATGTTGTAAGTTGAGATTCTGGGAGTTCTATGCCATGCATTTTTTGTGCTCAGTCCATGTCATGTCCCCAAGCTAGAGCCAACTATTGTCGTGCAAATGTTTATCTAAAAATCAATTTTAACCAACAAATGTATAATCCATAGATTTTGCTTTGTATTGATTTTTTTAATTAAAAGGGATTATTATATCCTTTTGTATTTTTTATAAAGAAAATAAAATGAAAGTACTATGTAAATCATAAAGTACATAGAGGAATCACCAGCAATTTGACACAAGAATTGATAACGGAGTTCGGCACTTATGGCCTATATCTCTGGGTCCGGTTGAATGGGACCAATCTATTAAAATCTTGAAAATAAATATTTACAAATATTTCTAAAATAATTTGATCTTCTCATCATGTTTCTCTAACCAAAAATAATAGGATTCAATTTTTACATCACCTCAAAATTCCTTCTCGAGCTCAATTTATGAGCAAAACAATATCACAGTAACCTTTTAATATCCCTTCATATACACCAAACCCCTTTATACTACTTCACAGCTTTATGTGTAATGGTTGGGCACCTATGCTTTTACCCAAGCATCCCAAGTTCAAATCCCACTCCTTGTTGGGGCGCATTTTCTAGTGGATAAGATGCCACATTTTTGGGTGTGAAAATAGGAAGGAATTTATATAGGTGGGTGGTGTATGTATTCATTGCTTAAGACCATCTTATTCCCAAGGATGGGGTGCTCAAAGTTGGTGAATGCGTGAATATTGGAGAGCTAAGGGTGTAAGTTGGTAGGTATTTATGTGTAGGTATTTTAATAAATGGCAGTTTAGAAATATGCATTTAAAATTGGAATATGGGATATACAAGGTAAATATATACGAGAGTTGATGATAGAACAATATGAATTGGAGGCCAAGACACCCATCCATAATCGAGTGTGTAAAACCTGGTTGAGGGCACCCAGCCATAAATAGTGGGGCCCACCTCTCCATCTCCAAGTGTCGAAGACTAGTGTTCTAAAACAAATTTTTCTTTGTCATCTATATTGTCCACTTGTTGCATTCCTATTAGTCAACTTGTGTACATGTCTAACTTGCACGCAGTCCCAAATTTTGCCAATTGCCCAAAAAATTTTAGCTGGCCATAACTTTTGCAAACGAGCTCCATTTCCTACAAACGAGATATCGATGGAATCACCTAATTTTTCTCCACGCCATGGAGAAAAATATGGCAGTTTAGAAAATATGTGTTTAAAGTTGGAATATGGGATATAGTGCGTGGAAATTTGGAAAATGTGTGGTATTGTCATTTATGGTTTAAATGTATAGTTTAATTATCATATCAATTAGTCCCACATGCATAATACAATGGACATACAAGGTAAAATATATAGGAGAGCTCTGATAGAACAATATGAATTGGAGGCCAAGACACCCCTCCATAATTGAGTGTGTTGAACCTGGTTGAGGGTCCCCAGCCACTAAATAGTGAGGCCCACCACTCTATCTTAAGTGTCAAAGAACAGCATTCCAAAACAAATTTTTCTTTGTCATCTATAGTTTCCATGTGTTGCATTCCTATCGGTCCACTTGTGTACACATCTAACCTGCATGTAATCCCAAATTTTGCCAATTGCACAAAAATCTCGTGGGCCATAACTTTTGCAAACGAGCTTTGTTCCTAAAAATGAGATATCGACGTAATCATCTAATTTTCTCCATGCCATGGAACTAACTATAATTGATTTTGAGAAGATCATAGATTGACATTTATCGATGAGGATCCCCTGGATAAAATGTGTAACAGGGAAATTGACAATTTACAAGCATGACAATGATACCCATGTACCAAATTTTTCATGTTTTATCATTCTGAGGTACCCCGAGTCTACCCAAGTAGTCCAGTGACCTCTCGATTGATTTTATCTCACCCCCTAGGTGATTTAGGAAATTCCCAGTCATTCCCCCTAGGTGATTTTAGGATTTCATTAAAAATTACAAGCGACAAGAAGTTGTAGGAAGGGGCTATCACTAGCATTCCTAGGGCTGGAGAAACCCCATGGAGCGGAGAAGGAAAAGCCATATACGACATGGAGTTGATTCAAAGGTCTTGGGACATCATGGAAGTGATTCAGGAAGATTCTGAAAGGGCTCAGAGAATTTGGGGGCAGCTTCAAACCAAAATTAGGGTTCATAAGCCTAGTCAGTGCACAAGCCAAAACAAGCATTGAGCTTCCAAAGGTGATTACGGGAGCTCCAGATGGAGTAAAAAGAAAAAAAAAAGATCACTAGAAATATAATTCCAACCCTACAATATGGTTAAAGCATTTTTTTCACATCACTTTGGTGCATTAGGTCTGCAAGTAGTTTTTCTCATGCAAAAGTGGAGTACCAATCAAAATATGATTTTTTCAGGGATAACATGGAAGACTCAAGACATAATAACCCCACCATTGGATTAAAAGTCAATTTCTAGTCAGGATAATATAAAATTAACCAAAAAAAAATCCATTGGGAGCTCAAGTTATCATAGTCTCAAGTTTCCTCTTGGAGCGAGTTCGAGAGTTAGCCAAACTTTGGAGGACAAGTGTCATCTCTAAGAGCCTAGAGGGATTTTGTGTCCTTGACGCCCCTCAAGGTCAAGGACATCAATGATGAAAATATGTTTTCCATCCCCCATATGACCTCTAAAACCTTGTGTGATCTTAGGATCGTCATTTTTGGCCCCGGGTGCTATTGGGAGCTGAAATTCCCTATCGTTGGATCTCCGCCACTGTCAGCTCTAGGAGCGCTGTGGAATTTGATGTCCCTCATTTCCCTCACAAGTTATGGAAATCAAACCTGAAAAATTCACCCAGCCCTATAGGGGAAACTTCTAGTCACCCATAGTTACCCGCTTCCAGCCCCTCAATGCTTTAAAGCTATTTTTCTAGCTCTCACTCCCTGTCGTCAGATCGCCGCCACATGCTGCCTTCTTGATCATCATGAAAATTGATGTCCCTCATGTCCCTTATAGGTGAGGGACGTCAGGGACATGAAAATGCTTCCAAATCCAACTCCAAAACTTGAAAATTTTCTAACTCATGGTTGTTTCTTACTACTTCTAATTGCTTCTCCATTTCTAGAAGAAAGTTGCAGAGAACACCTCAGTCCACCATTGTTCTTCCGAACCAGCTCTTCCATGGCAACCAAAAATTCCACTCCATTAATATACAGAGGTTTCAAATAATATATTGATCGAAAGAGAGAGAGGAATGAAGAATCAAAAAGAAGAGTGAAATAATTCTTAAAAAACGTCCATTACCATGTGTGTGCATGTATACTTTGCTTAATGCTCAATCAAATGAAACAAGAACTACCACCTAAAATAGTTCTACAATTTAGCTAAAACAAAGCATAAACACCATCATGATAAGAATTAAACAAGGGTTAGATGCTAGCATTCATCAATACAAACTTTGAAACTAACAATGCTAAATATCTAAACTCCTCTATTCTCTAACAACAAATAAATGAATGGACCTAATTAAGCTCGATGGCTATCAAAATAGTTGTCCTTAATGTTCCAAGAACCTAGGAATGGGGGCTAATCAAATCTGGGCTACAAGAGCCTTTTGACACCTCCCACATGACCCAAGCACTTTAAGAAAGAGGCTTAACTCTTCAAGATGATGAACTCTCAAAAGGGCAAGGTGCAAGCTCTTAGTCTCTTTGCTATATGCTTTGCATTTGCTCTCTTAGAAAGTTTAGGTGTAAGTAAAAAGGTAGGTGGAGGGCTCTTTACATAGCCCAAAGGATAAAGGATTCAACACATTCTCATGAATGTGGGATAAAGGTAAAACATGATTAGGAATGGATAAGGTTTCTTTATTAAAGGTAACCTTACTTTAGAAGGGTTTAATGCATGTTTAGCAAGTCATGGGAGTTGGGGGGTATTATTAATTAACCAAAGTGATTAATTAATAGGTGTGCAAGCTTATAAAAGATTTTTAGAGGAATATTAGGATGATTTAGGCTATAGAAGGGAATTAAATCAACTAAATAATGATTTATTAGTTTAATGAAAGGGGAAGCTAATTACTTAATAATAATTAATTAGTCTAGATAGAAGGAAGGATTAATTAATGGAAGGTCATTAATTAGGGTATTTGTTGAATAGGAAGACTTAATTAATTAACGTAATGTAATTAATTAGTGATGATAGGAGAGAAGATGAGCACTATTGACGATATGTTGCCAATTTGCGGGAAAGGGGATAATTAACCCAATTTAAGTATTTAAATTGCTTAGGTGTAAATTATAGGTGTCTAAATTTGCCCCTCTTTGGTGTGGCATAAGTGACGCCCCTTCAAAGATAATAGACAAAATAAATTTCTAAAGGGGTAAAAGAAAAAATAGTAGAAGTGAGAGATTCCCCCTTGAGTGTTGATGGGGTGATGAAGGGAGCCGATCGATGATCAAAAAAGGTGAGAAATATGATAGAAGAAAGGAGAGGAGGCAAGATGCCCTAGGTGAACTGGAGGAAAATTATTTTTGAAAGAGGAAGTGATATAGAATAAATATGGATGAAGTAAAGAGAAGAGCTTAGCTTCTCATCCGCTTATTTGCATTTGGAACAAATTTGAGTGTTATCATATTGTCAAAAGATCTACGTCATTGATCCTTATTAAAAATATAAGCATACGAAAAAAGTAGAATGACATGAAAAGCCATACTATGAACAGTTGTCCATTGTTGAACGTACCAACTCTACGCAACATACAATAAAGCAATGCAATATGAGAAGCAAACAAGCTAATTTAACATGGAAAATAAGTATGAATGCACATATCTAACCCAACAACGGTCAAGACAGTTGTAAAAATGTTTTGTTATCAGTGCTGAAGAGATCCACAAGTTTGCGATTGATGACAAGGGTTAAAAATGATGCCCCAAGCAAGGATACATGCAAGGGGAAATGAAAATGGACACGGGGTCCATGAAAAGCATTTGTGTGCAATGAAACAGCACCAGGCAACCAAAAGTGCCCCAGAGTACAGACGAAGCAAGCAACTAGCTTTTGTGAATGGTTGTGAATCCAGTGGTCCACGAGTCATATTAATCAGGGAAGATGTGAGACAAACCAAAAAGATATGGAGAAAATACCATGCGCAAGACACAAGTTTCAGCCGTAAGAAGCAAGTTACCATTTTGTAGGGTGTTTTACTTTTTAGGAATTTTTTGAAAAAATTTTGCCTTGTTTTTAGATTTTTTTGATATATATATATATATATATATATATATATATTGTTTTTTTGGTTTTCTTGAAACAATGTTCTATTGTTTTTGTGTTTTTATCGAAACAATTTTCTATTGTTTTTGTGTTGTCTGAAACAATTTTCTATTGTTTTTGTGTTTTGTGAAACAATTTTCTATTGTTTTTGTGGTTTGTGAAACAATTTTCTATTGTTTTTGTGTTTTTGCAAAACAATGTTTCTATTGTTTTTGTGTTTTGTGAAACAATTTTCTATTGTTTTTGTGTTTTCTCAAAACAATGTTCTATTGTTTTTGTGTTTTTAACAGTTTTCCAAAGCTATGTGCAGGTAACCAAGAAAGCATGGATGCCCCCAGTGTTAGGTGGGGAATATACAAGGGCAGAAGCCACGTGCTTATGAACAAGAAGCTGAAGTCGTTGAGTGGCCCCCAGCGTAAGATGGGAAATAACGAAAGACCACATACCTTACAGATGAATAGAAGAAGGCAAAGCCGGATCAAGGCTGGACTAGATGCTGTGCACAAGGAAACTTGAAGGTAGAACCAAGTCCAGGACAAAGACAACTACCCTTCTAATACAGAATGCTTGTGAACAACAAATCCTCCCGAGGCGCCAGAAACCAGTTTTCACCCAAGGACTTGTCCAAAGTACCACAACTGTGTGGTTTTCACTAGTGGACGACCTGTTTTCTCTTTCTTTTTATTTTTCTGTTTATATATGTATATATATATATATATATATATATATATATATTTTTTTTTCTTTATGTTTTTATATTTTTTTTGTGATTTTTATCACTTTCTTATGCCATGTTTAGGCATAAAACCTCTTAAGATGCATGGAATTCATGGGCTCCCGGAGCTCATCACCATTGGGGTGAGCCAACTTATATGCCCCTGCGCCATACCTGGCAACTATGACATATGTGTCCTAACCAATGTAGTTCAAACTTCCCTTTCTTTTCTCGCTTTGCTCTGGTGTTGAACTAGTTCTCCTTCATAACTAAATCACCCACCTCAAACTGGCGAGGGATGATTCTCTTGTTGTAGTTATGCGGTAGATTCTATGTTGATATACCTTCAGGTGATTAAGAGCGTGAATGCGCCTCTCATCCAGGAGCTCTAATTCAGCCAATCTTGCCACTCGGTAATCTTCATCCTTATCCAAATAGTTCCGAAGAGAAATTCGCATGGATGGGAGTTCAATCTCTAAAGGTATGATAGATTCTATTCCGAAACACTAGGGAATATGGCGTCACACCCGTAGGAGTGTGAATTGATGTTCGGTAGGCCCAGAGGGCTGGGTGGATTTGTAGGTGCCAGTTTTGACCAGTTTTTCTAACCATCTTCTCCATTATCCTTACCAAAGTCTTGTTTATTACCTCAGCTTGTCCATTACCCTGAGGGTAATATGGCGTGGACCATTTCAATCTAATTTGGAACCGTTGGCAAAGACCTTTCACAGTTTTGTTCTTAAATGACTTCCCATTATCTATGAAAATGGCTGTAGGGATACCATATCGGCAAATAATGTGATTCATGATGAATTTAGAAATATGTGCTCCTGTGACATAGGTTAAAGGGACAGCCTCCACCCATTTTGTAAAGTATTTTGTAGCTATGATGATATGTGTATGACCATCAGATGAGGTAGGAGTAAGCTTCCCTATTAGATCAAGTCCCCACTTGGAGAATGGCCACGGGGTAGTGATTGGTTGCACTGGTTGTGATGGAGCATGGATGAAATTTCCATACTTTTGGCAAAGCACACATTTTCTAACATAATTACGATAATCAGTTTCCATGGTAGGCCAATAGTAACCTACTCTTAACAATTTATTAGCCAAGACCATTCCGTTTGTATGCACTCTGCATACTCCTTCGTGTACTTCCTTGATTGCCTGGATTGACTCCGTCACATCCAGACAATGTAACAGATTCCCGTCGTAGCCACAATGATAAAGTGTACCTCCTAATAGGGTGTAACAGGCTATCTGGAGAATTAGGCTCTGCTTTTCAGAGTGGGATATATTCGGGAGGGAATGTACTGTCCTTAAGATAGGTGAAAATGGGTTCATACCATGGTTAATGGGGACCAACAACCTCACAATCCAGGCAAGATTGTGGCATGTCATATGCGGGCTAGCGTAGATTTTCTACAAAGAATGGCATATCATTGTTCCTTGGTGGAATATGAAGCATAGATCCCACCATTGCCATGGCATTTGTTGATCTATTATGCGCTCTAGGGATCTGCTCAAAGGTGATGTGCACAAAATACTCCTTTAGAGTTTCCACTAACTTTTTGTAAGGTATGAACTTTTCATCCTTAACTTTATACTCATCATTAACCTGTTTGATGATTAGCTGCGAATCACCTACAACCTTAACATGTTGAATATTCCACTTGATGGATAGCTTCATCCCTACAATGAGTGCTTCATATTCCGCAATGTTGTTCATGCAAGGGAAGGCCAAGCGGAAAGCCTGTGGTATAGGATCACCCGAAGGAGTAATAAGGACCACTCCTGCACCTGAACCATGAAACGTAAAAGATCCATCAAAATGTATCTTCCATACGACAGATTCTTCAATGTAGAGCAAAGATGCATCTGGCAGATCCAGACTCAAAGGTTTTGTGCTTTGCAAAGGTGCTTCCGCTAGCTGGTCAGCAAGTACTTGTCCTTTAATTGATTTTTGATGGAAAAATTCTATATCAAACTCACTGAGTAGAATGATCCAATTAGCCATTCTACCTGTGAGGGCGGGTTTGGACAACAAATACTTGAGTGGGTCGACCTTGGATATGAGCTTGGTCTTAGTATTTAGCAGGTAATGGCGAAGTTTCTGAAAGGTAAAAACAACGGCCAAGCAAGCCTTTTCAATTTGAGGATAATTACGTTCATAGGTGATGAGGGTGCGACTCAGATAGTACACTGCTTTCTCTTTATGGCTAAGGTCATATTGGGCGAGCAGTGCACCAATAGCGTATTGCGTAGCGGAAATATAGAGCAAAAGTGGTTCTCCCGGAGTGGGAGGCATGAGGACAGGTGGATTAGCCAGGTACTGTTTAAGCAAAGAAAAGGCTTGTTGTTGTTCAGGTCCCCAGATGAAAGTGATGTCCTTCTTAAGCAAATGAGTGAATGAGTGACATTTATCTGCAAGCTGGGAGATAAAGCAGCGAATGGCTTGAATTTTCCCTTGCAAGCTACGCAGTTGCTTGATATTCTCAGGTGGAGGCATTTCTGTGATGGCAGACACTTTAGCAGGGTCTACCTCAATACCTCATCTTGACACGATGAAGCCTAATAGTTTCCCAGATAGCACACCGAAGACACACTTCTTTGGATTTAGCCTGACTTTGTATTCACGCAGGCGTTCAAAGATACGCCGCAAAATGATAGGATGATCCTCTCTTGTTTTGGACTTTCCCAGGATGTCATCTACGTAGTCTTCCATGATGTCATGAATCATATCATGAAATATTACTGTCATGGCCCGTTGATAAGTTGCTCCCGCATTCTTAAGGCCAAATGGCATCACCTGATAACAGAAGGTGCCCCAAGGAGTTGTGAAAGTTGTTTTGTGTTGGTCTTCCTCAGCGATCTTAATTTGATTATAACCTGAAAAGCCATCCATAAGTGATAGCATTTCGTACCCTGCGGTCGAGTCAACAATCATGTCAATGTTGGGCAACAGAAAGTCATCTTTAGGGAAAGCTTTATTGATGTCCCTAAAATCTGTGCAAATTCAGATACCAATAGGTTTCTTCTGGACAAGAACAATGTTTGATATCCATTCAGAATAATCAATTGGCCTGATGAATCCTGCTGCAAGCAACCTTTCCAATTCTTCTTTAACTAACAAGGCCACTCTTGGGTGCATCTTTCAAAGCTTTTATTTGATAGGCTTAGCGTCTGCGTGCACAACCAGGTTATGCACGACCAAAGTTGGATCTAAGCTGGGCATGTCTTTGTAAGACCATGCGAACACATCAATAAACTCTCGCAGTAGCATAGTGAACGTCTTTTGTTCTCTGGCTGAGAGTGATGCTCCCAATTTTACTATCTTGGGATCTTCTTCGGTACCAATATTGACATCAATGGTTTCTTCAACTAACAATTTTGATAAATCCTCCATACGCGTAGGATCGGGAGGTAGGTTGAGATCTTCATCCAAGGATGTCTCTACGAGATTTTCATCCTTGGCGTGGTCACTTTGTTTGTCCTTTGATTTTCTTATTTGTTTGTCAGCCAATGCCTCAAAGAGGTTTTCACTGTGTGACTTGGACTTCGATTTTTGCTGAGGCTTTTCTTTAGAACTCTTGCCCTCGCTTTTCTTTAAATTTTGCTGACCACGAAGTTCAGCCTCCTCACCGAAGTAGGTGCAGGTGTCTAAGTCGATAAAGAAACCCTTCTTGTGATCTCCAATGGGAATTGTATCCCTTATGCCCATGAACTCTACAATAGCCTCATCGTTCTCGAATAAATCTAGTGGCACGTGACGTTGTTGGTCCCATTCAACAAGGGAGGGGTATACAAGGTCAAGGGTTGGTTCAGTGGGGGTGATGGTTAGGACAGCGTTATTCATGAAAAGGTTCGTGGAGGCCAGATCCTCATATTGGCTACAACAGGAATCCGTATCGCTGTCTAGATAATCAGAGCTATCCTCATGCTCAGAACAAGTCGCATCTTGATTGTTGGGGTGTGCTCCATAAGGGTGAATCCCAATGCCATATCTTTCTGTTTTGAAATGTGGAAGAGGGACTGGTTCTCTTTGTCCTTGTTCATTCCTCCCACATCCTAGGCCTTTGTAGCCCATGGAGTACATCATTCTGCTAGATTTTTCATATTCTAGGGTTTGATAACAAGATGGCTGAGTGTCCTCAGGGACCCAAGTAGTAGGTGGATCAAGTAATTTTTCCTCAGCTAACAAGCCTCCAGGTAGGAACGACCCAATAGTGTGTTCCTCTCTAGGTCTCCTGAAGCGGTAGTTGGGTCGACCTCTAGTCTTGGGCGACAAGGAGAGGTCAGAAACCAAGAGTGCTTGTTGTACATTATACTCCCCATAGCCATATTCCAGAATTTTCATCTCCCATGAATTAAATGGAGATGTTGAAGTAGATGCCCCATGAGTGCAAGAACTAAGAGAATTTGAATCTACTCGAGATTCCATGGCCTCAGAATGAAGAGGGACAACTATATCTGTGGAGGGACATGCATATGTACCCTTTCGTGTAAAGCTATTAAGAGCTCTACAATGAGCAAAGGGCTCTGAGTCTCCTGGTATTGTTATTGTATGTCCCTCATGCTTCAGCTTGATGCATTGATGAAATGTTGATGGCACTGCTTGCATGGCATGGATCCATGGTCGGCCTAGAAGCATATTATATGGAAGTTCCAAGTCTAAGACGTGAAACTTTGTCTGATGGCAAGTGGGGCCCACCTCCATTGGCAGCGTAATGGTGCCTGCTGACTCTCTTTCTGCGTTGTCGTATGCGGTGATAGTGATGATATGGGACTCAAGATCTTCTTCTGTATGTCCCAATTGTTTGACTAATTTAAGCGTGCAGATGTTCAATCCAGATCCGTTATCCACAAGCACTCGTTTGATTTTCCTGTGGGTAACAACTACCTCAATGTATAAGGGAAGATTATGTGTAGGATTCTCGGTAGGGACCTCCCTATGGTTGAAAGTGAGATGCTCACTTGGTGCAATATTTGCCACCGTGGTTTGAAGGTACGCCGGATCGACTTCTAAAGGCACTCCCGACCCCTGAAGAGTTTGATACAAGATGTCCTTATGTACATTGGAAATCTTGAGAAGGTCTAAGATCGAAATCTTAGCAGACGTCTTCTCAAGTTGTTCTAAAAGGTTATACTTACCAGTATGCGGGGTCGACGGAGAGGGGTCCAGAATTACGAGGCGGGCGCACCTTGTTACCGCAGCACAGTCCTTTCCCTTAATCCGGATGGTGTTGACGCGGTCAGCAGGGGAGCGAATACATCCGATAAGTGAATCGTAATGATTGTTATCTCTCTTGGTATACAAGTAATTCACGGCTTTATAGGTTTGGGATGACTCTCCCCGATCCGGTTTTTCCTTTTCTGACTTATCATGCTTGGGGAATGGTTCCTTATAAATCCCCATCTTCTCGTTAGGTGTTTGCATGTGGCTAGGGTTATCCACCTCTATCTCCCCATTGTCAATGAGGTCTTGAATATAGTGGCGAAGTCGCAAACATTTATCTGTTTTATGACCTTTAACGATGCATTTCACAGTATTCATGCTCCTTATACCATGAAGGTTTAGGAGCATTTGTCATCAAACGGTTGCGTTGTAGGATAGGTCATCATGTGGGCCACATCCAACTGTTTTAGTATGACGGACAACGGCTCATTGAGGGAGGTGAATGTTCGTCACTTTGGTGGTGGTTGAATTGGGCCCTTGGTCAGTTTAAAAGGTTGACTGGTTTGGACTGTTTGAACACGTTTGGAATCAGTGATTCTGTCTCCCACCATGTTTTTGTTTTTGTTAAAGATCTTCGGCTTGTCAGCGGGTTTGACACTTTGGTTGTCTTTAGATTGGGTTTTGAGGGTGCCTTTGGCAATGAGAGCCTTTTCTATTTGAATCCCTTTCTCGATAACCTCCTCAAAGGTTTGGACACAATGCATTTGGAGGTGGAAAGCTATATCTGGGTTGAGATTAGGGACGAAAATACTGACCAGCTGCTTCTCAGGGAAAGCGCAAGGGAAGCGACTAGCTATCCCTCTCCATCGTTGGAGGAAGCTAGCGAAGGTCTCATTTGGGCGTTGTTTTGTGCCGCACAAGTCTGCCATGGTGATGTCACTCTCTATGTTATACGAGAAATGACGCACGAATCTTTCCGCCAATTCTGGCCAGGTGAAAATTGATCCTCGTGGTAAGCGCGTAAACCATTCCAATGCTTGACCTCCGAGACTCTTAGGAAAAAGTCTGATGAGGTAATTATCACTATAAGACACCTCTTGACATGCCATGTAGAAATCTTTAACATGATCCCTTGGGTCTCCCTTTCCTTTGTATTTGTCAAACTTTGGCATATCAAATTTCTTTGGAAAGGGTTGAAGGGTCATTGTCTTGTCAAAAGGATAGGGGCATAGTTCTTCGTATTGGTATTTCCTAATACTCCCTATATTGCTTTCTTGTATGCTCGCAAGTGTTGCTTTCATAGATTGCACTTCTTGTGCGAGCAATTGTTCTTTAGTGGGAGAAGCGGGGATGTGTACACGATGATACCCTGTGTCTTCTTCTCCTTGGTTTTCTCGATGGAGTTCGTGGATCCTAAACTTAGGCTTTGACTTTTGAATGTTCTTGTTTGTGTCTTTCTGTACCTGGAAAGTAAGCAAAGCTAGTTGTCGGCTTAGGTTACTGAGTTGTTGTTGGATTGTGACTTGGTTTGTGTCTTCTTCTTCTAAAGGTTCTTCCTCTTCGTATTGTGGAGGTTCTTCCCCTATCTCATGTTCTATCTTGTTTCTTCGTGGCACTTTGATGAGGGGTATTCTATGCCCTACCACTTTATCATTTTCTGCGTAAGAAGTGGAAGCATGCCCACCTGTTAAAATATCTTCCATATTGATAAGGGGGCATTCTTCCTTAGTAGTGTCATTTGTAGGTAATATTGGTTCATTCTCGGTGGGCAATTTGGCCCCTAATTCCATGACCCGTGCCAAAACTCTATCTTTATTTCTAAGGAGAAACTCATCTAGTAGAGTGGGGTCAAAATCAAAGTCTGCGTGTGGTGATTCTAATTCGTTTCCACTATGGTCAACCATTTCTTCTATTTCCTTTTCTGTAGAAAATAGTGGTCCTAGATCGTGTCCGATAAATGGGTTTGACCCTTGTTTGTTAGAGGTTTCCCAAGCTTGCGCCTGTTGTTCCTCATATGTTTGTTTCTTTAAACCTAGACGCGTCTTGGGAGCCATGTTTTCGTGATAAGTTTCACTAAGGTAAGTTGTATATTTGTTCAAAATTCAATGACTACCCCTAAGTGAAACACAAGATGTACGTGTTAAGAGTAAATTAACAGTGAGAATATCAATGTGATAGAAAGATAAAGTCACCAATGAAACAATCATTTGGTACCAAAACTTAATCAAATGAAGTACTTCCTAGACTACGTTTCAAAGTAATTTGTGACGCCAGATGATTAACAAGATGTCTCCACTTATGCCAAGTTCAAAGGAATGAACAAGACGTAAGTAAATACATGAAGTTAAATGCGATCTCCCAATCAAGATATACGATGAGCAAGCTCAAGTCTGATTAAGACCTATATCTCAAAAAGTGCCAATTACGATTTGTGAATGACACAACAATATCACCAAGATATGTTAACCCACTTTGCAAGAAAGTGAAGTATTGATATCGAGTTGTTATTGATATAACATGCACAAATGGTAGTGCCTAGCACCTTTTGAAATCGAGGTAATAATAAAACCGAACAAAAAAATGCTCAAAGTATAGCTAGGAATAGTTAAGAATGTGTGCAGCGTAACCGTACAATATAGGTATTTATGTCGAGTTTACAAGAAACAAGACGTAAATATCGAAATTGTAATGATACAGACAAACAAGCTAACTCCTCTATGGAAGTCCGCAGTGATGAACCACGCCTAACTACAATGACCTATTTGAAATCAGGTAATAATGACACAACAATATCCAAGATATGAACAAAATGCCTCCACTCACTTTCAAAGATAGCTAGTTTAAGAATGTGTGCTAACCGTACAATATAGGTATTTATGTCCAAGAAACAAACAAATATCGAAATTGTAATGATACGAGACAAACAAGCTAACTCCTCTATGGAAGTCCGCAGTGATGAACCACGCCTAACTACAATGATGATCTTGACGTGGGTATCAAGATCACAATGGCTACCAAATGACGTGAAAATGCCTCCACTCACTTTAGACGTTTAACTAACCCAGCCGCAAACATGGATGGGCGTAAACGGACATAAAAGTGAGGGAAACAGTCAATGGCAACACAAAGGTAATCACACCTCTTTTGATCAACAAAGTGTCAAAAGAATATGAAGGAAATAAATCAAGAAAAAATGACAAAAAATGCTAGTCTCACTTCGGTAGAGTTTCGCCTCGCCCTAAGGCAAGTAAAAACTAGGCGAAAGTAATACGTCACACGTTTCTCAAAAAGAAGGTTCACAACTCAACACTGTTTTAAAGTGGTCAAAGTGGGCTCCTGGCCAAAGTATATTCTCCTAGGTGGTTCTCTCACCCTAGGTGTTACAAAGTTGCCACGAGCGAGCGCGATTTACCCAAAAAGTCACACTGACTAGTTTGGGAGTATCTCGGCTTTACTTTACCCCCTTCAAGAACAGTAGGCAACTAGTGCGTCTACGTGTACTATCACTGGGGTCACCACAACGGACAACTTGTAACGCTATCTCACAAAGGAAACACTAGTCAAGTAGGTAGTGCGGAGCACTTCCCGTTTCGTCCACAAGGTTCCCTCTTGCGTGGACTACTTTGGGGTTCCTGGAACCACCCCCATTGTTGTAGCTTAAGGCGTTATGCCAAAGGGGTTATGTTCCAGTTGAGCGGAGAGGGACGTACCCTTTTCCGAAACCTGCAATACAGTGTTTTGAATATGTTGTTCTTTTTATCTTGTTTAATTAGGTGTGGTTTGATTGAACACCTTTTGGCAACCTGTATAACAACTGTATTAGTAGTTTTTGATTTCATTTTGATTCCTCCTTTCTTTGACAAGCGTTTTTAGGTCCTGCACTTAAGCGTTAGTAGTTCTCCAAGAAAATCATATTATTTAAAAGAGGATTAAGAGTTGCTTTTGATTCTCAAGATCATCCAAGGATGCAAGAGAAGAGCATACACAACAAATAATCCAACTAAAAAGTAAAGAAAATCTTTTCAATCAATGAACCATACAAAATTCTTGATAAATGTTCATTCCTTTAAACCAAAAGTGAAAGATGAAGTTTCCAATTTACCAAATGTTATAAAATGAAGACTAAAGTTGCTTTTGATTCTCAAGATCACCCTAAGGTGCAAGAGAAGAGCATACACAAACTTTATCCCAACTATATAGAAATGGAAAACTTCAAATCAAAGGACCATTGAAAAATGCTTTGTAAAAGGTTCATTCCCTTAAGCAAAATGAATAATCAAGTTTCCAAGTTTAATCCCAATGTTAACAAGATAGAGATCAAAGTTGTTTTTGATTCTCAAGATCACCAAAAGGTGCAAGAGAAGAGCATACACACGCTTTGGTCTAAATCGAGTAAGCATGGAAATACAACATTCATCAAAACATTAGACATGTTAGAAAATGACCAGTTTTAAAATAACAGAAAAACCTGTAACTTCTGTAAGTATAAATCCTGAATTTATGTTTTCATTGCATAGTTAACTTCAATACCTTTCCAACGCAAAAAAAATGGAGTCATTTCGAGTTCGGGAGCAAAATTTATGGCCTTCGGAAGATGGGTTACGCATATGCTCTTATGCTCATGGGTGTGCACTTGACATGCACTCAAAAAATGTCAAAAAAAACGTCCCTTAATCTACAAAATGGGAAAAAATTTCCAACCAAGATTCAATTTTGACAACAACCCATCACATTAATATATGAATAGAAGACTCAACGCTATCAAACATTAACATACATGCTCAAGAATTTAAGATTTTCAAGAAATTGACAAAACTAGCATGTAGAATGATGAAAAAGTAAGCTCTAAAAATGAAAACATGATGAAATCTTGAAATTTTCTCACCAAGATTTAAATTTTGACAGCAACCCACCACATTAATATGTAAATAGAAGACTCAGCACTATCAAACACTAACCTATATGCTCAAGAATTGAAAATTTTCAAGAAATTGACAAAACTAGCATGTAAAATGATGAAAAAGTAAGCTCTAAAAATGAAAACATGATGAAATCTTGAAATTTTCTCACCAAGATTAAATTTTGACAGCAACCCACCACATTAATATGTAAATAGAAGACTCAGCACTATCAAACACTAACCTACATGCTCAAGAATTGAAAATTTTCAAGAAATTGACAAAACTAGCATGTAAAATGTTAAAAAAGTAAGCTCTAAAAATGAAAACATGGAGAAATCTTGAAATTTTCCCCTCAATTCCAATTTTGACAGCACTTCACCTCCTTCATACCTACAAGGAAGACCCAACACATGCAAACTCAACAAAACATGTTAAGAAAAACAAGTTAGATCAACATGTGTAAAAGAGGGTTAGTAACCAAAAATAAAACTTAACTACAAAAACTTGAAATTAAGTGCAAAGGACAATGGAGTATGTCCCACCGGGCATGCCAAATGTGTGCATGTATACTTTGCTTAATGCTAAATCAAATGAAACAAGAACTACCACCTAAAATAGTTCTACAATTTAGCTAAAACAAAGCATAAACACCATCATGATAAGAATTAAACAAGGGTTAGATGCTAGCATTCATCAATACAAACTTTGAAACTAACAATGCTAAATATCTAAACTCCTCTATTCTCTAACAACAAATAAATGAATGGACCTAAGTAAGCTCCATGGCTATCAAAATAGTTGTCCTTAATGTTCCAAGAACCTAGGAATGGGGGCTAATCAAAGTTGGGCTACAAGACCCTTTTGACACCTCCCATATGACCCAAGCACTTTAAGAAAGAGGCTTAACTCTTCAAGATGATGAACTCTCAAAAGGGCAAGGTGCAAGCTCTTAGTCTCTTTGCTATATGCTTTGCATTTGCTCTCTTAGAAAGTTTAGGTGTAAGTAAAAAGGTAGGTGGAGGGCTCTTTATATAGCCCAAAGGATAAAGGATTCAACACATTCTCATGAATGTGGGATAAAGGTAAAACATGATTAGGAATGGATAAGGTTGCTTTATTAAAGGTAACCTTACTTTAGAAGGGTTTAATACATGTTTAGCAAGTCATGGGAGTTGGGGGTATTTTAATTAATCAAAGGTGATTAATTAATAGGTAGGTGTAAGCTTATAGAAGCCAATTAGAGGAATATTAGTGTGATTTAGGCTATTATAAGGGGATTAAATCAATTAAATATTGATTTATTGGTTAAATGGAAGGGAAAGCTAATTAATTAATAATAATTAATTAGTCTAGGTAGAAGGGGTGATTTATTAACGGAAGGTCGTTAATTAGGGTATTTGTTGGATAGGCAACTTAATTAATTAGCTTAGTGTAATTAATTAATGATGATATGAGGGAAAATGAGTGCTTTTGACGATATGTCATTGATTTGAACCAGATCGATGAGAAATTTCACCAGTGAGACAAAAAGCAAAAACCTATCGCAATGGTTTATTTTGTCATGAATGGAAAAAAAAAACCAGACCTGTAAACTTCAAGCTCCATTAATGGCTGCATCATGACACAATAGTGGAAAAAAACAACAAGCTACCTCTCCACATCTCAGGGTTCCAGTGGACGAAATCGCACAAAAATTGGAGGGAATGATCATTGAAAAATATAGTATCGCGTGAAATAGTTTTCATGCCACAAAGTACCTATTTTTTAGGGATATGGAGGGCTTGTGTTTCTTATCAGAATTCTACCTTCTTCAAAGAAATTTTCAAATTCCCAAAGATCCGGCAGGTGAAATCATCTAAAATTTAGAGGGATGGGTGTCCAAAAAATCTAGTTTCTCTCAAACTAGTTTTTTGCATGATGAAGTATTCAGTTTATCAAAATATGAAGGAATTATTTTTTATCAGCATTTTTCCCTAGTAGCTCCATACCCAAAGCTCTTACCAAGCATAAATTTTCATTTTTCATTTCTGAGCTTGCTGGTAAGCGAATCATGATGAAAATTGGAGCACAAGTTTTTGACGAAGATCCGAATCCAAAAGAGTTGTTCCCATCATAAAAAAATATCATTTTCACCATTGACTAAAAATAGCATATTTTATACTTCCTCGCATGCTATAAATGGAGAACCCCACTAAATTGGAAATTCAATCACTCAGGACAATTAGAAAAGGGGTAAAATAGAAAGTAAGACAGAAAATGACTTCTTCACAAACTAACAGGTCCCTAAATAGCAACCTGCTAAAAATAAAAATGTGCTAAAAATAGAAATATCTCTGGAACAAGGGATGTTGGGATATGGTAGAAGGTTTAGAAGGTGAAATTGGAGCAAGACAAATGATATGTCCCATAATAGCAGAGCATGGGCTCATATTCTAAAAATAGTATGTTATTTTCAAAGGGCAAGTTTAGCACAATAGGACATAGAGGGTTGATCATTTAGGTCAACAACATCATTTTGGATCATCCATGGGCATTGATCATAGGGAATTTTAGATCCATCTCAGGGAACTGGATAATTTTTTTTGACACTCACTACATTGTTTGGGTCACAGGCATATCATACGCAGGCTAGGAGTTGTGGTCATCAGTGAAACAATTCACTCAACTTGGAAAGGATTCATGAGGTAATTTGAAGGAGTTTCTTAGGCTGCCATGAGTTCAAAGATTTAGAGTTTCATTTCACTCAAGTTTTCAATCAACAAGGATTAGCAAACTTCATCAGGGGCGACATCCTTTCTTTTCCTCCTCTTTCCCCTCCAACATTCTCTCTCCTCTATGTTCTAATTTTCTATTGAGGGTTTGCACTTTTTGATATGTCTTAAAGTGACTTTAGAGACATGATGTAAAATTTAATTCTCCTTATTTTTATAAAATAGACTTAATATTCAAATAGGAATATGAATAGTCTAAATTCAAAATGAGGAATATGAAAGAGCATCAGGAAGATGAGGAGTCAAGTTTAGCACTATAAATTGTAATGAGCTCTTCATTCCAAGTGGTTCTAATTCTGAAATTCTTCTAGCTGGTTGTATTCTTATAATTTCATGAGAGATATTTTTCTCACTTGTGAGTGAAAAGATTCAGCCACTTTTCCCTTATTCTCAATGTTTTCCATCCTCATACTATGTACAATTTTTGCTTGAGCATCAATACAAGGAGTTTCGAGCCTTTTTTTACTAAGGGGTTTACCGATACTTTGTGTTCATTGAATTCTAATTGGTCTTATTATTGTTTTCAGTATTTTTTCTTCCTAATTATAGTGCATATAATGAAATTTCTAACTAGTGTGTGTAGGAATATGATTTTCTACCTACAACATTAGTTCTCCTACCTCTATTCTCACTCCCCTTTCCCACTCTTCAGACAAAGTCTTCCCTAGCAAGAGATTGTTAGCTTTGCCCAAGGGTTAGTGGAGTGCCCCTGTTGGATCCCTGGCCATAAGGCCATCAGGAAAATCCACCTTTACTCATGCATGCATATACAAAAGTTACACCGGTTAAGTAGAGGAACTTAGATTCTTATAGCGTTGGCAAGAAATCCACAAGTTTTTCCACCCGAAAAAATTTCTCGCCAACACATGGATTATAGGTGATCACATAGATTTGGTCATCAGATTTATGTGATGGAGATTCGATCAGGGTCATTGAGATGGGAGTGATAGGGGAGAGGATTAGTATACAGAGAGATTGGGAAGCTTCGAGGTGGATGATGTTAGATGGATGCCATACAGAGGGTTCCATGTGTTGTTCGGTGTAGATATTTAGCTCACAGGTCTACAGAGGGTGAGATGGGTACAGGGATGGAGGCCATATATGGTGGAGGATATATAGTTTCCACGTGTGATGAAGTAGTTTAGAGTGGTGCAATATATGCCTGGGGAACCAATCAGATACAGACGTGATGAGGCGAAGGGGGACTTATTGAGCCTAGTTATGGTCGATCCATTGGTGGAGGTGGTAGAGCCAGTGGATGTAGATGAGGATGATGTGGGGGTAGTAGAGAGGTATATGGAGTGGATGACTCAGTAGTGGATGGCCCATAGAGTGGAGGAAGCAGAACAATGAAGAGAGGAGGAAGTACCAGCGGTAGGAGAGGTGGCAGTGCCTCTAAAAAGAGCGGGGGGGCACACCTGTGTAGCAGAAGAGATATCCTGGCTGTAGGTGGAGTTATATGTGACTCGTTAGGAGTGGGATATTATTTGCTAGGAATGAGATGCGATGAACCATGAGTGAGACTTGGTTATCCAACATCGTGATAGATATCATAGGTAGAGAGAGGCCTTATGATCGAGATACAACGATCTAGGAACTCTGTCAGAGGTGACATGGGATAGGCTCAGGAAGTTGCATAGGGGGCTAGACAAATTTCTCCACCCATTTTTGTGATGATGAAGCAGTATCAGGCTCTAGGAGAGAAGGCACACTACTATGAGCGCATAGTGATGATGAGATTACTTGATGTACCACATTATGTGGCGTATGTGGCTGACGAGAGGAGGTTGGCACGACAGAAGGCTTCTGGGAGCATAGTAAGTGTGGCACAGTTGATGCATGATCATGGGATAGATTGTGGACAAGGAGGAAAGGTAGGAGGACAGGGTCCTGCCCAAGAGAGAGAGTCTCAAATTTTGTGTTCACCAATTAGTGTGTGAACATTTTATGTATAGATGTGATATAGATAAAGCCCAGTTTAGGCCTATCATGGATGTATAGAAAATTGGATGATATGTGTGTGTGTGTGTGTGTGTGTGTGTGTGTGTGTGTGTGTGTGTGTGTGTGTGTGTGTGTGTGTGTGTGTGTGTGTGTGTGTGTGTGTGTGTGATTTTGTATTGTCTTATATGTGTTATGACATGTGGATGAGTAGAATAGATGTATGTGATGGATTATGATTATGTGATGTTGATTAGATTGTGGAAGTGAAAATGATTAGATATTAATTTATATATTTGATATGGTGTACTGAATAATTTATATGATGTGATGAAGTGATGCATTGATTAGATGAGACATGGTGCTGATGTGATGAATTTAGATTAGATATGATGTGATAGTATTTAGATTGAAAATAATTTGACGTTTAGATTAGATATTATGTGATGGTTTATGTGATGTGATGGGTTTAGATGTATATTTTATGGTTTTGAAAATGATGTAATGGATATAGATGCGGATTTGGATAGTGATGTGATGTATGGATGAGTTGATGTGATATGTTTATTGGATGTAGAACTGATTTAAATTAGATATTATGATAATTTAAATTAGATATGAGATGTGTTGATTGGATGTAGACTTGATTAGATTATATAGGAAAATGGTGTGATGGATTTAGAGTAGATATGATAAGATGGATTGAGATGTTAGATATGATTATATATAGGTTATGTGTTAAGTGTATTGAATATGAGATAAGATGATGTAATTGGATTAGATCGAATGTGATAGATTAGAACATAGATCAAAATGTAAATCTAGGTTCAATGTGAACGAGTTAGATAAGATTGGATAACAAAAATGGTTATACTGATTAAAACGTTACCCTGTAAGGATGACCCAAATATAAGAAGAAAACTTCCTCATAGAAAGGAGTACATGTAGGATAGATGTTTTGGGACTAGATTGGAGGTAAAACGTGAAAAGGAACACAAAAAATTAATGAACTTGCAACCCTATGAAAAGTGTTAACATGTAACTAACGATAATTAGTTACATTTAAGATTGTGAGGGAAAAAATGGAGGGTGTGCTTATATACGTGTTGTAGACATGACAAGGGATTTATATGTAGCTTTTATGGGGGAAATAGTTTCTCCTTAGGTGCTTTTCCTAGGTTTAATGCCCCATCTCTGAGCAAGAAAATTGATCAATGCATGAAGCTTTCTTAGGACTCTTCTTTTTATTTTGATTTTGATATTGAGATTTTAAAAGGCCAATCAATGCAGGAATACCTTACTTCCATGATATATGAAAGTAGCCATCCTTCAAGGGAGTGGTCTACAATTAGATTTTTTATTTTTATTTTAACTTTTGATGGTAGGATAAGATACATGATAGTTGTCCTTCAAGGGATCAGTCTATAATTTTGATAATCTTTATTTAAACAGATGTCATTCAAGGAAGCAATCTGTATTTTGGATAACATAACTTTTGATATGAGCATCTGTAATTTTTTACTTTCTATGTCAAAGTTGAGGATAGCCAAGTTGCTACGCCCTTAACCTATTGCTTGTATTAGGATATGAGTAGCCGACTTGTGGCTTACCATATCATTTTATTATACCATTTATACTTTCTCATGCTTAATAGGTCGGCCTTGGTGATGGCCATAGCATATGAGTAGTATATATAGGGGATTATAGGTAGTTTTTCATTATCATTTGAGCATTTGAGACTTGTTATATGGTTTGGAGGTTGCCCCCTCAAAGTGGCGAAGCTATTCTAATTGCTATATTGAGATCATTATTCTGAAATATTATGTTATTTGGCACTCTATTGTTTCTCCTTAATCTGAATTATACAAGTAATTTCATTACAAGTGGTATCAGAGCTGCGATCTGGGCTGAAATTAGGGCAAAAACCCTAATTTGTCGTTTCCACCACATTATTGCGAACCAAAGGGAATTGGTTTTGAGATATTTTAACCAGAGTTGAGAAGAATTTCAAGTAAGGTTCCCTAAAAAATTTCAGACTTTTTTTATTTATTTTGCAAAAGGTATTACAAATTTAGGGTTTTTCATAAAATCACTCCCTAGGGTGCAAATTGTGGAAAATTTTCAAGTTCTTTAGATTTTCAGAAATTTCTCAAAAAAATATTATTAGTATCTTCTCTTTGTTTTTTCCCGTTCAAGTGAAATTGTATCTAAACCATAAACCCTAAGATTTGACATCATGACGGGGCCTTCCACAAGAAGCAAAAAAGAATCCGGTTACTCCAGGTAAAACCCCAAATGAAGATGGGGTAGTGATTGAAGAGATGGAGATAGAAGGGGTAAATACATATTCTTTAGCACTAGGGTTTACCTCAATTGATCGTAAGGTTTGCCAACTTGAGTATTGAGTTGCAAATTGTACAATCTGAGATGGCCTCTAAAGGAGACATAGCCTAAATCAATCATCGGTTGGATGATATCATGTAACATGTAAAGGGGTAACCAGTATGGCCCAAATCTGGCCCATATCAATATAAGGAGGACCTTCAGTTCAAAACCACGGACAAACTAATCATATGGGATCACTTTTCTAGTCCCATCAAAATCAAACTTATCCACAACCACGGAACATGATGCCGAAAAGTGGATATGCACAAATTTCATGGTAAGGATCCCCTGATTTGGATAAATCAAATGGAGAACTTCTTTGAGTTTACATCAAACACCATCAGGACAAAAGGTGACATTGGCATCCCTATATCTTGAACCCGACCAATTTGTTTGGTATCGTTGGTTATGTGCTTAGAGGCAGAAGAATGGTCTAGGTGTCACTTGGATAGTTTTTACCAAGGAGTTGTAATTGCACTATAGTTCCACTGTTTCAGAGAACTACTTTAGTCAATTAGAAAAGTTACGGTAAACAATATCAGTCAAAGATTATGTGCATCAATTCCAAAACCTATCCTTAAGGGTGGAGAATATTCCAGAAGAGAATCTGAATGACTTGTTTCTTGGGGGTCTTAAGGACCACATCGAGCATGAGGTACGGATGTTTAATCCAATCAAGCTATCTGATTCTATTATCATGGCACATCATGTAGAGGAAAAAATTCTTTGTAGTAGGAGGCCACCTTTCATTAACACCAGAGACCGTAGTATCTCTTCCCCTTCATTTGCTAGGCCAATTGAGACTGACTCCTCAACAAATGGAAGAAAAGAGAGCAAAAGGATTATGTTTTAACTGTGATAGCAAATATGGACCGAGACATAAATGTGCTGAGAAGAAGTTGTTCTATATTGACAGAGGTAATGAGGATGATGAGGAAGCTGAAATTATAGGAGATGCTGAGGAACTAGTAGAAGATGAAGTAGAGGATCACCAACCTACAATTTCTTGCCATGCATTATCAGGTATTAGTACTCCTCAAACACTCAAGGTTATTGGCTATCTCAAAAAATAGAAGGTGACGGTGTTTGATTGACTCGGGGAGTACTCATAACTTCATAAATATTAAGTTAGTTACCCACCTCAATTGTTTTATTTACCCAGCTCCAGAAATGCAAGTTATGATTGCGGATGGGGGGACAGTCAAGTGCACAGGAAAGTGCCATAGTATCAAGCTTTCCATGGGAGACTACATGTTAGACTCACCTATGTTTGCTATTTCTATAGGAGGGGCAGATATTGTTTTGGGGGTCCAATGGCCAACAACCTTAGGTACTATTGAGATGAATTTCCAATAATTGTTCATGCAATTTCATTCAGATGGAAAGGACAATACAATTGAATGGGATGGTAGCTAAGTCTCCATAGATTATTAGCTCTCATCATATGCAGAAGGTTCTCAGAAAAGTAGTGGATGGCTTTATGGCAAAGCTATTTTCCATAGAAGTACAAAAATACAAAGTCTTCAATGCCACCCGATCTTTAGAAGATTGTGGATGCTCACTCATATATTTTTGATGCAATTCCAAAGGGACTACCACCAGTTAGGGATCATGATCATGCCATTCAATTGATTCTAGGGAGCCAAACACCTAACATCAGACCATACAGATACCCATATTCCTAGAAAAGTGAGATCGAGAAAATGCTGGAGGAAATGTTGAAGGCAGGTATCATTAGGCATAGCCAGAGTGCATATTCTTCACCAGTGGTCATGGTACGTAAAAAGGATGAAACATGGAGGATGTGTCCAGATTACTGAGAACTCAACAAGTGCACCATCAAAGATAAGTTTCCTATTCCAGTAATTGATGATTTACTTGATGAATTGCATGGTGTTGTTTATTTCACAAAATTAGATCTTCATTCAAGGTACCATCAAATTAGGATAAAAGAGGAAGATGTTCATAAAACGGCTTTTAGGACTCATGAGGGCCATTATGAGTTTTTGGTAATGCCTTTTGGTCTTAAAAATGTGCCCTCAACCTTTCAAAGCTTGATGAACACTATTTTTAGGCCTTTTTAAAGGAAATTTGTATTAGTTTTCTTTGATGACATATTGATTTACAGTAAGACATGGGGAAGAACACTTACAACATGTAAATAACGTGTTGGAAGTGTTGGAGAAACATACTCTGTATGCAAAGCCATCCAAATGTTCTTTTGGTGTACAAGAGGTATAGTATTTGGGTCATATTGTATCCCATGAAGGCGTCAAAGTTGATCCTCAGAAGAACAAAGCTATGGTGGAATGGCCAAGGCCCAAAAATCTCAAAAATCTGTGTGGGTTCCTTGGTCTAACAGGGTACTACAGAAAATTTTTGTGGCGATATGGTAGAATAGCAAACCCCACTCACTGCATTGCTAAAGAAGGATGCCTTCCATTGGACAAACGTAGCCACTAAATCCTTTGAGCAGCTAAAGGAAGCCATGTGCAGCACCCCAGTTTTTGCTACTCCCAATTTCTCAAAAACCTTCATTGTTGAATGTGACGCCTGAGGATCATGGATTAGGAGCACTTATAATGCAGGAAGGAAGACCAATTGCATTTGAGAGTCATCAATTCAAAGAAAAAGATCTGCTCAAACCAGTATATGAGAAAGAAATGATGGCTATTCTTCATGCAGTCAAGCAATGGAGGCCCTATCTCATGGGTAGACACTTCAAGGTAAAAACTAATCACGATAGTCTCAAATAATTTTTGGAGCAAAGGTTATCATCTGAGGAACAACAAAAGTGGGGTAACAAAAATGTTGGGTTATGATTTTGAAATCATATACAAAAAGGGTAAAGAAAATGTAGTAGCTGATGCGTTGTCTAGAAGGGATACATCCGCAGATGCCTTACTATGTGGAATGTCCATGTTGACGGCCGATTGGGTGGAGGAAGCAAGATTGGAATGGAATCAAGATAAGGATACATAATATCTAATACAGAATATCAAGCAAGGATCTATGACATCTAACAAATTTGAGTGGAAAGGTAATGCCCTATGGTACAAGGATAGGTTTATACTTGAGAAAAGATTCTAAGTTGAAGCATAAGATTCTTGCAGAGCTACATGCCTCACCTGTTGGAGGAAACTTTGGGTTTTTGAAGACATATCATAGAATAAAAAGAGAATTATTTTGGGAAGGACTCAAGGGGGCTGTACAAAAGTTTGTATTAGAGTGTTTAGTGTGCCAACAGAACAAAGGGGAAACAATTAAGACACCAGGACTGTTGCAACCCTTACAAATTCCTAGCCAGAGATGGGAGGTCTCCATGGATTTCATCACCGGATTGCCTTTTTCAGAGGGTAAGAATGTTATTTTTGTGATTGTGGATAGGCTCACAAAATATTCCCATTTTTGTGCCCTATCACATCCATTTGCAGGCAGTATAGTTGCAGCTATTTTTTTGGAGACAGTTCAAAGGCTACATGGAACCCCCAAAAATAATTGTGAGTGATCGTGATCCTATTTTCACAAGTAATTTTTGGACGGAATTATTTTCATGTTTGGGTACTCAGCTAGCTCACAGTTCATCTTATCATCCTCAAACTGATGGGCAAACAAAAGTGGTCAACAAATGCTTAGAGGGGTATTTACGTTGTTTTGTATCAGATAAGCAAGAAAGGTGGATTAAATGGCTACCACTGGTAGAATGGCGGTATAACACATCTTTTCATACCTCTTCTCAAATGACCCCATTTTTAGCATTATATGGTTACCATCCACCTTCTATCACTTCCTCCTTGAGGGTGTAAACTAAGGTCAGAGATTTAGAGGAACACATTAAACATCAACAACAGGTTTTGGCTAGTTTGAAGGAGAATTTAGCATTAGCGCAAAACAGGATGAAACAACAAGCAGATCAACATCGTAGTGAAAGACATTTTGAAATTGGTGACTGGGTTTTTGTACATCTCCATCCTTACAAATAGATGTCCCTAAAGCAATAGAAAAAGAAAAAAAAACTTGCTCCTAAATATTATGGCCCTTATCAGGTTCTACAGAAAATTGGTAGTGTTGCTTATAAACTAGAGTTGCCTCCATCTTCACACATACACCCAGTATTCCATGTTTCATGCCTGAAGAAGGTTATTGGATAGAAATTTGAAGCCCAAACAAAGTTACCATAACTTGATGAGGAAGGAAGAATCATTTTGGAGCCAGAGAAGATTCTGCAAACACGTACTAAGAGGTTGAGAACTAGATACATTAAGGAATATCTGATCATGTGGAAGAATCTGAGCATAGAAGACGCCACCTGGGAGGATGAAGGTTTTCTACAGCAACATCCAGGATTATTCAACGTTGAGGGACAACATTGGTTTGAAGGGGAAGGGCATGTTACGCCCTTAACCTATTGCTTGTATTAGGATATGAGTAGCTGACTTGTGGCTTACCATATCATTTTATTATATCATTTATACTTTATCATGCTTGATAGGTCGGCCTTAGTGATGGCCATAGCATATGAATAGTATATATAGGGGATTATAGGTAGTATTTCATTATCATTTAAAGCATTTGAGTCTTGTTATATGGTTTGGAGGTTGCCCCCTCGAAGTGGCGAAGCTATTCTAATTGCATATTGAGATCATTATTCTAAAATATTGTGTTATTTGGTGTTCTATTTTTTGCTCTTAATCTGAATTATACAAGTAATTTCACTACACAAGTAGACCACTTGGGGAGGGGAATGTAATGTGTACAAGCTACACATATGGACCCTTATCATGGTTCCAATAGGTAGATAAAAAGGAGATGGATGTAATTATTGTGGGGTTCCCACCTAGAAGGAGGAACATATCTATAAGGAATATGCTATGAGAAGAGTTTGTTGGTGCCCATATTCATGGTCATTGATAGGATAGTGATACAAGACCACATGATTCCAAATCATTACGATGCGAGATGGAAAGGGGTTAATGATGGAAATGAGACCGTTAATGTGACTGAGGTCATGTTTTTAGGAGTGTTAACAGTACAAAGGCCGTAAATGTAAGGGCATTGTGAGGTTTTGTTTCCAATTTTTCCATTAAGGGAAGCTAAACGATAGGCCCCACACCCATACTTGTGAGTGATAATATACGGTCCAATCTAGTTTCAAGTAAACTTTCCATGTTGGTTCCTTTCCAGAGTAGTGATGTTTTGATTCTCTTTTAAGACAAGCTCACTAATGTTAAAGTCATGTTCTTTGAGTTGTTTATTATATGCACATTTGATTCGTTCTTGGTAGATGTGATGATGTTGGAGGGTGATCAATTAACGTTCATCTAACAACTCAAGTTCTGCTAGACACTCTTAGTGATGGTCGTCATCAAAGACGAAGTCGCAAAGAGAAACAAGCAAGGATGAGATTTGACGTTCGATAGGGAGGATGGCTTTAAATCCATAGACAAAATAAGGGAGTAGCACTCGTAGAGTTTTGGATGCTATTTCGATAAGCCCAAAGAGAAAAGGGGATATGAAGGTTCCAATCTTGACCTGCCTTATCAATAGTTTTGGCAAGAATGTTGTGGAGAGTTTTGTTAGTGGATTTGTCCTGGCCGATAGATTGTGGATAGTATGGAGAAGAGAAGATAACATTGGTATCAAAAGTGTCACAAATATTTTTAAGGTATTTATTTTTTAAGGAATTTTCGTTGTCCATGATGATTTTATGTGGAATGTCGAAGTGACATATGATGTGTTGATAGAAAAAGTCGACAATTTTATTAGCTTTGGTGGATGCGAGTGGAATTGCCTCCACCTATTTAGTGAAGTATTTGGTTACGGTGAGGATAGAATGATGTAATTGATAAGAATGTGGATTGATGAGGCCAATGAGGTCAAGTCCCCATTGTGAGAAAGGCCATATATCTTGAGCTGGTTCCAAATCATGGCTAGGGATACAGATAATATTGGAATGTTGTTGACACTTGACACACTTTTTAACATATTCACAACCGTCTTGGTTGAGGGTGGGCCAATAGTAGCCCATCTAAAAAACATGCTTAGAAATGGCCAAACCACTAAAGTGTCCACTACAAATGTCGTTGTGGACTTCTTAGATAGATCGAATATATTCCTGGGATTTAAGGCATCGTAGTAAAATACCATGAAACACATGTTTGTAGAAGGATGTCGTAAAGGATAACATAGTGGTTAGCGCGTTGAAGGAATGACCTCCTACCAATTTTGGATAGGTCAAAGGGAATTTTAGATTGAGAAAGATAGTCATATATCTGGGTATATTAGAGATCAGATTGGTTGGTGACAATGAGATTGATAAAAGGGAGCTCGTTGGTATGAAATGGTCGATCAATATGATGAACAACAACAAAGATTTTGGATTCTTCTATTGTTCAAGGGATAGGAGATGCAAGGGATGACATTGTATCTATGAAGTGATTGGATGAATGAGAAATGGTTTGGATAGTATATTGATCAAAGGCTTTGAGGAGAAAGTCAACAATGTCCTTGTATTTTTGAAGGAATTCATTTTTACATTGATATACTCCCTTGATTTGATTCATGATAAGTTGGGAACCACCATAGATTTTGAGTATCTAGATGTTGAGCATTATAGCATTTTAGAGGCCCCAAGATATGGGCTTCATACTCAACCATATTTTTAGTGCATTCGAATTTGATCTTATAGGCAACAGGGATAAGAGTTTCCCTAGAAGGAATGGATGATGGCACCAACACCTCCCCCTTTCAGACACTTAAATCATTCAAAGAACAATGTCATTTTGAGGGGAGAATACTCATGATCAATGGTGTTGATGGATTTTTCAGGAAATTACTCATGAGGGAGTCAATTATCAGGAAGAGGGGATTCAGTGAGTTGATCAGTGATAGCCTAGCCTTTGATTGATTTTTGAGAGATGAATTCTAGGCCAAACTCAGTCATGAACATGAGTCAGAGATTGATGTGATTGTTGTGATATGGTTTGGAATGCATGGTTTTAAGGGGGTTGAAGCTATTTATGACATATGTTTCATGATTGATAACATAGTGGCGAAGCTTGGAAGTGGTGAAGAAGAGAGTGCAACATAAATTTTTGGCTTTAGTGTCATGGATTTCATATTTGTGAAGGGTGTGGCTAATATAATAGATGACCTGATCTCTACCCCTCTTATTGCGGTGTGACAACATGGAACCTAGAGAATAGTCGATGGAAGAGATGTAAATTTATAATGGTTCCCCTTTACATGGAGGTGTGAGCACAAGTGGTAGTAAAAGATACTACTTGAGTTCATCGAAGGCCTTTTGGTAATTGGTTATCCCACTTGAAATGAGTTTATTTTCATAAGAGATGATGGAAAGGTTGGAAATGATCAAAAAGTTACAAGGTGAAGTGGTAGACTGATTTAAGTCATCCTTGGATACTACAAAATTTCTTTAGATTAGAAAGAGGAGGCATCTCAAGGATAGATTTGATCTTGGTGTGGTCAACTTTAATACGCATGATAGAAACGATGAAACCAAGGAGCTTTCCAGTTAGAACTCAAAACACACACTTGGCGAGATTAAGACAAATGAAGTAAAGGATAAGGCACAAAGAAGATTTAAAAGATGGAAATATGATCTTGTCGATGCTTTGATTTACCCAATAGGTCATCGACATAATCCTCTATGGTTTTGTGGATGATATTATGGAAGATATAACTCATGGCACGCTGATAGCTGGCCCATATGTTTTTTTCAAAATAAAGGGCATGATGCGATAATAGAAGGTTCCCCAAGAGGTGATGAAGGATGTCTTATGTTGGTCTTCTGGTACGATGAGGTTTTGATTATAACTAGAAAAACCATCCATAAGAGAAAGCATTTCATGGTCGGAAGTTGGGTCAACAAGTTGATTGATGTTTGGAACAGTAAAGTCATCCTTAAGGAAATTAATATTTAAGTCTCAAAAATCCATATAGATACAAATATTTCCAAAGGATTTAAAAAAGAGTACGATTTTAGAAGCCCATTGAGGATAATCAATAGGCTGGATGAATTTGGCAGAAAGAAGATCTTATAATTATTCTTTGACAAGGAGGGCAACACAAGGATGCATATGACAAAGTTTTTGTTTAACCGCTTGGTTTTGGGGATGGTGATGATGTTATGGATGACGATGCTAGGATTGAGGCCTAACATGTTGGCGTACAACCATGTGAAGGTATTTTTGTGCTTAAAAAGGAAGATGGTGAAGGATTCTAGTTCTTGTGCATCAAGAGATTGGTTGAATTTTAGGATGTGAGGAGCTTGTGAAGTCCCTATGTTGATATTGATGGTGGATTCCTTTAGAAGGGTGTATGTGTCAGAAGGTAATGCCTTATGAAGATGGGAATCTTCTACCCCCCATATAGGAAATAATAGATTCGTCATCATTGCATTGAAGGATGTTGATGGTAACGGAATCCACTTTTACCATGTTGGGGAATTTGAGAGGGAGGGACATGGTTTCATCTGTTTCCATGGGGTTGTCAAATGGAGAAGGAGGTGATGGATCCATGTGCATGGGAGATGTAGAGGAAGTATGCGTGAGAGATTCAGTGGGGTGTTATTTGAATCCCAATATGAATTTCTCATGAGGTTTGTGGGATTGGTCAAGGATAACATCATGCATACCTTGTTCCTAGAATCTCATTCCAAATCCCTTTCATACACAATGATGGAGGTAAGTTTAGGTGAAGGATTTTTTGTAGAGGAAATTGAATCAATTAGTGTATGGCTTAGTATGGGGTTGATTGTCGGTGTGGGAAGAAGTGCAATCAATGCCACCATAGACAAGATTGATTTTCAGGAGAGATGGACCAAACAGAATGATATCCCTAACATTAGGTTGATACATGGGAGCTTTCTTAGGTCTACTGAATTGATTAGTGTGGGAAGATAATTGAGAGCAAGGAGTTGATACTCACCCAATGAGAGATGTTGCATCACAGTGTCAAGAGATTCATGATTGTGTAACTTGGATGTAGGTACAGATGAACCAGTAGATGCTTCGAAAGATGAATATTGCTTAGGAATATGCACCTCATTTGGCTGGTAAGGTCATGTGGCATGCTTTGAAGGGAGAAAGATCAGTGGGGAGTGTGTGGATTTTCCCTTCATGTTCATACTTAAGGCACTAATGGAGGGTATATAGGACACAATGCATAACGTGGATCCATGGGCATCCAAACAAAATGTTATAATAAAACTCCCCCTTGAAAATGTAAAATAGTTCAAGGAAGATATTTTCACCAACACGGATAAGGAGGATGATCATTCCCAATGTAGGGGCAACAATGTCGATAAAGGCTCAAAGGACTGCAGGTGATTGAGCGAAAATGGTGTGGGGAAGATAGAGTTGGCTGAAGGTATGAGATGAGATGATGTTGATACTAACATTGTTATCAATTGTAGATCATCGGATGAAGGTTTCGTTGATTCAGACAATGATGAAAAGGGGAAGGTCATGATCCTTAGGTAGGATGTCAAGGATTTTAGAATCATCAAAGGAGATGACAATGAAAGTTGTAAGATCTCCAACAAGAGCCGCAAAAGGTTGAGGTTCATCAGTTTTGATTTGTATATGTTACAAAACTTTGATGAGAGCTTTTCGATGGTGAGGGAGCTTTGGATAAGCTCATAGAGGGACATTTTGACAGGATTCTGATGCACTTATTTTACGATGCTTTGTTTAATGGCAATGACAAAGGGTGTGGGTGGAGGACTAGATATAATGGCCTTGGAAGATGTATATTTGATTTGAGGGTTATGTTTAGGTTGAATGAGCTAGTGGAAGGAAGAGGTTGGTATTCTACGATGAGAAGATCATCTCCTTCTACGAGGTTGTTGATGAGGTTTTGGAGAGATTTACAGTGCTTCATGACATTCCCAGGTATGCGTTGGTAAGCGCAAACAACATTATAATCAAACCACGTGGGTTTCCACCCATGTGAATTGAAGGTTTTGATAGGGGAAGGGTGATTTTGGATATTTGGATGAGGAAATGAAGTATTTTGGTGTATGATCCAATGAGGGTGTTGAAAGATAAATTTTCATCGAATTTGGATTGAATTAATTTAGGAGATGAGGACGAATGAAAAAGGGGTGCCCCACTCTTATAGTGTTTCATAGGGATCTTAGATTAAGATTTGGACTTGGAAGGGGGAGTAGATGGTTTTGATTTAGATGTGGAAGTGATGGGATATATAGATAGAAGATGCAGTCCCAAAATAGACGGACGAAGCCCTAAGATGGATGATTAGATAATGGATTTTTTTTATCGATGGGGCTTTAAAGGTGGAAGCTCCCATTTATTGTGCAGATGAGTAAGATATTTTTGGATGGGGGTTTCAAATTTCTTAGATTTTTGTTGTGAATATTTTTCCTTGGCAGGGATGAAAATGATTTCAATGGTGGAGTCTTCCTTAGGAGTGGGATCAGATGATTTCGATGTGGGTTGGGTTGTAGATGTGGTGATTGAAGATGGGGATGGTTTTTGAGTAGGATCATCAGTAGAATTAGAAGGGCTTGTAGATTGTGTGGAATTAAGAGGCATTGGTGTAGGATTCATTGTACTTATAGAGAGATGAGGATGGGATTAGGGCATTACTTGTGGTAGATGATGTAGGTATAGATATATATGTAAGCGTGGATGAAGGCATAGATGTAGATATGGGTACGAGTTTAGATGTGATTGTATATGTAGATGTAGGTGTAGGGTGTAGGTGTAGATGTAGAAGTGGGTATAGATATGGTTGTAGATGAAGGTGTAGGTGTGGGTATAACCGCAAGTGTAGATATAGGTGAGGGTATAAATAGTGAAGTAGATGTGGGTGACAATGTGGAAGCCTGAATTAAGGTATTGATTGCATGGGCATCAGGCACTTGAGATGTGAGGGGGTTGGCTTGATTGTTTGGTGGATGATTGGGGAATGGTTACTTAAAGACATCCAATGGTCGATTAGGGGGAGAATTTGGATTGTATAATTGGAGATCCCCACGATCGATGAGCCATTAGACTAGATCCTTAAAGGTATGACATTTTAAATAATGGTCTTCAATATACCACGTGGGTTTGTGACACAAATCATCAATGGGGCAGATGGGTGGAAGTTGGATAAGACGTGTAGTATTGAGCATGTCGAAGATGAAGCTATAGGATTCTTGAAGAGGATTATAGTTTTGTTTTAGTTCAGGAGATCTTTGCGGTGGATCAACATGAGACGTGTATGCGGAGGAAGTTTTGATGACAACGAAATTTTCTTCATTCTTGGATTTTTCGTTATGGGTGAATGATTTGGTGAATTCATCCTTGGGTTTGTTGGAGCAAAGCTTGACATGGCCTTGCTCAAGGGTACACAGTTATAATTGACGGGCCATGATAAAGGATTCTTCAAAGTTTTGTAAAGTCTAAATTTGGAGGGTGGATGAGATGTGTTTGGCACATGATCTAGAGAATATTTCAATTTGTTCGGTTTGGAGTAGTAAGAAGGATAGTTGGTTAATGATGTCGCACTATCTAGTGACAAATATCCCAATGTAGAGGATATGTCTTGATGGGTGCAAATGGATTGATTGGTTCATTAAAAAAAATTTGTAGGTGAATGTGCTCTTGAGGCCCAAAGTAACAACCTCTAGGTTGGCCATTATACTCAACAATGCTTGCATGGGATCATTTGATGTAGAGGATGAGGAGCTAATTGATGAGATTGTGGATTGTAAGAAGTAGATGGATTGGGTTGTGGGTAAGATTGATATTGTTGGGTGTAATTAGGAATTTGTGGAGGTGGTTGATAAGGAGGAAGATAATTGAAGGTTTTTGATTGGATGGGTTGTGAAATGGGATGTTGCAGAGGGATGTAATTAGACGGGTAACATTGAGAATTATTGCTGAGAGATAAGAGGATAGGATTTTTTTTGTATTGGATGAGTTGGGATATGTGCATGAGGTTATTGGGATGTTTGGATATGATGATTAGGAAACATATGTCGAAAGATACTCCAAAGTGGAGGTTGATTATTTTGATTCAACTCCGAAGGATGGGGTTGCGAGGTAACAATATTTGTATGGGATTGAGATGTGAAGAGAGGCGTTGAGTTTTAAACATGTTGCTCGGGTGGTGGAGGAATTAGGTTAGATTCTTAAAGAGTTTTGGTGGAAGCATTGATGATAAGGGTAGATGAATACAGAATATGGATAAAAGATGTAGGGATGGTATTGATGCGAGGTAGATTAGGTAGGATGGGGACTGCAAATTGAGTGGATTAATAGGTTTGGGGGACTATAGTAGAAGAATCACGAGGGTCATGTTCATGTTGAGCTATAACTAGCTCATTCATGGCCCTAGGAAATAAGACAACAAGTTGGGAAGTAAGAACTTCAGTGGATTCAAAATGCGAGGGATAAGCATATATCTGTTAAAGGGGAGGTTTATCGATGGGGATATTGGTGGATTTATGAGAAATATAATCATGAAGAGTGATGAGATTAATGTCAAGGAATTCCTGAATCTCCAAGCATCTATGAGGGATATTGGGAGGCCCAAATACTCCTAAGGAAGTAGCATAAGGGGGTGTAGCTTGTCTAGAGGGGATGGAATGATGATATAAAAAATAATTGGTTTCGAGATAGGGATTGGTTTGGATCGTATGAGACTCGTGAAGAGGAATAATAGAAAAAAGGGGTTGGGAAATAGAAGATGAGGTGACCAAAGGTGTAGAGGAAACAATGGAAATTGCGGATGTTTGTTGTGAAAGATTGTTTGAGATGGGGATGTTATTGGAAGAGGTTGATTGTTCCATTTTCTTGGCTTGGGAATGAGTGACAACGAGCATGTAATAAACAAGGAAAAAACATATGAAAATTATTAATGTAACAAGCAAATCAAGATTTTTTTATTCATCTTGTTTATTTATAGAAGTGTGAAAAGGGAAAGAGGCTCAAAGGGAACCTAAAGAAGTGGTTGATCTATGAATGGCTTCATGTATGTTTGTTGATGGAGTCCTCAATATACCCAAAGGTACGTGAGGCACAAATTTGTGATGACTATTGGTACATGGCTTGGTATTGGGGCCCACCCCCTCACTTCACGGTCCCACATCGATAAGGGTGTTAGGTGTTTATCCTTTATACCAATAGTCAAAAAAATTGTCACATGCCTAGAATGCCCTAGTGGCTTCCTTATTGGGTGTTGAAATCCCAATAGATCCACTTGGTAGGAAATGTTTACGTGTGTTGATTTGTTTTTGTAGTTTGGTTGTGTGTGAAGAAGTGTGAATGCAAAATATTACCACCTACTTAAACTATGTGATCAAGAAAACATGAAGAGGTGTTATTTTTTAAATCCAAAGCCCAAATGTGATACTCGATGAGAAAAAGTTGGAAAAGGAAGGAGGAATGATGCAAAATGGAGAAAATAAGGATAAAAAGGAGAATACATGGATAACTCCTTTTTTTCAAGTTAAACACATGCGTTGTTGAGCAAGCAAACCCAAAGCACGCGAACGAAAAACTTTAACTTGTAAAACTAGTGGAAGGAGAAAAATAGAATGTAGAATAGAAAATGTAAATAAACAAGGAACTTACCTGAGGAAGGTAGGTAGGTCCCACCGGGCGTGCTAAAATATTTAACGATTTTTCTACTTTTGTCTCAAGTTAATGAAATGTTATGCGAGAAAACAAGATACTCCAAAATATAGCAGGGTTTAAGACTACCTCTTATGTATGATGATGATGAAGGATGAGATACAAGCACAAAGATCATCTCTGCAGCGAGCTTGATAACTTGTAAAATAAAGGGACAACTAGTCAAGAAAAATATTAGTAAATTAAATGGTGGGCTACCTGACAAAGTTAGTCCTTAGAAGTGATAAAATTCCTAGGTATGATGTCAACCCACGTGATTACAAGAATGATTGAAAATAATGGATAAATGACATGTAGGAAATTAGTAAAATAGAGATATGCAAAGATATGATAAGATAAAGATATGATAATGATAAATTGAAATAAAAGGATGCTAACATGACATGGTTGATAGTGACCCAAGACAGACAAAGGTATTTGACAATGAGGTAGCATAACATATCAAAAGATGTGAAAATAGTGGATCTGGAACTGATTTTGAGATGTTGAGGATGTCTTGGATCTAGTATAGAAACACATGAAACAAAAAGGATGTAAATTACATGCAGATAGATAAGGATGTAATGGATGCAGATCGGTTCGATGATGACTTGGGGAAGATCTAGGATAGTTGACAATGACTGGGGTAGGAAAGGTGAGATATGGGCTATCAGATAGGTGGATTATAGAGAAAGAAATATATAAATGTTGTAGAGGCTAGGAAACTTAAGGCAAAGGGGATAAAATGCAGGAAATAGAACTGATACAAATTAGGTTGATGACGACTAGGGCAGGATCAACGACGACCGGGGCTAGATTAGGGTTGGGTGAGACTTGATAGATGGGAAAAAACCGTAAGAAAGAAACAAGAGTGACTAATGAGACTACAAATTTCCAAGACGATGAGTGAGCCTGCAAGGCTAATGAAACAAGATAGGGATCTAAGCAAATTCTAAGTTTCATATCTCTAAAAGTGATAAGAAAGGGCTCTAAGATGACTCCAAGATGTTGATAGCAACTCACAAGAAGAGAAGAAAACAAGAAAATCTCGCAAGAAGTTGAATTCTCCAAAGTTTCGTCCTCTTTGAGGAGGGTAGGTAGTGACATATTTATAGGGTCACCGTCAACTGCAAAGGACCGTTGATTTGGGTGATGGGGATGATGCAAAACTCGAGACAAGAGGCCCTATTAAGGTTAGATTAGGGTTACGAGTTGATTTGGTGGATTAGGGTTACATAGGGATAAGAAAATTGGTTAGAAGGTGGAAAGGGAATTAAATAAAGGTAAGGGTGGATAAAATCATTAAATGACGTTAGATGATGGTTCTAAAAAGGATAAATGGGATGTTTAGGTATGTGATTAAGATAATAGATGTGTTTTAGGGATGATTAAATTTCATTAGGGGTGATAAAGGGTGTTTAAATAATGATGGGATGGGATAGATTTAAGATAGAAAAATAGGGAATTAGAGGAAATAAATTTGATTTAGGAAGGGATAGGGATTTCGAATAGGATATGGGTGCAAGCATGCATGATGACGACAAAGAGGGGAATGAACATGGGATAAGGAACAAGTGAACCAAATTTTGGTGTCTACAATTGGTCCAACATAGAATTCTCATATACATTTTAACTATCTTCATGTCTTCACAAATGCAAACAATAACTCCAAGTAGACCAATAACTAATTCTTACTTGATTTCATGACCTAGGAATGCGCAACCTAGATTTGAAAAACATTTTTCCTTTGACTAGCAAAGCCACCAAGCCCTTTCTTTGTCAACAAAAAAAATTATTCATGACAATCCTTGCACAACATTCTCTTCAAGAACAGTGTACAAAACTCTTCATGTTTCCCGATTTGTCCTTAAAACTTAGAATTCTCTACCATTCATGACCTCTCAAGTAAATCAATGAATCCTATTGAGGTATTCAAATTCCTTATAAATTACCTTGACACACTTTACTTGTTCCTTTTACACAATAAACATTTCTAACTCACACATACTTAATATTCCTTTAATGCTCTTGTCTTGGAAAGCCTGATCTCTGATAATCCTGATCTTGGCCCAAACAGTAATCTCTCTTCTGATTTTACTGGTATATACCTCACCATGACAATTAATTTGCATGATACATTTTTCACTAGTTTTCTACCTTGTATTATACTGTCACCTGGGTCTTGTATTGACATACTCTATCAACTACGACTTATTTCATATATTCATTGTCCTTACCCTTTTATTTACTTCTCAATTAATACAAACTAAATTAGCTCTCAAATGAACCATCTCATGCATGTTGTTTCACCAAATATATGTGTGATAAAACACATAAGGTAAAAGGTCAAGGAGGAATATCTGTGATTATGTTGGTCAAAGGTTGAATGTGCGTGTTACTGACTTTATCCAAGATGATCATGGAGAACTCATTTTTTTCTGGGAAGGACTACCTGTAGATACAAAGCAAGACCACCAAATGATATTAAATAGCAAGAGTTAGAGGACTGCCTAGCAAGGCTAGATCCGAATAGCTTGATACTTCCTCGAATGACTATCAATCCTCTATTTTTATCAAATTAATGAAAGTAAAAAATGAGAAATAAAGGTCATTGCTAACACTTTGATTTAGGTATCTCAAAATGTTATCAACAAACTAGATTAAACAAAGTATTAAAATCTAAAGTAATTTAGCATTAGGAAAGTTATGTTTCTGGTTGTGACAAGTCACAGGGGTGTTCGGTAAGGTCATAGAGGTATCTGGTAAGGTCTGGGTGTAGTTCAGGTGATGTTAGAGGTAATTTGGTGAAGGTTAATAGAAAACACAATGACCGATATCGGTCTGTTGACCGATTCCGATAGAGAGGGGAGACCGACAATGGTTAAGGTGACCGGCGTCGGTTAGGGAAATTTGGTAGTAAATTATTAAACATAGGTTTTTAGGCTCTATGTGATTGCACAGAGAGTGAGGGTAGTATGGTTTGGGTCGTAATATGGCTAAGAAGACTCAAGGATACTAAGAAGGAGGTTTAGAATGATGAAAAGGCTTGGGATGGTTTAAAAGTGGGTTGATGGCAAGAAGGTGATGTACATGCAACAGAGTAAATAAACTACTGAAAGAAAACAAATATATACAAAGGGAATAAGCAAAATGATTAGGATCACAATACTTACTTAATGTCTTATAGATCTTGGGAGGTGGAGGAGGAAGGTAGTTGATCCATGAAGATATTTTGTGTTCAGTGTTGCGGAAATACTCCCAGAGTGTTCCCGTGAATATTCCAATGCTCTGGAAGGGGAAAATGGTTGCATGTCTTTCACTGTGGTTGTGTGTGTTCATTGTCTAGATGTAGGAGGGCTTCCATATTCATGCTTGAATGCAATAAGGTTCCATTAACTAAATGACCAACCCATGTAAAGAGTTGTGAAAGTGTATATAAGGTAACCAATGGTGGTTAGGTGACCGGTGTCGGTTGAGGGGTAACAGGTGTTAGTTAAGGCAAGAAAGTCTAGCTTTACAAAAAATAGGCATATCTTTACTATTTTGGTGTGATTTTGATTGAGTCCACCTAGGGAAGTGGATTTCACCTAAGAAGAGGTATGAAGGTCATAGAAGAAGTCTCAGTTAGTTAGGTCAAGTGGTGACTCAGCACTGGGAGTGATGACTCAGTGTTGAGAATGATGACTTGGTCATTGTGAGTTAAATGCCCCTAGAATGAGTCCAGGGTGAGGTGTAACGATGAAGTGGAGGTGTGAGGGTGAAATTAACTTAATTAAATTAATTAATAATGTGAGGATGACTATTAGTATAAGATGAAGGGGTCATGACTAATTAAATATATTACGTTAATTGATTGAAGGGGACCAAGCGGAGTGTGACCCAAATTTGGTGTCTACACACATCATCATCATAAATATTATCTTCTCAAAACAAACCCATACTAACTTGTTCTCAACTGATATAGATCTTCTAGATAAACTCAGACCCTATACACTTACTAGTTCTTGAAGAACCTTTATTTGCATTACCTAGCATCTTTATAGCACACAAATTATATCTTCAAGCTCTGTCATACAATTATGACACCATTATATACTCAAAACATGCTACATGTCTTTCGTAAGCTAATAACTTTCAACTTATCTCTTGAACCATCATGAATCAACACTATACTTCAGATCATACCCAAGTTTTATTGTTAAGATCAAACTACTCTGCTTCTAGCTACCTTTTTTCTTTCCAAGTTGTCTACCTATCTAATTGATTCTTCTTAAATCCCGTGGAAGCTTATTAAAAACTTGATCAAAATCATAAAACTAAACAAGAAAACTATGAGACCAAACTTACCTTGCCCTATTAATGCAACACAACTTCATAATTAAGAACAACATACTTCCATGATGCACATGACTTCATGAATGTTGAACAAGATAAATCAAAACATACTCCATAACTGTGACATGATTAGTCAAGTCATCAAACTTCTCCAATCTGAACAGATGCATTTGATTAGCAACAAGATCTCAAACCATATGAAGCACAACTTGTCCATGCTCTCAGGTATCTTACACATACTCTAATCCTAAAACATCAAATGACATCCATATACAAGCTTATATACTCTTGAAGACTCTCGAACTACTTTCTTTGCATACTTTCTCTTACTCCTTCTTCACCTTCTCATGGACATGGACAAAATACCTTCTCCAAGCTAGGTCACTTCAAATTTTCATTGTACATGCATACTTCATAGTCTTTAAGACCCTATATCATGACACTAATCCTTATATAGCTATATACCAAGTCTCCATCATGACTCCACACTCAGATCACCCACTCATTTGATATTCACACAACCATTAATACCAAATTCAAGCTCAAATATGCTTATTTTCATCACGAAAGACCTTTCACACCTATAATGAGTCCAATATGAATCTAAAAATGGCAAACATACCTTGTATATTTCTTGGGAGAGCACACCTATACTTTTATTTGTTGATGAATGTCTTCAATAATCTTAGAGAAGACACCTCATATCTCTTAGGACCCTAAAATACCATGCACTCGGGAGATTCATAAATCTCCATCTCTTTCTCATCTAACTTACAACTATGAGACTGATTGACTTAATTTAGTAACCTCCTGGTCTTCTTAGGCACTTCAGGCTTGATGATTTCATCATTTTCATTCTCTATATAGGCTGACAAGATGTACTCTTGGAGCTTTACAACATTTTATTTGTTCTCTTTCATGGAAAATAGTTCACTAGGACCTGTAGGCAGATTAGGACTCACCTTGAATTTTTCTTGATCCTTCTTTTCAGGGTCTTCATGATCTGACTTATTGGTATACTTGACTGTCTCAAACTCATTCTTGGCCTCACCAATAGGGTTTCCTTTCATGATAGGCTTGACTGGCTTAGATTCCTCCTTCTTCAGCTCATATCCTTGCGCTACCTTGGCATCCAATTTACCTTGACTCATGGACTCAATAAAATCCATTCTTACTAACTTAGGTCTCCATACATTTTCCTTGCATTTGACTACCTTATGGCCAAAACCATTTCATTTAGAATATTAACCAAGAAACCACTTTTTTGCATGTGCCAACTTCTTGCTTTGACTTGAGAACCTCCTAGCTTTATTAGTGTAAAATCTTGCAGTATGTCCTTTATCACGACACATGTAGCACTCTCTTGATTGATTCATACTATAATTCCTTCCATCACTTACGTTGTGATACTTTGAAATATGACCCCTTTTCCTACAATTATAGCACAATACTTTGCTCTTACCTATATAATTCCTCCACGGTGAATGATAATTGCGGTCCCTAGCCCTATGACCAAACTCTTTACATGAAAAATAATGTCCTTTGATTGAACTCACACACCTTATACTAATTGAAAGCTCATTGCCATCTAAGATCTGATTTTTCATATCCACCTTTGAGAAACCCATTTGTTCCTTCAATAATTTGAGTATAAAAGTCCATAACTTGACCATCTTTATGCTTCATAAGATCACCTTAAGCTTGTTAAGCTTGCTTCAGAGGCTCTTCTCTGATACTAATTATTGGAAGCACAATAATTGAGGGAGGGTGGTCAAATCAATGAGCCATTAAAACTTTCATTCTCTTAAACATTCACACCCATCAACTATTCAATAACATATAGATTAAGTAATGTTTAATCAAACACATAAGCATGCACCATGAGAACACAATGACACAATACACCAAAATTTAAGTGGAAAAAAATCAAGGGGAAGAAAACCCACTAAAAAAACTTTATATATCCATTGTTTCAAATTTATTTGAGCACCAACCCCACAAGGAGCACCAAAGCATGATTCAGTAGAGAACCAACCCTAAAATTAGAATCCAACCCCCCAGGATGACTAAAAACCAACCAAATCCATCAAAAAAAAATTCCATATTTGATTTTTTGCTACAACAACTAATGATGGCACCTTGAAGCTCACCTTCTCCTCCATCCTTCTCAAAACACCCCTCTAGCCTTTCTTTCTCACATGCTTCTTCTTCAACATGATTTAAACATTTGCCTTAGATCAGAATATTCAACACACCCTATAGAACATCATATCATACTCTAAGCCCTCTCTTGCATATCACAAAGACCTCTTACACCTTCACAATTTTCCCTCAAGGTCGTATTTTTCCTCCACTCTCACAACTAACTCAAAAGAGCTTTCTAATTTGCCTTGATACCATTCTTATGATCATAATACATGTAGGTCACCATCATATAGAAAAAACACTTAAAACATCATTATAACATCCTATAAAAAACATCCATAAGACCATATGGGTCTCTAACATCATCTAGAGCCATCTAGACCTCCATTAGGACTCAAGAAGCCCTAAAACACCAAAACAAACAAATCACCATGAAGAGAATGTTCTAAAGGAAAACCACCTTCACCAAAACATGGAACATACTTAGACATGTTGTCTAAGCCTTCAGAAATATCTTGCAATCATGAAACATACTGCAACAACATCTCATGCCATAAAACCCACTTGAGACCATACACAACCAAGCACCCTCAAAATTAGTCTTCAAATTCGTCCCTTGTACCTTGTACAAACATTTGCCACAGGTTTAGTGGAGTATTCATGCGTGATCCCTAGCCTAACAGCCACCCCACATATTTAGGTAGTTTATATTCAATAATGGGAGCATCCCCATACACAAGAAGGAGAGGCTTAGCACCAGAGCGTTGGTAAAAACTCAATAATTTGTAACATGACAAACACCAACAATTTTTGGCAACTCTACTGGGGAGATATTTTCTCTTTTGCACCTTTAAATATCTCTGGAAAATACAATATATATATACTAAAAATTAAAAAAAAATAGGTTTTAAAGAAAAATCAGATTTTGAAGGTGACTCTATCAAGGAACGAATCCATGTCACGTCCGTTTCCCGCATCACGATGATGAAGTTTTGAGATTGGTGTTTACCACCAATGAGTGAAAACAACAATGAAAAATAATAATATCTATGAGATTTTCGAAATGGAGTGAAATATTATCCTCTTATTGTAGCCCTAACATTATATTCTTCCCCATGTCATAAGGACAATTTGATAAAGCTTGAACTGAAAGGTATACCTTTCCCATTCAGCATGGATTTTTTCTCTATATTTGAAAATGATGAAGACCAGGCATGCCCGAACTTACAAAAAGGTAACCTTGGATGGCAAGAAATTTGGATTAGGAGAAGGAGGATTTTTCAAATGACCTTTGTCCATGTGCAGATCAGATTTCTAGCCATATCCTTGAAGCCTAGTGCGAACATTTTTTAAATGAAGGTGAAAATGAGCATGTGGCCGCTTTGAAGGAGGAATTCATGCAAGACATCTTGAATATTACAAAAGAAATTGAAGACCCTCAACTCAGTCTTGAGATCCTGCCATATGCCATGACAATGCAAGATAGGTATGAGTCAAGTTATATTTCTCCTTTTGATGCACAAATTCCCAATAACAAGATATAACAAACTGATAAGCTCAATGTTCTCTTTGAAGCCTTGGTGGATGAGAAAGAATTTAAAAATGAGTCTCCCTCTTTCTCATTCTATGAAGAAGCTTGTATTCATGGTGAATGGAAATAAAATAAAATTCTTTAATCTCCTATGGATGTCTTCCTTCATGAGTATAATACCTCCGCCATAGAAAATGATATTGATTTCGCTGATGAGTTGATAGGAACATTGAGAAATCATTTGGAAGAAATGAATGAGAATGTTCTGAAATGGAGTTAGATCCAACTTATTCTCATAACCTCTAGATGCCCCACTAATTTTGGACATGATCCCATGCTGCGACATTTATTCAAAGGTGATGAATACCTTAAAAAAAATATTCTACTTTTGGAAACATGAGAGAGTTGCTCCTTATGGTCACGAAGCACGAGGTGGAGAATACTGAAGGAAAGGATTCAAAGCAAGTTATATAATGGTCACTGGATGTGAATGTGTTATCTATGTAATATCAGTACGAAGAAGGAATCTTGGTCTCTCTCCTTCTTATCAAACCATGTAGAGCCATCACGAGAGCATGACATGATCAGATGACTATCTTTGAGCTTGGGAATTTTGAATTCAGCCCATTGTTTTGTGATGGTACATACTTCTCTTAATCCATTTCCAGGTGTGTGTAAATTATTCTCCCACCTCAATAAATTTCCCTCCCATGTAACATAGTTTCCCTTTCCGTTGTGTGCTTTCTTTCCATCTTTTGTGTGTTTCCCCGTTCTTGTTGTGTATGTTCTAGATTTTACCTTTGTGTGTTTGTTGCTTTTGTTAGTAGTGAGGAATTGAATATATTCACCAATATAATAAATCAATGGCCTTCTCACCCATGAGAGTTCTAAGGTTCCCCATTTCCATTTACAGTCCAAGGTCCCTGAGCTAGAGCCAGTTGTTGTCATGTAAAATGACTAGCCTAAAAATTAAAACTTTCGAGCATGACAACTAAGCCCATAATGCAAAATTTTATCTTCCTAATCACACTCAGCCCCTCCTCGCAACCAACTTGATTTCAATGGAAACCATCAACCTGGCTCCAAATAAGGTACTAATGATGTTTTCAAGCATGCATCAGTGTTCAAGGAAGTGTGATGAAGCTAATCAAATGATTCAGTGAAGTTTGAAGAAAGACTAGTTTTTCTTGAAGCCTAAAAAGCAAATTTTGGCCATTTCTGAAGCATATGTGCATCCTCCAGAGATGATTAGGGAAAAATTAAAACATAAAAGAGTGATGATAAGAAGCATCGAATAAATCCAAATTAATTTAGAAGGTTCTTCATGTGAAAATTATCTTTAGAAGCAATCTGTGCAAAAGTGGGTTTTGAGGTGTAAGGAATGAACAATCAAAATATGAACCTGAACTTCTCTGAATGATTTAGGGATCTTCGTAAGGATTTATAAGGGAAATAAGTAAGAAATGGAAATATTGAATAATCCTATACACAATGGTAACATCAAACTTGATCCAAGACCTAATAATTTCTCAAGGAAGTTCAATTTTTGCAGGTGTACCTCGTTGCCCTAATAAAAAGGGGCCATTTTTTGGAGTTTCAGGAAAAATCAATGTATCAAAATTTTTCCATTAGTCATATCTAATATTTTGGATTCATATTCATATAAATTTTCACCTCCAAATACCATCCTAAGCTCCCAGAGTGAAGATTTCAATTTTTCACTGAGTTAGTGTGTGCATGCTCCATACTTAGTCATTTTTACTTCACTACCACATGTCAGCAACTTGCTCCAAGGCACCCTTTTTTGTCCCTCTTATCCATTTATACCAAGGGGGGTAGAGGGGACAAGAAATTTTTCCCATGAACAATCCCCCTCTCCTAGTCCTCCATGTGACCTCTCCTAGCTCTCACATGGTGCTTTCCTGGCTCCTCCATCTTCCTCACACATGACCAAATGTTGCCACTTGTCATCATATTACTCCAAGGCACATTTTTGTGTACCTTTTTCCCAATGGGGATAGAGGTGATGATAAATGGTGCCCATGAGCAAGCCCCCTCTCCCGGTCTTCCATATGACCTCTCCCACTTCCGTAGGCTACTTGTTTGGCTTTTTCAATTTCCCTGACATTTGCTCACATGCTGACACTTGGAATCATATTTCTCCAGGGTGCCATTTTATGTCCCTGTTGTCCTCTTTTTCCCTTTACTCCATGAAAATATATATTTTTAACCTCACATGAACTCTCATTTAACCCCGGTTTGATCTATGGTCTGTAGGGTGATACAAAAGTGAAATAAAACACATTAAGCACCATTTCTACTCATTCAGTTTGTACATTTCACCCATCCTTCATTTTTTATGCTTAAATACCTTCAAAATCATCATTTTATACTAGATATTCTGCCCACATGTTTCCATAACATCCATGGCCATTAAAACCAAGTTTTTCACATAACTCTTCATCTGGAAGTCAGATTTCCATGAGGTTTTGCCAATTGTTTCCTCTCCTGAATGTACTTGGGATGATTGTGCTGAAAAAATTCATCAATGCCTAAAATTTTTCACAACAAGAAGCTGATATTCCAAGCCCTTGAAAAGTTTTTTTTGCATTTCTAAGAGTTCTAGTGGATAAAAATGGTGAAAATCGAAGCACAAGATCCCGGTGTGAAATTGAACACAAATTGAGCTCATTATTTTCACACAGTTGGTCACTTTGATGAAATTTTTTGTTATCACACCTTCCAACCTCCATTAATGGATTCCATGACACAAAACTGAAAGAACAACAACATCCTTCTTTTCTTCCTAAAGATCTAATGGGAGAAATCACTTGAAAATTGGAGCAAACGATCCTTGAAAAATATAGTTTCATGCAAGAAATTTTTTGTGCAATGAAGTATATAATTTTTAGGGATATTGAATTTATTTTTTTTGTCAGCATTCTTCCCTCCTCGAATAATTTTTCACTTTCATGAAGATCTGATGGGTGAAAGGATTCTGAATTGGAGCGAGAGGATCCTTAAAAAATCTAGTTTCATCTGAGACATTTCTTGCACGATGGGTTTCTGATTTTTCAAGATATGGAGGAATTATTTTTTCTCAATATTCTACCCCCTCTAATTAAAAAATAATTTTCCCACTCATCCAAATGAAGGAATCACCCAAAAATTGGATCAGGGTATCTTGGAATAAAACCCAAAATTTCAAAATTGTTTTCATTATAATCTAACACCTGTAAAACACTTACTAAAAATAGAATGTGTTCATGGAGGGGCATGTCTAAAAATATCAAGTTAGCAAAAGATATTAATTATTAGCATATTTATTCCCCTCAAAAAGTAAGAAACATCAGGAAGTGAAAACAGTGCAAATTGCTAAAAATAATAGCTCATGACCCCACCTGCTAAAAATAGAAAGTTTTGGGTTCTAGTGCAGAATTTTGTGGGTGGCTCTATTTTCACTAATATTGTTTATTTTTTCCATCATATTACAGGTTAATAAAATTTTTCATGGCTCAAACAATAAATAAACCCCTCCTCAAATGTCTAAAGCATCATTTTTGAGAGGTATAACTTGATATAAGAAACTGAACGACGAGACGAGATCATCATAAGCAATACTTGCAATATTCTCAAGCTCACCAATAATGCATACCTTCTGAGAGTGTTTATATAACATTTAATCAAGCCTTGGTGATGATATCAGTGTAATTTGAAGGGAAAAATAGGTGACTCTTCCTCAAGTTCCATTCAAAGATCAATCCTTCCATCTGGAGAAAGAAGTTTGTTTCCATGAAGATAAAATTGAACAATGTGTTGTAGGCAAGTTTTAACTCAAGTGAGATCTTGATAAAAGAAATGAATTTTGAAGTGAAAGAAGGTGTCATCATGTTCAAAATTGAAATGGGAAACTCACAAAACAACTTAAAGTGAGCTAGTCAAGTCATCAAAGTATTCAAGCCCTCATATATCATGTTTTACTGATGGGAAAGATATGAGCAATAAGGGAGGACATCTCCATCATCATTTCATTCAAAGGTAGCCACATGCCAAAAATTCCATTCAAGGGTAAATCCTTTCACCAACATGATGAATGCTTATTTTAGTAAGTGAAAGATAAACATGAAGAGATTTAAACATCATAGATTTTTCTCTCATAATCATGGTTCCACTTGATTGTGAAAGTCTAAGATGCATAGATAGTGATCCTCACTCTTACTGTGAGATCATAAAATAACCACCATGTTTCCCTCATAGTGCATTCCTCAAAATAGTGTTCTTCAAACATTATTCCAATGTCTTGGATTGTTTGCATCTCATCATAAGAGTAATTTGTAAAAGGTGTTATGCCATAGATGAGTCACTCAAGCAACAAGATAAATATGAGAACATTATAAATCCTATGGGGGTGTCCATTCATCAGAATTCATGTCATCAAGACAATATTTGTAAGAATCCATGATAGGAGAAGATCATCATGGGTGGCGCCAATCTCATCACCAGGTTCATTTGCAATGCCTCACAACAGTGGCACCTATGACAACTCTATTTAGTGCATTAGAGTATTCTCGCTTCTCACAACATGAGAAAGCATTTGCAATCTCTCTATTACAGGATCATGAATGGTAAAAGGTCAAGGTCCATCCATGAAGCATTCAAATGTCTATCATAATGCTTCATCTCCATCGGCACCCTTATTCTTCCCTTCTTCTTCTCTCTTCCTTCCTTTCTCTCTCATGTTCTAATTCTCTGTTGGGAAGGGAATTTTTGAATTTTTGTCTTATTCATTTAAATGTGACCTATAGTCAAACATTGTAATGACTTCCCTTTAATTAATAAAAAGGAACTCACTTTTCTTTCCTAGGAATATGAAAGGTCACAAGTTGTAAGGGTAAGTGAAAAGTCATGTGGGGGTAGATGAAGAGACATGTTTGTAATGTTATAAATTGGAATGGATTCTCCATTCCAAAGGGTTGGAAATTTTTGATTGAATGTATGTTATTGAGATTACCACTTCTACATCAAGCAATAAAATATGTAATTCTTCTATTTCTTGTCTTATGTTCCTCTACTCTCTCTTTCTAACTTTGTATACATGATAATCTTGTAAAATCAAGAAAGATGTTTTGCCTTTGATAAATGAGTCATTGGAACTTTGTGTATGTGATTTTTTAGTCTTATCATAGTTTGCATTATTGTGTTCTTCTAATTGAATGTGGACCTACTCTGGTTATTTTATGTGAATTCTGTAAGCCTACTCACAACAGTAACCCTCTCTCTCCTTATTTCCCAACTCCCCTTTACCTCTCTTTGCTGCAAATTCCTCCCTTGTACCTTGTACAAGCATTTTCCATAGGTTTAGTGGAGTATTTATGTGTTATCCCTAACCTAACAACCACCCCATATATTTAGGTTAGTTTACATTCAATAATGGGATCCTCCCCATACAAAAGAAAGAGGGGTTTAGCCCTGGAACGTTGGTGAAAACTCAATAATTTAAAACACGACACATTATTTCGCCAACATGTCAAGTACAAGGACATGGTGTAGATTGGTGTAAAGGTACTAGGTTGCTTTTATATCTTTCCATTTTGGGAGAATCCTACATCCTAGTGAATGTGGGATAATGGAGATGTATAACTAGGAGTGCATGAATATGATTAGAAGAGATTAATTAGAATTAATGACCTATGGGAGATAGGGAAGGTTTAATTAATCAATTGAGATTTATTAATAGGCCATGTTTAGCTTGTAGAAGCTATTTGGAGGAGATGTAGAGGGAAATTAGAAGAATCATAGGGGTTTAAGAGCATGATTTAATTAACAAGAGGGTTTATTAATTAAATACAAGAGTGTGAGAGGGTAATTAATTAATTGAAAGAGGATTTTAACTAACAAAGCAACGTTAATTGGCATCCAGAATGAGGAAAATTAGCTAATTAGTGGAAGGTTGCTAATTATAGTGTGATGATAGGAAGAAGACAATTAGTACAATTTTAGTATTAAAATTGTGAGGCGAAAATTAAGTGTCTATAAGTTTTTATAAATTTTTGTTTGAAATATGAAATATTTTACCAACAAATCACTAACTTGTTATGCAAAACAGTAATGATTTTCTACCATGGCACTCAGCTACATAGTAAATGGCGCACTCCAACAATGGTAATAAACTTCTAATAGCTTTCAATATGTTGTCAATGGTATTCAACAATCACTCAAGGTCTTACCTTCCTCCAAAAACCAACACCTTCCACTGTGTTTCCTCCCATAACAAAACCCAACTTCTCCTATGGCGTATTTTCTATTCGACAACATATATAAGTATTCTATGTCAATCTACAAGAAGCCACACCCTCTATCTTGGATGCAAGTGCAATAAAGAAAGTATAAATAAAAGAGTAAGAAGCGATTATAACCAACATAGAAAATAAGAATGCCTACTAATCAAAACATTTCTACTAATCAATACGCCTGCTCCTTTTCACGCCTTTCTCAATAGTTACTCCTTTGCTCATGCCATCATCCATGATTCATGCCCTTCTCAAAAACTCCAGCGTTTGCATTTGTTCATCTTGGAAATTTCTTCACAACTCCTTAAATTTCTATCTCAGATAATATAATCAATATACAATAACAAATCAAAATATTGCTAATAAAATAGCATTGTGTGCTTTACTATGGTTTTCTCCCTCTCACCTTCTTCAAATAACTAGAAAGATAAAAATACGTTAAGTATTTACTAGGATCTTTCCCAGTTTCTTTAAAACTAAATCTCTGACACCATAAAAGTTCTATTGAAGTTCAACAAGCCATTATTATTACATTGTGATGGAGCCATATAGATAGTATGGCTGAACTATAATCATAGAATAACCAATACACAAAAAATAAGCTTGAATAAACCTATGGTAGAACCTCCTAGCAATATGCCAACAATAGCTACTTAAATAATCACTAATTCTAACCATGTATTTACGAAAAGAAATCCATTATGTAACTACATGTTACACACAGAGTCAAATTAAAGGTTAGGAGTGCCCTAGGCAATAATTGGAGTGGATGCCCTTCTCACAATTTTAATTAATATTTTCTCCATCAAGTACATGAATAATAATTGTCTACATTCTCGCATTTAAAATTTGTATCAGGGTCATAATAAATAACAAATTTAGAGAATTTACAATACAAAAAGAATAAAAATATCCTATAAGATTATTGCAGAAAGAAAAGAAATATTTTACAAATTGATAGAATTAATCATAAGATGTTCTTAGAATATAACAAATACAATTTATTATGCAAGGATGCTTGCAAATAAAATTTATTAATAATATCAAGTAGGTGATGGGACTCAAACATGAGAAAAAAATAATTTTTCGTAAAGCAATAAAAATACTTATGTATCTCCAACAATTTTGTGAAGAGTGGTATTTAAACCAAACCTAGTGATTCCTCCACAAGATATAATAGACATTTCCCCACTAAGAAGGAATAAATAATTAAATACTTTTTTCCTTCGATTATAGTCACCTCTACTAGCTACATCAGTGACATTATCAAAAATACATGAACCTTTTCTTAGAAAATATTACACCTACATAATTTGGAGCTATATTAGTGAATGGGTAACAATACCAAAAAAAACATATGAGCTCATAAATATGCCATATTTGTTTTACTTGAAAAAATATAATAGTACCTTTATATGTGTATGTATGAAATTTATGTTACTATATAATAATATCAATAAATGGGTCAATTACTATTGAATCTTCTGGTAAATTGTTTTAATTGTAAGTTATAAAAACAACCTATAATAAGATAAATATTTGTATTCAAGCGCCCTCACAATGCTAGTGCCCTAGGTAATTGCGTAGTTTGTTTAGGGATTAATCCCTCCTTGGTTACACATATTACATATTATAGTTTAATTAATCTAAAAGGGGCTACAAATATTGGTTCAAAGGAAAATATTTTTAGAGGTGGAAAGTATTAGGGCAATGAAGATCTATAATGGCCGCCTTTTTTCCCTCAACTACTTGTTAGTTCATGCCAAGGCATGATACATACACTTCAGGGTATCTTATTAAGCATATAACTCTTAGCCAATTATATTCAAGAAAAAAAAAATTGATGTTGAGATTTCAAATGTATGAAAAGTGAATTGACATAATGACATAATAAAAATTATAAAATAACTTATTTTTTGTTATTGTCATTGGTCTTGGATGCTTGAAATGACTATTTTTGTGCCTTATTGAGCTACAGCGGCCTGCACATTTTGCAAAAAAAAAAAAAATTGCCAAGTGTCCTGCCAAAATTAATATTACAACTGTAAATGCATTTATTTGCAGCAACATGTTTGTCTTCTTTCTTTGACTATTTACTATAAGAGTTAATTGATGTCAAATTTGTCTTCTAGATTTTCCTACTTTCTTGGTAAGTGGAACTTGCTTCTCAGTATTGTATGTGGTGAGATTTCTTGAAGTTAAAATTACATCTTCTCTAAGCATTTTAATGCTATGAGTTTGTGAATGTTAGGCGCTTACAAAAGGTAGAGAAACAGGGCATTATACTTCTATTTTTTATTTTACCGTAAAGGTTTGCATACATTTGAGCCAAAACTCAGTCTAATATGCCTCTGGTTTACGTTTCCTCTAACAATTTTTTACTGCCAAGCGATGACTTTATTTTCTTGAAAATGTAATTTACTGAAAATTAAATAAACTTTATATTTTCTTGTATTCTATGGATCTAAACTTTTATATTTTGAATTGTTTTGTTTTGGGCATGCTGTATTTATAAAAAAATCAATCTAGTTACCAATGAGGATTTATGAGTATTTTCATGTATTTGAAACATTCTCTTTGGGGGTGCTGTGTCTACTACATTTTTAAAGTTAGGTCTTGAAAAATATTTAGTAAATTTAGCATTGGGTCATCTACTCTCTAAAAGTCATTTGCCCAAAAAATGTATCCAAAAAATAATATAAGTGTGGTAGTTTAGTGCAATGAGAACTAGTATGACCATGGCCAACTTAAAATTTCAAAAATTCCAGGAGACAACACTCCATAGAGGTATATTGTAAAATAGGTTATAAAACTCTGATGAACGTCCATGTATTGCAAATACCGAGTGTTCAAGGAAACATGTCTTTGTGATTGAGGAGACATGTCATACGCTTGAGACTTGCATTTTTTAAAGATGTCCAAAAGCTTTTTAACAAGCCCATTTTGTGTAAATCCAAAAAAATATTACAGGCCATAAGACCAAAAATGGATAGAACATGATGTCAAAGAGGTTCTAAAAGAGACACAAACACACAACCAACATGCACAATCTGTAGACCCAAGAAGAAGCCCCCTAGAACTTGTTAAGGCACAAATTGGGAGGGCGCTACAGAAGTCTAGCTTGTCACCAATGTAATGTAATTATATGAAAAGCCCATGCACAACCAAATACTAAACAACTTAGATGCATACCAGGCTCAAAGCATCCTTGTATGAACAACCTAGCAAGATGAGAGTTGAGTCATTTTACACAAACCAATGACAATTCCTTCAAGTACTTCATCAATCCTCTATAGTGCCAAATAATCAATGCATTATATAGAATAACGAGGAAATTTTTTTGTCTAATGTTAATACAGCCAGTAGAGTCTAAACCTTACCATCCATCTGCCACATTGCTATAAACTATGTTTACAATATACTGAGAGGCTTCAGCATTCACAAGAAATTTTGGAGTCCTATTTTTTTTGTTGTCACGTTTTGGGTTAAATTGCAATAGTAATGTTCTTATTTAGTGGCACTAATTACACCATTGCTTGTGATGTCACCTTGGGGGTTGGGATGACCCTGTGGTGAAATGGTGGGGCGCTTAGCCTGTAGAGCCAAAAATCCAGGTTCAAACCCATCCTCTTCGATTAATTTTAGATATCGCATACTTTACCAGATGGAGTGTCGCACTAGCAAAAACTGTGAATTATGTGAAAATAGCGAAATCTGTGAAAAATGTGAAAAAGGCAAAAATCTTGTTTTTTCAAAAATAACAAAGGTCGTGACGGGAGATGGGTTTCCCGCGTTGGGTGTCGGGGTCCTCACTGGTGTGAACAAGATCCCAGTGGGAAATGGCTGGCGAGGCGGCACCCATGGATCAACCCGTGAACTTGAAGTGAAAAAGGTTATGCTTGAATTGATAGGACAATTTGGTACTAGCTTGGTTGTCAAAACCCTAGTTTCTTTGTTTAGGGAGTCCGTATTGGAAAACATGGCGGCGGAAAAAATTTTGGTGTAGGCTGAGCCGACCATTGAGGCAATACAGGAGGTCCCTTTCAATCCATCCCCAGTTAGGTCTGATAGGTTGAAGAGCTCGGAAGACTTCAAGGTTAACGGAATCGATTTCAAAATCACTGCACAAAGTTTACATCTTTCGGTGCCTCCTCCCAAATCTGATTTTTCTGATTCGCGGGTGAAAAGGGTGATTTTCTGCAAGTTTTTAGGCACCTGTTTCTCTCGGAGGAGGATTTCAAGCTGGGTCGGGTGCTTCTGGGGCTCAAATGTTAAACCAAAAGTTAGTTTCCATGCCAATGAATTTTTCCAAGTATGTTTCCCCTCCCCTGATTCGCTGAATTTGGTGCTTAAAGAAGGACCTTGGTTCATGAACTCTTCGAACCTATACTTTCGTCCTTGGTCACCAAATTTCGACCACTGGAAGGAAAAAAATTCCAAGACCCTGTTTTGGTTAAGCATTCATGATCTTCCTTTGGATCTCCGCAAATGGTCTATTCTGAAGCCAATTGTGAACTCCTTGGGGACCCTCGTGCCCATCCGTAATCCTGCCCTAAATTTCTAGCGCAAAAGCTCGGTACGTCTCTGTGTGGCGATGGACCTGACTACCCCTTTGCCATCGTCTCTGACTCTCCAAAAAAATTCCGGCCCCAAGTGCTTTACCATTGAGTATGAGGGTCTAAATGCAAAGTGTTTTTATTACGGGCAGTTGGGTCATCTAAGCAAGGCCTGCTCTTTGAAACTAGCCAAGGCTTCCAAGGAGTTGGATTCTTAGAAGGTTGGCTCTATGATGAAAGGGCTGGAGGAGAGCGAAATGGCATCACCCTTGGTGGGTGATATTTCACCTCTTTCTCTTCTAAAAGAAACTGAAGAAGTGCATAAAAACTCCACGGAATTAATTTCCCTTATTAAGGAAGGTTTCGATCAAGGGCAAGTGACTTCCCTAAACTCGCTACAATCTTGGCTCCTGGATAAAGTTGAGACAAATAAGCTTCACCTTTTAGGCAATGATGTCTTGGAGGAAGGAGAATTTGATCCAGATCTGCTGGTACTGGATTTAACTTCCTCAAAAATGGCTTCGGTTCAAGCAAGGTTAAAGGAGGCCATATGCAGCTCAGTCGGTAAAAAAGGAAAAAAAATCCAAACAAGAACTGGCACTATTGGAAGTGGATGTTGGCAAACAAAGTGTCCTGAACTTTTCCAAAGCTATGTCCGGGAAGGTGAATTTCCTTCCCTCTCCTAAATGATAATGCTTTCTTGGAATATCAGGGGTATCAACACCCCTGATAAAAAATGCTTGTTTAAGCATTCTCTCTTCTGCTCTGAGGTGATTGTGGTGTTGCTTCAAGAAACAAACATGGTCATGGTGGAAGTTGCTGCGCTCTGGAAAAATTCAGTTAAGGGTTGGAATTTATTCTTCTCCAATGCTATCAGGGCCTCAAAGGGCTTAGGATTCTAGTGAAAGGAATGTCAGGTTCAATTGATCTTATCCACCAGAATCATAGTTGGCAGTTGGGTCGGGTTTTCATCAAAACGTTCTCATTCGGTCTTCTACCTCCTTAATGTGTATGGTCCTTATAACATAATTGGAAAAAGAGAGGTTTGGAAAGACATCTCCATGTCTTTGCTACCCCCTCGAGGATCAACTGTTTCTTCTTGGTGGTGATTTCAAAGCTATCACCTCTGAGAAAGATTAAAAAAAGGTGGTATTTCTAGAAATCAGCAATCCCAGGTAGATTTTTGTTCCTTTATCTCTAACAACTCTCTTTTATATATCTAGCCCAAGCAAGGTTGGTTCACATGCAGCAATAATCATAAGAAGGGCTTCAGTAATATTGTTGAAAGGCTCGACAAGTTCTTAGTCGGCCCTAAGTGGTCTATGAATAATGTTGTCTTAGAATGCTCGATTCTACCCTGGTCTGGCTCTTATCACTTCTTGGTTTCCCTATCAGTCAATATTAACTTTACCCCTCACAAATCCCCTTTTAAGTTTGAGCTTATGTGGATGAGGGATGTCTCTCTGGAAAACAACATTTCGCAATGGTGGCACTTCTATCAGGTTGAAGGTTCAAAAATGTTGGTGTTTGCACAAAAACTAAAACTTCTCAAAAAGGATCTAAGATCTTGGAACAAATATTGTTTTAAGAACATCTTCCAAGAAAAGGCTAGAGTGGAAGCCGAGCTGAAAGCTTTGAATGAGTTAATTTTTGTCTCTAGCATGGGGGAGGCGGAGTTTCTTCTGGAGAAGTCTTTACTAGATGAACTTGGTGAATTACTTCTATGTGAGGAGGTCTTCTGGAGACAAAAATAGCGGGAATTATGGCTCAAGGATGGGGACAGGAACACAAAGTTTTTTCATTCATCTATAAAAGCAAGGCAGAGCTCGTCTTTCATCTCTGAGATAAAGAGTCGTGATGGTATTGTCCTCTCTGATCAAAAACAAATTTATGATGAAGAGGTCTATTCTTTACTTCCCTCCTTCAAGGTGACATCGCATCCTTTGATTCAGAGAAATCCTCTTTCCTTGATAATATCCCGACATGCTGGTCACTGATGCTCAAAATGTGGCCCTTCTTAAGCCCTTCACTATGAGTGAAGTGAAGAAAGTGGTTTTCTCTATGGCCAAGAACAAAGCTCTGGGTCTGGATGGTTTTCAGGTTGATTTCTTTCAAAAAAATTGGAACATCGTTGGCTATGATGTTTGGGTGGCTATGGAAGAATCTTGTAGATCCCGTTCAGTGCTTAAATCACTAAATTGTACCTTTATAAGTCTCTTCCCGAAGATCCCTCAACCCTCTTCATTCGCGGACTTCAGGCCAGTTTCTCTATGCAATACCTCCTACAAAATCATCTTGAAAGCCATTTCTTCCAGACTCAAAGGGCTGTTGGAACCTATGATCTCTCCTGAGCAATCTGGTTTCTTACCGGGGAGGTCAATTTTTGATGGTATTTTTCTCTCTCATGAACTCATTCATTCTCTCTCCTACGAATAAATCCCCAGGTATGTTACTAAAACTGGATATTAGTAAGGCCTTTGACAAGATCAACTAGCATTTTCTAATCAGAATCCTTTAGAAAGTTTGGTTTTTTGGTTCAGTTTTGTAATTGGGTGTTCAGTTGCATAGTTGGGCCTTCTTTCTCCGTGTTAATTAATGGTAATGTTGAAGGTTTCTTTGAAGGTAATTGGGGTATAAGACAGGGTGACCCTCTCTCCTCCTTTCTCTACATTTTAGTGGTTAACTCATTGAGTAGGGCCATCAGCAATAAAGTTTGGGAAGGAAAATTGTAGGGATTAAGAATTATGGAGGGGATGGATCCTATTTCTCACCAGCAATTCACGGATGACACTTTCTTGTTTGGAAAAGCCAGCATTCATGAGGCCAAAGAACTGAAGGGGTTGCTCGATGCTTATGCAGTCGTTGTTGGACAAGAGGTTAGCCATGTCAAATCCTTCATCTTCTTTTTTAATGTCCCCCCTTCTCTGGAAGCTAGAATTCTTGGCATCTTCAATTTCAAAAAAGGCTCCCTTCTGGTCAAATATCTTGGTGTGCCTTTGTTTGGTGGCTCGAGTTGGACCTCGATGTGGAATGATCTCCTCTCTTCAGTTAATTCGAAACTCAACTCCTAGGAAAGGAAAATGGATATCACTAGCTGGAAGACTGGTCCTCATCAAATCTGTTCTCAGTGTCTCCCCCTTATACATGCTTTCCATACTGAAAATTCCCAAAAGTGTTCTATCAAAGCTTATCAGGATTATGTGAAAGTTCCTATGGCAAGGTCCCTCTATGGAAAGGAAAATCCCATTGATCAGCTGGGAAAATTTGTCCAAACCCAAAGATCTAGGCAGGGCTGGCATTCTCAACTTGGGTATTCAAAACTTGGCCCTGGGCACCAAGCTTGTCTGGAATCTCCTCACAAAACCTCTGTGTCTTTGCAGCCAAGTGGTGGAAAAAAAATATTTGGGGGCCCATCTTCCAGAAATCAATTCTCCACATTGCTAATCCCCCTTGTGGTTCTCATATATGGAACTTCTTAGTTGAATGTCAGAGAGCTCTTCTTATTCAATGCGGTCTGGAAAATCGAAAAAGGTGACTGAGTGTTATTCTGGGACGATCCTTAGAATGGTTTTCCCATGCTTGGGGAAAATCCTGAGTTTGGGGAAATCAAGAGGATCTTAGTTGAAGAATGGGGACCATATGTTTCCAACTATGGGTTGATTCTGGAAAATTTTCCTTGCTCTATTGGAATGGAAAAGTATTGATCACCTAAATCTCTCTTTGGAAACTAAGGATAGTTTTCACTCGGCTCTGCAGGAATGACAAATAGTGCTTTCTGGGGGTAATGATGAAATTGTTTGGACTGTGGCCTCTTCTGGGAAATACTCCCTGCATTTTGGCTATAAATTATTGCATGTTGAGTAGGAAGCTGAGGCTCTAATCTAGAAGGCATGTTGGTCCCCCTCGTGTCCCCATAAAGCTGGCCTTTTCACTTGGATGGATTTCAAAGGAAAAATTCTCACTCGAGAAAGGAGGAAGAGCTTTGGTTTTCATGGTCCCTCAATGTGCTTTCTGTGTGAGAAGCATGAGGAAGATTGTGATCATCTTCTTCTTCATTTCCCATTCACAGCTGAATGCTAGGAGTTGGTTGTGTGTAGGGATCAATCTCCCATGGGTCCACCCCTCTACACTCCCGGCAGCCATTTTGGCTTGGCCTGTAAACCTCCACTCTGGCGCTCTCTCCTTGATTTGGCTGTGTGGTATCGTGCTACTTCTCTGGCACATCTGGTGGGAGCGTAAAAAAAGAATCTTTAGGGAGGAGCAGAACTCAGTGGACAGGGTCATTCTCAGGTTGGGGGGGGGGGGAATGGGATATCTTTGAGGCATGGTTTCTACTAATTGGTCCCACTTTCATCACTTCTCCAACATTGACAGGGAAATCGAGCAGCGCTGGCCTAGAATCATCAAGCTCGGAGTAGGTGCTCAGTGCCCTTTGATCTCCTCAGCCTTGCTCCTGTCAGTTATCCCATTGGCTCCCCCCACCCCTGGTTTCCTCAAACTAAATTTTGATGGAGCGGCCAGAGGTAACCCGGGCATCTCCGGTGCTGGATGCATTATAAGAAACGAAAAGGGATTATTGGTCGGTGCCACCTCCTACAAGCTCAGGGATGGAACTTGTAATTCAGATGAACTACAAGCTCTGAGTAAAGGTCTAGATCTAGCGGCCTCCTTAAAGATAGAAAATATAGAAATCGAAGGGGATTCGATAGTAATTGTGAATGCCATGATTAAAAAAAAAGCCCTATCTTGGAAACTGAGACCTAGGAGTTAAAAAGGTCCTTTGGCAACTTGGGAATTTCAGTGCCTGGAACATTAAACACATGTTTCGGGAAATTAATAATTATGCAGACAAGCTGGCGAATGCAGCAATCGAGCAAGCACAACAGGAGATAGTGGCATTCAATTCCAAAGCATGGGAAGGATTGGGGATATTGATCTCATGTAAGGTGGATTTCAGAGCACATGTTGTCTAATTACACTTGTCTATTTAATGCTTTGGACAAGGAATTCTCCTTATTTTTTTTTCTCCCTCCTTTTGCTAGCTATGGCTACCCCTCGTCTGCCATGAATTGCCTTGAGTTGTGATCTGCGTGAAATGGTGTTTCGTTCAAGGATAACAGATAACCGGCTGAACAAGAATTTTTTGTCTCTCTTGCGTCAAAGAGTTGGATGCCATTAAAGGATTCTTGGGCAAAGACTATCTATCTATTGTTGGTTGGTCATGCGTCAATAGTGGCGTTGCCTCTATATTCAATGAGAACCTGCTGATAATTTGTCCCTCTAAAGCAGATGTCATGAGTCTGGCTCTGCACTAGCTTTGACTCGGCATACTATGGTAACCTAGCCTCCGAAGTGGCGAATTGTTGTCTGGCATTCTAGGTTGTGCATGAGTCTTTTCCGAGCACGTCAGGGGTGGCTGTGGGTGTCTTCAGAAACTCGAAAAATGGTTTGGCATTCTCTTGGCCTTCACTAAGCAGCTGGTGGTGTATGCCCGGGACTGGGCTACCAACCGTGCCTGCCTGGTGCTTCCTAATCTAAAGACCCTCTTTGCACTCCATTGGACCCTATCCCACCTGGATGGAACGAGTTGCAGCTATCTGCGGCTAGGGGCCTATGACTTTCTCTGGACTAAACTGGGCAAATTCTGAAGTGAAAGTTGAAATGGAAGATGATACCAGCCTTGGTCGGGTGTCTCAGGCTACTAGTGTTGCTGTCACCTTGGGGTCTAGAGAGTAATCCCTCTCTTGCCTAGTACTATAGTTATAGTATATCTTGGATAATGTTGGCCTATGTTCAGTGTATATCCAGCTACTTTTTTGCTCTTATGATTTTGTTGTTTTTCTTTGAAATCTTGAGGTCGGGCCTCTATTTATGTAAATAGGGAACGGGTCCCTTCAACCCACTTTATCTGTCAAAAAAAATAAAAATTACACCATTGCTTGCATTTACCATTTCTTTAGAACAAGATAAACAAAAATAAAGTCAGTTGTCTATGAATGTTGAGTTTACATTTTCTTCGTAATGCCCATTCAGATTTACAAATTTATACAATAAATCATGTTCTCTTGTTGGGGGTGCTCTCAGCAAATCAGCTATCTAGGATCAAACATGCACCATCTTAAAATGCTTGAATAAATTTTATAATATTTGAAGCGCAACTGCATCATTCAATATTACCAGAAAGTTACTCTGTGAAAATAGATTCTTTAGAGTTTTTCTTCATTTTATTCTTATTTGTGCAACTTCATTTCTTCTGAATGCATTTTTATAATGTAATACACTTGTCTTTCTTTCCAAATTTCTTCTAAGATTGCAAACTATCTTAGAGAAAAAAAATTCCATTATCATTAACTACTCATATGTTCTGTTTGAGATAGTTTGGTGGTGTGTTTATCACAGTAATTTTTCATTGAAAGGTAAATAAACCACTAATTCATTTTCCACGAACAAGATATTGCTCTACTGTGGTAATAATATTATTTATTATAATTTGTTTCAACAAGTTTGCTTGTTAGTTGTTACTTGGTTTACATTGGTACTTTTGCATTGTTATTTCTTTTCCCTTGAGATTAATAACATTTATAAAAGAAAATTTATAGAGAGAAAATTGATCTAAAAAATTATAATCTTTCTATTTTAGGAATTGTTTTACAAGATTGCAATTAGCACTCAGAACCTTTACTATTAATGGTAAGGTCCCAATCATTTATGGATAGACAACGACCCATCCAAGAAAACACAACCCTGTTTATGCTGTAATTTTTTAACTATATGCACTTTTTGCAGTCTCATTGTCCATTTGTGGCCACTGGAGGACAATGAACTAGATATCTGAATCAAATTAGAACTTGAAAGTTTATTGAATTTTGATACTTATGCGATAATATTGCAAACATTAGATGGTATATAGGACAGGCCTGGTTTAGCATTTTTTTCTTGTTATAGTATATATTTATGCCCACCATAGATATATTTTCAAACTGAAATGGGATTTCAAGCAACAAGAACATTCACTCTGAACCAAATGTATGCCATTATTGATAGGAAATTAAGAGTAATGGAACAACTTCCTGCGCTAATCTTAAGGAGAGATATTATGCAAAACTTTCAACATAGTAAAACAATTACAGAAATTTCAGCAACACATTCATAACAAGAACACAAACACTAGATATACGCGGGGAAAATCCTTTCAGATGAAAAACCCCACACTCCAAAAGTCTTGCTCAATGTATTTCAAATCTAATAGCAAGATTACATACACTTACAGAGAAAGTTTCTTATAGGAGTATCACCAGAAACAATTCTAGGAGGATTTTAACTTTACAGTACTTGCAAAGCTCACCACATCAAATTGCTTCTCCAAGCCTTCAATTTATAGACCTCCAGTTATACAAGAAACCATCTATGGTTTACAAAACCATGTGCCAAACCTCTCATGAGGTGGAAAGCATTAAAGAGAAAGATTTTGGTCTAAAATTAGGCTCTCACGTCCGCAATATTCTCCCCTATTTTTGACCCTTATAGATGTCATAAAATCTGTCATAATATCTCTAAAAATAGTCCTTCCATGATATACTATCATATGGGAATCTTTTGACAACTCCTATTTCTATTTTTAGAGCACTGACAATGTGAAATGGTTGTAAGAAAATATTGACTGAATAAACCAAACAAGGTTGAGACACCTTATTTCCAACAATCTCCCACTTGTCGAATACCTTGTAAGATTCAAGGGAAAGATACCATCATGGATCAACTGCTAGGGGCCGAGAGGCCCATAGAATCGAAACACCACCTAAATTTTGTTGTGCTCACGGGCTTAGTTAATGCATCTGCAACATTCACAACTATCTCTACCTTTTCCATTTTCACCCTGCCATCCTCGACCATATCTCTCATGAAGTGATACTGAACATCAATGTGTTTGGTCCTAACATGAAAATTAGGTTCTTCGCAAGGCAAATTGTGCTCTGACTGTCACAATACATTGTAACTGCACCTTGTTTCAATCCAATATCTAAACACAAACTGCTTTAGCCAAATGGATTCTTTATAGGCATGAGTGGCTGTCATGTACTCTGCCTCAGTAGTGGACAAAGTGACCATAGCCTGTCGCTTGCTCATCCAACTAATTACACCACCATTAAGAGTAAACACATATGCACTAGTGGATCTTCTACTATCGACATCACCTAGCCCAATTGAATCCACAAAACCATGAATACCTAGGGAATGTTTGATCTCCTCTTCCATGAAAACATATAGAGTACTCTGATGTACCCCGTAAAAATATCTGAAGACCCTCTTAACTGCATCCCAATGCACTCTTCCAGGATTAGACATAAAATGAGAAAGAACTCCCACTGCTTGGGCAATGTCTGGTCTTGTACAGACCATAGCATACATTAAGCTTCCAACTGCACTCTGGTAAGGCACTCTGCTCATTTCTTCCATCTTCCGATGGGGATGAAGGACATTGTGAAATGGAGAGCTTTGTTCCCAAAGTAACAGGAACACAAAGTGGTTTACAATCCTGCATGTTGAATCTTTGCAAAACAGAACAAACATACTTACTTTGGCCAAGCCATAGCTTTCTGTTCTCACGATCTCTTCTAATCTCCATCCCAAGTATGTGTTTTGTTGCACCAAGATCTTTCATTTCAAATTTCGCAGAGAGATAAGATTTCAATTCTATAATCAAACCTTTTTCCTTTCCCAATAAACAACATGTCATCAACATATAAAGTAATTACCAGGAAACAATCACCATCAGATTTAAAATATACACAGTGATCAGATTTAGACCGCACAAACCCCAAACTCAACACATATGAATCAAACTTTTGGTACCACATCCTAGGACTTTGTTTAAGGCCATATAGGGATTTCTTTAACTTACAAACCATCTTGCTTTTACCTTTCACCATGTAGTGCTCTAGCTGTGTCATATAGATTTCTTCCTCCAAATCACCATGAAGGAAAGTAGTTTTCACATCCATTTGTTCAACCTCTAGGTCATAAGCTGCTGCAATAGATAATAAAAACCAAATGGATGTCATTTTAGCAACAGGAGAGAATATCTCACCATAATCAATACCCTCAACTTGAGAGTAACCCTTCGCAACCAAATGTGCCTTATACTTTTCAACATTTCCATCTGAACCAATCTTTTTCTTAAACACCCATTTACATCCAACAGGTTTCTAACCTTCAGGAAATGGTACAAGGTCCCATGTATCATTCTTTTTAAGGGCTGTCATCTCTTCATCCATGGCTATTTGTCAGGACTTTGCATCATTCATACCCAAAGCCTCTTGTACAAATCTCGGTTCATCAATGTTAGTACTCAAAGCAAATATACACTTCCAATCATCAAGAGAATACCCATACCTTTCAGGTGGTTGCCTTTGCCTTGTAGACTTTCAAACAAGCTGAGGTGGAGATTCTTCCACTTCTTCCTCCTCTTCTTCCTCTTCTGAAGATTCAGAGCTTGGTGAGATCTCCTCAACTTCTTGTCTATTTTGGGGTCTCAATTCAACTTTCTCAGGTGTAGAAGGAAGTTGAACCACATCCTTTTTTTGTTCATTTTCTTTATGTTGTTTTGGCTGAAAATTAACAGGGAAAGATTTAATCTCTCTAAAAATAACACTTCTGGAGTATATTACCTTTTGTGCAAAAGGATCCCAAAGCTTGTATCCTTTCACACCATAGCCATATCCGATGAAGATACATTTGACATAGCCTTAGAATCCAACTTTATTCTCTTCTCCTTAGGCACATGTGCATATGCCTCATAGCCAAAAAACTCAGATGTCTAATTGAAGGATTTTTCCCCGACCATGCCTCCATTGGCGTTTTATCAACAAGCGCTGATGTAGGAGATCTATTTATCAAATAGCAAGTAGTGGTAACAACTTCAGCCCAAAACCTCTTTTCTAGACCAGCTCCAATCAGCATGCTCCTAGGCTTCTCCATCAACGTTCTATTCATTCTTTCTACAACTCCATTCTGCTCTCGGAGAATACAAAGTTGTCTTTTGTCTTTTAATCCCGCAATCTGTACAAAATCTGTCAAAGTCTGTAGAATAGTACTCACTTGCCATTATCAGATCTCAAACACTTAATTTTCTTCCCAGTTTGAGTTTCAACCATAGCCTTAAATTCCTTAAAATGACTAAAAACTTCATATTTACTCTTTAAAAAATATACCCATGTTCTCCTACTAAAATCATCAATGAAAGTAACATAATAAACTGATTTAGCAATAGAAGCAACCTTAACAGGACCAAATACATCTGAATGGATTAGATCCAAGATACATGAAGACTTATGAGTAGACGAGTAAAACTGAATGCGGTTCTGTTTGCCATAAATACAATGCTCACAAAAATCAAACTCTAGATTGCAATCATTCAACCCCTCAACGAGGTTCTTATTTTTCAGGGCTTTTAAACCCTTCTCTCCAATGTGGCCAAGCCTTTGGTGCCATAACATGGTCTTCTCTGCAGGTAATTTTGATTCGGTAGACAAAGCACCCTTGGGTACCCAGAAGCCATGACCATCCGTAGAGGAGGAAACCCTCTCCTTTTTCAGCGAAATAGTTACTGGCTTAGTTTTATCCAAAGTGCTATTGCACTCAACCGTGCATGCATCAAGTTGGTACAATGTACCCAATCTACTTCCTCTTGTTATCACCATAGCACCTCTCACCATTTTCACACCTGCTTCAGAAAACTGTACATGCACACCCGCATCTATTAGCTTGCTAACAGATAATAAATTTCTTGCTAGTCCTGGGATATGCAAGACACCATCAAATCTTCTAATTCTACCATCAGAAAAATTCACCTAAATACTACCACGACCAACAATTTCAAGGAAAGAATTATCACCCAAATACACCTTACCACCATCATAGTTTTCATACTTACTAAACCAGTTTTTGTTAGGGGTCATGTGGAAAGATGCACCTGAGTCTATCAACCATGCATTATCACCTACACGAGTGGCCAAAGCTGCAATAAAGGCATCTCCATCTTCCTTTTCGGACTCAGAATCAGAATCATGCTTCTTCTTTTTCTTTTTCTTTTCTTCTTTGCATTCCCTTCGGAAGTGTCCAAATTTGCCACAGTTCCAGCATATCGCTTTGGACTTACCAGGGGATTTTGATCTCCCCTTATTCTTGGAATGGCCACACTTCTTCTCATCTTTGCCTCATTCTTTTTTTCTTCCTCGAACACTCAAAGCCTCTTTGGTGTTCAGAGAGACCTTCCTTCTCATCTCTTTGGAGAGTAGAGAACCAACAACATCCTCCATCTTCAGAGTGACTGAAGTGCTCCCAATGGCCATGACTAGGCTGTCCCATGAGTCTGGAAATAAAACCAACATAGTTTGGCACCTTTCTTCTTCATCCATCTTAACTCCAACTAAGCTCAACTGAGTCACCAACGTATTGAATGTTTCCAGATGCTCAGATATTTGTCCACCTTCTTCCATTCTCAAGGAATACAACTTCTTCCTCAAGAAAATCTTATTTACTAGAGACTTAGCTTGGTATATCTCACCCAGATTTTTCCAAAGCTTCTCTGAAGTGGATTCTTCATGGACATTTATCAGGATCGAATCTGCAAGACATAGTCTAATAAGACCTTTAGCTTTTCTATCCATTACATCATATGTTGCAGCCAAAACTGGATCCGTAGGCCTATGGACCTTCTCATCCACCACATCCCATAGATCTCGATCAACCAACAAATCTTCCATCTTCAGCTTCCACATTTCAAATTTTGTGCCAAAAAACTTCTCTACGTCAATCCTCCCATATGTGCTCACCATTTGAAAAATATCTGCAACTAGATAAAAAAGTATTCTCTGCACAAGCTCCCACTCAAACCCAATTAGCACAAAAAACCCAACAACCCACAACTGAAACCAAAGGTGATCAGGCTCTGATACCACTTGATAGGAAATTAAGAGTAATGGAACAACTTCCTATGCTAATCTTGAGGAGAGATATTATGCAAAACTTTCAACATAGTAAAACAGTTACAGAAATATCAGCAACATATTCATAACAAGAACACAAACACCAGATATACGTGGGGAAAATCCTTTCAGATAAAAAAACCCCACACTCCAAAATCCCACTCAATGTATTTCAAATCTAATAACAAGATTACATACACTTGTAGAGCAAGTTTCTTACAGGAGTATCACCAGAAACAATTCTAGGAGGATTCCAACTTTACAGTACTTGCAAAGCTCACCACACCAATTGCTTCTCCAAGCCTTCAATTTATAGACCTCTGGTTATACAAGAAACCATCTATGGTTTACAAAACCATGTGCCAAACCTCTCATGAGGTGGATAGCATTAAAGAGAAAGATTTCGGTCTAAAATTAGGCTCTCACGTCCACAATATTCTCCCCTATTTTTGACCCTTATAGATGTCATAAAATCTGTCATAATATCTCTAAAAATAGTCCTTCCATGATATACTATCATATGGGAATCTTTTGACAACTCCTATTTCTATTTTTAGAGCACTGACAATGCGAAACGGCTGTAAGAAAATCTTGACTGAATAAACCAAACAAGGTTGAGACACCTTATTTCCAATGGAAGACAACAACTAAGATAACTCTTTCAATGACTCTTTTGCATCAGAAGTTACCTTCCTACATTCTTCTCCAATTTCAATTTCTTGACACTCATACTATTTTCTTGGTTTTTTCCAGAAAGAAAGCAAAGCAAGCGACATATTGGAGAAAATCTACTGCTCCAACAATTCATCCACTATATAGAACCATAATATTTGAACTTTGCATGTACCTCTTGCAAATGTTGTCAGATTTTAAAATCATAGACTCATGCAAAAATTTTACAAAAAAAGGTATTTATCGCAACTATTTTTTGTTATTGCGTTTAAACCTAACTTGAAATAAACAAAATTTTGGTATATACTTTCGGTCAAACTTCACTCGCTTTTCAAATTATATAGATTAAACAGATCTTGTTGTGTCCAAAATGCTGAAGGAGTTATTTTGTTTTGATTGACCGTAATTTACTGTATATAGTTTATCTTCTTTTGTCCTTTCAGAGCTTTAAATCTCATCCATTGTATTAGTTTCACTCTTAAGACTTTGGAAATTATGGCTTACGTAGTTCACACACACTTGTTATTGTACATATTCTTGTAGGGCTTAAATATATTCATTTTGTTGTTGAATGCAGTTAACTGTTAGTGACATTCATATTTCATATAAGGAAATGTCAAGACCTTTTCCCTCAATCTTTTTGCCTATACCATCAATACTTTCAGCAATTGTCATTAGAGTTGTAACCAAAGTATTGATTTCAGCACTTCCCTTCATGTGCTTACAAACAGGGATAACACCCATAGCTTGGGTTTTTGGGCTTCTGTGGGTAAAGCAAATTCTTTGAACCACAAATTTCCAATAATGATATTTTTTTCGTGTCACTTCTCTACCCACTTTTCATCAGCTACCTTAACAATTATAATTGTGTATCCTCATATTATTTCTGGACCGGCTAATATAGCCTAAAAGACCAAAATCCGTTAAAGAAAAACTCCAAATTAACTATATGAAAAGTAATTTAACCTAGCACTACTTGCCATTAGTATCCGAAACATCACAGAGAACATTTCATCTTATATTTCTAAACAACGATTATTTTTGCCATTGTCAATGCCAGGTGCTTACAAAATGCAGTGAAGCAGACCATTATACTTCTTTTTTAGGTTTACTGTAACAGTTTGCACACATTTAAGCCAAAAGTCAGTCTACTCTACCTCTGGTTTACGTCTCCTCCGAAAATTTTCGGTTGTCAAGCGACGAATTTGTTTTCTCAAAAACATAAGTTACTGAAAATTAAATAGACTTTATAGTTTTTTGTGTTCTACCGATCTAAACTTCTGTATTTTAAATTATTCAGTTTTAGGCATGTCGTATTTACAAAAAAGTTCACTCTAGTTACCGAGGGAGTTTTATGTGTATTTTCATGTCTGTGAAACATTATGTTTGGAGTCCTACGTCTACTACGTTTTTAAAGCTACGTCTTGAAAAATATTTAGTAAATTTAGCATTAGCCTCGTTTTAGCAAGAAAATCGTATTTGATGAGCAATTAAATTTTGCCTTTCGTTTTCATCCATATTGATATGTTTTTGAACTAAAATAATTTGTCTTCTTTTTAATGTTGGCATGTTTTGGGTTAAAATGTGCAGTAGTAATGTTCTTATTTAGTGGCACCAATTACACCATTACTTGCATTCACCATTTCCTTATAACAAGACAAACAAAAATAAAGTCAATTGAAACTATCTACGACTGTTGAGTTCACATTTTCTTCGTAATGTCTAGTCAAATTTGTAAATTTATACAATAAATCATTTTCTGTTGTTGGGGGTGCTCTCAGCAAATTGGCTATCTCGGCTCAAACGTGCACCATTTTAAACACTTGAACATATTTGAAGGGCAACGACATCATTCAATATGCAAAATATTGCACAGCCTCAATCTACAACATGCAGCTTCGATGGCACGAATTGGCCCGCGTAGCAACTCTTGTTTCTATTAAATACTATTAATTTTTATCCTGATATGTAGAGCACAAAACTTTTAAAAATGAAAGAACAACTAATATGGAAAAAAACTCTTAAAATAGTTAAGCAGAAATATAGAAAAATATAAACATTACAGGCCCACTACTAGAAAGAGGGATATTTTCCCACTATGTTATCCACAAAATTATCAATTTGTGGAATAAATGTGGATTAGCAACATTAAATGGGTGGCTTCTATAATATACAAAGTAGATTTTTCACAATTTCATGAAATTGAAATCTAATTTGTGGAATATTCATAATCGTATAATGTTATTGTATAAAAATTACAATTTCTCTATATGTTTTTTAAAAATCATTTCTAAAAATTTAATTAAGGATAGTCTATATAAAATGTAGATAACAATTCCTAAATTCCACACTATTATGAAATTCAAAAAAAATAAATTACACCGCTAAAACTATGATTATATATTATTATCTAAAAAATACAAAATATATGAAATGTGTCCACAAATTAATTCTATTTTTTTCATAATCTACCAAATATGTTAATGTATCATGATTATAGTTTTTTGAACTATTTTAATATGAAATAATATATCACATATTTTTAAAAGATTTTTTTAAGTAATAATAATCTTAATACCATTAAAACTTAGGTCGTGTATTATCCTCAACAAACTCTAATTGTTGACAATCTATATTTAAAATATTAATCTAAATTTTATTGTGGATAACCTTCATTACTAAAACAAATAATGATAATAATGAGTAATGCAAAAATAAATAAATCATAAATAATCTATATTATTCCAAATTTAAATATTATTTATGTGGATAATCTACATAATATTACAAATATTATTTTTGAATATTTTACACAACTACAAATATCTAGTTTGACTATATATATATATATATATATATATGAGAGGGGGGGATTCATAAGACTTAAATTTTGGAAAATTCACATTAATGATATAACTCACTTACATAATTATAGATAATATAATTATAAATAAATAATAATTATGTAAATATAATTTTATTGTAATTTTATACTATTTATTGTTAGAATGTTTGTGGATAATCTTCAATATATTTATTAAAAATAAATAAAAACCATTTATTAATTTGTTTTTAGAATATTTATATAGAATATTTATATAGAATATTAATTAACAAATATAGGATTAAGTTTTAAATTCATAAAAAAGTTGAAATTTATTACACCGAAGGCGTTCCCCCTATGGTAAAGGACCTCTGGATGTTTCCGCAACTATGTTAAAATTGACGCCCGTTTTGATGGTTACAACAGCTTGTTTGACGTTTTTGTTTTTACAGGCTATTTTTACAAGTTTGGATTTTTAATTTTTGCATGCTTATTGTTTTTAGTTTAGCATGCACCGATTATATTTAGAAATGGAGTCCAGTTTGTTGCAGAGGAGCTGTGATGAATTGGCGCTGCCCAGGAGCTGTTGTAGGGCGCTCAGCTCGGAGGGCGTGCAGCCGAAGTTGCTCATCGTGAGGGGGAGGGATTCGAACCTGCGATTTTCTTGAGGGTTTGAAGCTACGAACTTTGTGCGTTAACTGTGGTGCTGGATATTGTTCCAGAGCAGATTCGAACCTTTGACATTTAATGAAGGAGGATGACAGGGAAGTGGTGGATATGATAAAGTTTGGCTCGAACTTTGGATCTTTTGTGAAATAAAAGCGAGTGGTGAAGATTATAAAATAGGATTGCAATCTTTCGACCTTTCGTAGAAGAAAATTAAGCGTAAGTGAACGAAAGAGGAATGGGGAATATAATGGAATGTTGGGAACGAAACCGGAGCGGTGGAGATAATACCGCGGGATTCGAACCTGGGACCTCTTATGGAAGGAAATGAAAGTAAAACGAGAGGGGCAGTGGTGAAGCTAATGGAAATGCGGGATTCGAACCGTGGACCTTTTTCGTCGAAGGCAATAATGCAAAAGCCACAGGTCTACGTTTTGTGTTGGATTTTTTATTAAGTGAGAAAGTGATGCAGAAGTAATGGCGGCTGGATGACGTGGTTCGGTTGGACGGGGACGGGTTCTAATACTGGAAAGGATTCGAACGCGTGACGTTGGGCTCACTAGCTGTCGCTTGAATCTGGGGACGGTAATTTCCGGGTGGAGTACTTTTTTACGTTATTGTTAGGGTAGGTAATGGGGTTGCGGGTTGTGTTAAAATTACAGACATTTCTCTGTTCATATATATAGGTATTATATTTTTTATTTAAATCATTTTAAAAAAATTACGGTTTTTAAAAATTTCGGCCTTTAGTTGTCTACATTTTCTGAAAAAAAAAAATCACCTGTAATATATGGTTAAAATCACAAAAAAAACGGCCTATGGATGATAGAAGATTCATTACACGGGCACCTGTGATGGAGAATCGTGCTGGTGAATATACACACAGAATATCTGTCAATAATTGTATAGTATGTATGAACGTACACAGACCGTTCGCGGAGGACGGCGGGATAATAATAATTTATGACGTGCTGATATCAGCGACTTTTGGCAAGGTATTGCGAGACTTTTGGCAAGTCTAACTTATATACATTGAGTATACCCGCGGCTACGATTGAATTTATCATCTTATAGTTAAATATTTTACCTGCATAAATATATGAGCTGGGAAATGAGATGAAGATTATTTCGTATTTGTGTGGTCTGGGATGGAGACTTGCGTAGGTGAATATTCTAATTGAGTATTGGTCAATAATGATCTATTGTCAATCCACTTTATTGGTCCCACGGCTCTATATAGATATTATTTATTCAGTATTGTGAAGGGCAAATATTCTAATAAATGAAGTATACACATTGTAAAATTAGAAATGTTTTTTTAAATATATATATTATTAAGTAAATAAATAAAGTATATATATAGTGAAATTAAAAATATTTTAAAATATATATAATTTATACTATTATTAATTACGCTGAAGGCGTTCTCCCTATGGTAAAGGACCTCCGAACGTTTAAATCTAGCAAGGCTTATGTTCATCCAGGATCAGCAACAACTTTCAAAGATAGTAATGTAGCTTACCACAAGCCCACATGGGAAAGGGGCTACCTGGAGGAGGAATCCAATTCCTCTCACCATTCTAATTTTCCTACTCTTGATCAAGAATACAACTTTACAGACCCTGAAAACAAAAAGACTGGATTATCAAAGCAACTTGATAAAGCAAACAATGACTCATCATATGTCAAAGGGAAAGGTTTAAACTTTGAAAACCAATTGATAGAGCAGAGGCATGTCATTGGAGGTGATACAGGTAGGCTAATTATCACCCCTATGTTAATGCACACCATCTGCGGTATTGAATTTTTCAATTTTTGCATTGTATGGAGTTTAATTAAAGACTGTTTTACTATACAGCCATACAAAACTCTGGTCCTCCTTTCCATGAAAATAATCTCCAAGTCTTGATTATTTTGTTGTTGTTTGTCAAAATCAGTTGTATGATTGTATCTCCAATCCACTTCTATGTAAGCACATAAAAAAACTCTATTGTTAAAGTATGGCATTGTTTATATTGCATCTCCACTCCATTTCTATTTAAACATATAAATATATACACTTGTTAAGTATGGCATTACATAGGTATTTGCCTTATTAAGAATGTTGTACATCTTGAGAAATGGCCTTAGCAGCCGACATTATTGGCTATGACATCCCTTACCAACTCTCTGTTCTGTTCAATAGATATGATTTATTTATTCTTCTTCTTTTGGGTTGATGAGGTCAGCTAAAACTGACATTTCTTTGTAAGAATTCTCATACATTTATTGATGAGATTTCCTTAAAATCATATTTACAAGTGAGTTTTGATTCTATAAAGTTTGGTTGAACAACAACTACTTCCATGCAACTGCTCTTGCTCTACTTGGGCATCGTATTATATATATATATATATATATATATATATATATATATATATATATATATATATATATATATATATATATATATATATATATATATATATATATATATATATATATATATATATATACTACTACTACTTTTGCTCTACTTGGGCAGAGTATTATATATCTATAGATCTTATAGGGTCTCATTTAATTTCCTTATCATTGCAATGTGTTTCAGTGAATCCACGAGAGCGAGAAAATCCATGGAGAACCCCAAGAACTCCCACAAAAATGGGATCTGGAAAGCAAGAGAAAGCAAAACTGAGAAGCCCAACTATGTATGACTGGTTACTCTTGAAAATCAATATATTTGTACTAATTACATTCAGGATTGCAGCCTAATAAGGCTAATCTAAATGCCAATGATCTGGTTCTGCCAAATATAGGGTGGTGATCAGTGCTTTGGGACAAATGAAATGATTAAAACTATCGATAGCCCTCGTAGCCTGCTTCTGTTGCTGCTGCTACTACCTTGTAGTTAAGGTGATATTAACCAGGGATATATCTATATGTACAGAGTTTGCAGTTTGTGCTATTTCCAAATGGTTTATATAGTTTTTTAGTAAATAAGCTACTTTTTTCAACTGAGGAAAAGCACACCCACAACAGGAAAGAGATTTAGAAGCATAAAAGAATCTCCTGTTGAGATTTTTTGTTCAGCTAGGCTTGAATGAGGTGGAGAGAATAAAATAGTTACTAGAATGTCACGTTGGGATAAAGAGAATAGTAGGGTACAGTTTTAGAATCCCAAAAACATGGAAATGTGGCACAAGTAATGATGTATTATCACTCTTCATGTATATAAACTTTTGATGAGGAGGTTGTTACCTATGTACTTTCAGCTTTGTAAATAAAACTCCTTTAAAAAAGGTTGAATTTCAATACTGTTAATTTGCAGTAGTTTCTAATTGGTTGCAAATGGAAATGTCTCTCTCTATATATATTATATATATATATATATATATATATATATATATATATATATATATATTAATATCCAAAGGAATATCTCTATTAATTGTCTTTATGAGTTTTAGTGTTCTATTGATTGTGGTATTATTTATGGAATCGAAATATAGGATTAATCATACAAAAAAATCTGGTGATATAGCATCACATATGACAAAAAATCATACAAAATATCGAATGATATAGTATCACATATGATATAAAATTTTAACATTAACAATTGTTTAGACGTTTTTCCAATACAATTTAATTCGAGAGGTTAAATAACGATTTTATTGGGACGCTATTTTAACTTTTTAGTAGAACTCCAGTTGCATGCACGAAAAATCCCGATCTATCATGTGATTTCTAACTCTGTCAATTGATTGCGCCAAGTAAGATTATATTTGCTTTTTAAATATATGATCGATTCATAGATTTAATCTTTTTGTAGGCAAGATCGATGATTTGGCATTAAAGTGTCGCGAATTTGGGGTGTCGGCCCCTTGTTTTTAAGGCAGTTGTCTTTTTGCCAATGAGTTGATCCTGGTTTGCAGTTGTTCTAACGGGAGAAGTGGCATGGCATATTTTCAATTAGTGAAATCACAAAGTTTTGAGGATCTTTAAGTTTAGAGGAGTTTTGACCTAGATGTTGTCGAAATACTATACAATACAAACATGAGATGTATCTTGTTTTAAAATGCCAAGAAATAACCATGCAATTTATAGTAGTCTTCTTCCAAAGTTTTGAATTGTTTTAAGGGTTAGGCATCATGTTTGTGCTTTTTAAATGAAGTGGTCCATCTATGTTTCTACACTTACAAAATCAATCACCCATAGTTTAAACAAAATCAACTACAAAAATAAAAACTATCCCTCTAAATCAAATAACATATACCGTTCGGCGTTCACATTGCATTGTACACATGCGATTGCTAGTATAAAGAATTCTAAGATACACAGATGTAAAAAATACATTTAAAAGTAATTAGTTTATAACATAGAGCTACAAAAGAATACATAATTATAAAAATAAACCAATAATAAAATTATATAAAAAAGAATGTAGTTATAAAAATTAAATAAATCCTTATTATTATCAAAAGTAAATTAATATTGCAAAAAATATAACTATTTGTTTTTGTCTAATATTCAAAATTGGTTGCACATACACTTTATATTATGCCACATATACTCCTTAATTTTGGAGAAAACGGAGACATTTTCAAATTTTGTTGGAGAAAATGTAGTCTTAAGTGAAGTTAACATTAAGTCCTCCACACATCATGTTGACCTTTTCTACCATTTTCAAATTCCCATATAAAAAAACATTACTCATTCAAAATTTGTTTTCAAATAGCACCGATTTTCATGCAAATGATTTCATTATTTATTTAGAGTTTTAAACTGAAAATTTGTTCCACTTTGCATTTTCCTATTCGGAAACTTTCTATAGCAGAAGTTATTCAATCAATCTTTCTAGTATGTTCATAGAATTTTATATATATATATATATATATATATATATAATATATGTATTTTGGGAAAAAAGGATAATCAAAATTTCAGTGTTTTATGATTTTTTATGGATTTTCAGTTTGTATGTTACATAGTATTCATGTATTTTAAGTTACATAGTATTCCTCCACTTTTCATGTGTTGTTCTTAACTACTCTTTACTGAATCTTCGATCGATACTTGTGCATGCTTTACATGTTCATGGAATTCACCATTTTTTATTGTGTGTGTTTTATATGCAAGGATGAGAGGCGCATATCTCTAATTGTGGTAACTTACAGATCATAACATATACTATCATGTATTATTGATTATTTGGAAGCTCTTGGTATATGCTATCCACCTTAATCTTAGGGTTTTTTCTCCTACATATACTATGCCTGCTTTTACGGATGGTTGCATGCTTTCATTGATATTTGCATTTGCATGCTTGTGGTTTCATACTTTTACATGTATGCATATTCAGGTTATGATACAGTTGATAACTTGATTGGTCAGTGTTATTTTTTAAGTGCTAATATAATTTTTCTTTCAACTTCAAAACAAACCATCTATTTTACGTGAAAAAAAAAATTCTAGTTAATTTCTCAAGAGCCACACTGTGGCAATCTTAGCTTCTGCTGATTATATCATCTGCTAGAACTTGTTTTTTTTTTAACCTTTTCCCACCATTGATATTCTAACCCCCAATTTCAAGGTGGATAGCTATAAATTTTATCTATACTATCGGGACACATGCATGGAAATGAAAATGTGTGGTGATGCCATGGAGTCCCTGATCATTTCTATTGATCGGATTTTTTTGAGTATGTTACTTAACCCTATAATAAGAAATTAATATTACCAATCTATGTTTATTCTTAAGAGAAGACAATCTTAGCTAAATATAGAGAATATTTAGAAATTTTAATCGTTATGGTGTTTGATGGTTTGTAACTTGTTTTGTGGTTTTGATTTGGGAAATAAAAATGTATACAAACATAGAGGGAATTTAATTAAGTAGCATGAATTTTACTAATTTATAAAATACATATTATAGCTCGTATCACAAATGTTATATTGTAAAATGTTAAATGAAATTTCCTTTCTATATCTAGTCCCATTGGATATTCATTTATCTTGTTGAAACTAAATTCTAAAATTTCAGATGAAAATATATTCTTGAATGGCAATAACTAATATTACAATAAGATGTAATATAATAACTTGTGGTTTCATTCTTAATGAAGGAATTTGAAGAAAGTGAAGGATCTAACTCAATGGATGGATTGGAGATTGAAGAACAAAAAAAACCTCTAGAATGCAATACTTCAACCACCATTCATACCTAGTCAAGTGAATACAACACTAAAATTAGTGCTCCTTCCCAACAAGGTGAATGCAGGCTCCTGTCTAGCCAACACTTCAACATAACCAATGATTCAATAATAAGAATAAACACTTTTACAAATAATATAGTCAACAATATTTTTAGTAGGGTAGTTATTTATAAGTTATATGAAATATCCAAATTTCATATATTTATGAAATATACATGTAAATTTAAAAATTGTTTGTATTACATGCATTAAAGAGATTTATCTCTTTGAAACTATTTGTTATTAATCAATTTTATTTTAAAATATTTGATTAAAAGGAGTTCTTTTGCATATTTTAAAAAGAGGGAGAAGCCTTTTAGAAATATTTTTATTTTGATAAATTAATGTTAATCACTTTACATATTATGTTTTCAAAATTTACGTTTAATATTTTTATCTTTAATACTCATTGTTTGGGTACGCTAGTAAAGGAGGAGTTATTATTATTATTAATATAATATTTAAAATTTGTCATATGTACATGCAATGCATAATTTTATAATCATTCTTGGATATTAGATTTAATACAAAGCTATCTAATTTAATAAATTTTTCTATTTCATTGTAAAAATATCTTTTTAAATTAAGTATTAAATTCATGTTATTAATATTTTAAATTTAAATAAAATAGTTAAAATAATATGTTATTATTTTGTAAATTTTATTTAATAGTTAAAATGAATATTTTATTTAAATGAAGATTAACAAGAAAAATGTTGAATAAAAATTATAATATCTTATATTTATATATTTAAAAATTAAAATTATATATTACAATTTTTAAAATTTTAATTTTTTCAAATAAAATTGTAGAAATAGTTAGAATTTAAAATTAAGAATTTACCTACAACTAACTTCTAATTATTGTGATACATGTCATAATTTTAAAATTGTGGATGGACGAAAATATGTAATTTGTGAATATACACACAAAATTTTCAATTGTAGGTATGTAACAATATTAAAATTATGACAAATTCCACAATTATAATATTGTGGAATTTTTACACTTATTTTCATTGTAGATATTTTCACAAATTTTGTCACGTTTTATGCTTCCATAAAATTATTGTGGGTGGAGTCTACAAATTTGGATTCACACTTTGAACTAAAATATCCACAAAGAAAACGTGGGAAATTTGTAATACAACGCCTTTTATCTTGTAGTGGCACTTTCCTAGGAGAGAGGACCCCATAACCGTGCACCCTAACTTTAGGGGCACGTAGATATATGTAGGGGTCTTGTCAACATAAAAAAATTATATCATCGTATAGCGTATCATCATGTCACATCACTATTTTCGTTTCGCATGTTTATTTGGGGGGAAAAGTAGTTTTTGAATTGATTTAAAATGAAAAAAATAATATAAAGCATTTGAAAGAAGTACCAACGACCGAGCACCCTATATGTCACATTGTCATTGGCTCTTTAAAAGTGTCATTAATCAAATAGTGAACAACTATTAGTCATTTTTTCAACAACCAATGGTGAAAATCAATGTACATACATTGGTCCCTGCACAATTATGGGGTCCTCTCCCCTATTAAGATGAGATTAATAAATTGTTTTTGCTTTTAAGTTCAACTCCGTGCTCAGAAAACGGTCTTCCCGCGTGGGAATGCACCGCAGCACCCCTCAAATTTTCATCATCACTGACGTTATATGATGCCGACGGGTCAAATTTTGCAGCGCCCTTTTTGACGTCAAGATGTGTAAGTAGGCCTACTTATGTTTTTGTTTAATAGCTATAAAAAGTGGGGTAAGTGAAGTACTTAGCTACATCTGTAAGAGAAGATATGGAGAGACGAGGTCACGTTGTGGTGATATCGTACCCTGCAACAGGCCACACCAACCCTATGCTACAGTTTTCAAAGAACTTGGCCTCCAGAGGTTTGCTCGTTACCTTCGTGAATTTCAACTTCAATCACAGCAGGATAATGCAGGCCAAGGAATCTGTGCAGCGGCTGAAGCTCGACATCCGCTTCGAATGCATTCCAGACGGTCTTCCCCAAGGCGATCTCGCTCAGGACACTAACATCAATCCTGCTGTGTTCAAGCACATGCAAGACAACATGGACGGCTCGGGACTCGAACACCTCATCAACCGACTCAACGCTAGCGCGGACGCCCCTCCAGTTTCCTGCATTATTTACAATTCATTTCTTCCTTGGGTACCACATGTTGCAAATAAACGGAACATTCCTCAGGCTTTCTTTTGGACTCAATCCGCTGCTTGCTTCTCTATTTATCATCACTTTCAAAACGGTAATCAGGACTCACTCAATCCGCTGCTTATTGGGTTGTACTTGAAAGAATGTTTTTTTATGGTCTTGATCTAACAGATTTGCCTTAAAATCGGCATTGCAGAAGAGAGGTGGGACTGGGATTCGAGCAGAATGCCCGAAAGCGTTACCATTCCTGACCTTCCCGAGCTGAAATTGTGGGAATTGCCTTCGCCATTCAGAGACACAACTGGATTTCTCAATTATTATCTCCGGCAGTTCGAGAGCGTGAGGGACGCTTCGTGGGTGATTGCCAATACATTCTACGAACTAGAGCATGAAATGATCGATTCCATTAGAGGGAAGGGAGTTCCTTTCCTCTCCATCGGCCCTTCCATTCCCTCTGTATTTCTTGACGGGCGCAATCCAGAGGACACGCAGGTGGGAGCGAATCCATGGGAAGCGGCGGACTGTATGGAATGGCTGGAGAAGCAGGCGCCGCTGTCGGTGGTATACATATCATTCGGCAGCATCGCGGTCGTAAGCCCCCACCAAATTCAAGAACTGGCTGTGGGTATCCAAAACAGTGGGCAGCGCTTCGTGTGGGTCATCCGGCCCCCTCCCGGACACGCTCACATTGGGGAAGTTCTGCCCGCAGGATTCTTGGAGGAAACGAAAGGAAGGGGTTTGGTGGTGGAGTGGTGTATTCAGCTGGAAGTGCTGTCTCATCCATCTGTGGGCGTGTTTATGAGCCACTGCGGTTGGAATTCCACGCTAGACGCTCTCAGCTTGGGAATTCCTATGCTCACGTTGGGCATTTGGACGGATCAGCCCACCAACTCTAAGTTTGTGGCAGACGTTTGGAAAACGGGGTTGAAACTGAGGGCTGGGGAAGATGGAGTGGTGGGAAGGGAGGAGATTGAGAGATGCATGCGATTAGCGGTTGATGGCATTGGCGAACAAGGAAAGAAGCTCCGAAACAATGCTCTGAAATGGCGTAATCTTTGCAGAAGCGCCGCCAGTGAAGGAGGGTCGTCCGACATTAACATGAACCAGTTAGTTGACGACATCGTTGCCAAAGCCAAAGAGTAAGAATTGTGAGTCGTATGAACGCGACACGCGACGCCACGTGGCCCATACATATTTACAAAACATATCCTCTATTCAAGATCATGGGGAGTGCTATTATTGAGGAAACTTTTTATTGCCTGCCGATTGACGAAGGCAAGATTACTAGAAGGACATTAATTATTGATAGAGGTAATTAATGTAAGATTTTCAAATCATTTTACAAAATCTATTAAAGTTGATTTACCTAGTTTTTTATTTGACTTTTGGTTTGAGATATTTTTTAATTTTCCAAATTTATAATTATGAGAGCATCCACGTATCCCAACTTTTACAAAATGTGACTGGAAACTAATGCATAACATGGAGAAAAGTTAATTAAACCTATTTCCATCAACATTTTCTTAATTAAACCTATTTCCATCAACATTTTCGTAGCACCCCCATATACTTATGTTTCTTGAATTTTTTAAGTGTAAAGAAATGTAGATTTTTTGTGGATGTTTCAAGAAGTGGTTCATTGTTTCGCTCAATTATACAACACCACCGAATGTAAATAGGAGGCCTCTAAACTTTGAGGCTTTACTAGATCCACGAAAAAGAAACATATGGCAGCTCTTGTTATTAAAATTGATTTACCTAGTTCTTTATTGAACTTTTGGTTTGAAATGGCTATTTTCATGTCATATTCTAGCAAAGTATTTTTGAATTTTCCAAAATTATAATTATGAGAGCATCCACCTATCCCAACTTTTACAAGATGTGACTAGAAACTAATGCATAACATGGATAAAAGTTAATTAAACCTATTTCCATGCAACATTTTCCTAGCACCCCCATATATTTATATTTCTTGAATTTTTTTATTGTAAAGAAATGTAGATTTTTTGTGGATGATGCAGCCTAGAATTCACCGATAAAAGCCCAGGCTCACTGGCACATCACTCAGCCTAGACCGAGCGCTCATCCGAAGCGCACAAAGGTAGCAGACCCCTCTTTAGGGTTGCTATTGCAGGATGTTAGCATGATGAAGACTTAAAGCATTCAAATCTATTACTAATATTTCATTCTACATTACATATTCAAATATAAATCTAGAGAATAATAGACTTAAGAGATAACCATGATGAAATCAAGCATGCACAAACCAATTATACTCGGGATTTGTCACTCTGATTCAGATAACACATTTCATTGCATTAAACATGATAAATACACAGACACTGATTACAATAGATAATACCCTAGTCTATGCGCATATCAGATTTGGCAGCATAACCTCATAATAACTCAGTTCTCACATGCCCTTTTTATGCCACACAATTCACTACATATTTATAAGGGTGGGGAGTTTCCTTTCACCACTTATATAATCCCAAAATAGGTCACATGTTATTATTAGCCACATGTCGTTACCATAATAGCCACACATGCAAGTGCGCTAACAATAGACTTCTTCTAGTTAACTGTCAGTAATAAATCTATTCTCAGCCTGTATCCATACAAAGCGCTTAATAGTCGATCCTCCAAAAATAGTCAATGTGTGTTGCGCAAGTTTTTAACCGGTTTGTATGCTTTGCACGCCATCTTCAAAAAATAGATCCTCATTGTGAAAATGGCTAAATCCCGAACCTGTCTTTGTCCTCAGCACATGATTCCTCCGATCCTCCAATGCTTTTGAATGTGCTCTGCTCCCCCGCATGAACCTTCTGTATGTTCTTTGCTAAGTGCCATATTTTAATTGATCAACAGTGGATGTTTCAAGAAGTGGTTCACTGTTTTCGCTCAATTATGCAACACCACTGAATATAAATAGGAAGCCTCCAAACTTTAAGGCTTTACTAGATCCATGGAAAAGAAACAGATGACAACTCTTGTTATTGGTTGCAATAGGTGCATGCACTGGATATATTGTCGGATGTGTAAAGCAAAAGAACAAAGAGAAAAGCCAAGGTTTCTTGGCAATGAAGAAGAAGCCCAACCCCGTCTTTCAATACAGACATGAAGGAGGTTGCAAATGTTGCTTAGAAATGTCAGCAATGCCAAGGTAATGTGTGTTGATTCCATATATCTAAAATTCACAGAATTTTTTTCTCAGTTCGCTATGTTTTATTTGGTGTATGCAATTTGCATATGATTTCTTTGTGTAAAACCTCAATAAAAATGTGTAAAAATGGGCAAAGTCCATGTTTTCTTAACTGAATCTTATTGAGGTTTTTGGGTATTTAATTATGTTGACCTTTTCCTACACTCACTCAATCGAGAAACCAAGGAAGAAGTGAAGAAGTTTATTTTCTGTAGCTGTGAAGAAGTGTTGGAATGTGTTCTTCACCTTGATCAATTGGTTATTCACATCAGACGTTGTTGGAAACACAAGCACTGAGAGGGGAGGGGTGAATCGATGCTTCTTCAACCTTTGAAAACAATTTTATGCCCCAACAAGTTATTCAATCTTGATTAACCTTTACCATGAAGAAACAATGACATTTAAGCATAAACAAATGAAAAGCAAGCAAACATGAAGATAATGATTTATGTGGGAAACCCTCAAAGGTAGAAAAACCCACTGAAATCAATGCAATAATGTGGACAATTGTCCCATGAAATATTACAAAGATATCAATTTGTTTAGCACCTACTCAACTTGAAGCACCAACTCCATCAATTTGGTCAAGCACCTACTTGACAACTTTTGCAAGCTACAACTTACATGGAAGCACCAACTCCCTACTTTACTAAGCATTTACTTAGAATTTACAAAGTTTTGATCACATTCATATGACTTGGTTGCTTAAGACATCAAACTTTTGATCTCGTATTCAACACCTATATGTTCATCCTCTTTCTTCACAGACCTTGATTCACCTATTTTCTCATATTCTCATTTTGCTACACAATCAATCTTCATACTTCGTGTCTACATTAAGTCCTTAATTCATACTAGGATGACATACTCTTACACCTCTTACACTTCCTATTCCAACCCCTTCGCCTTCTTACTGTTGGTGCCCATTTTGAGCCCCTGAAATGAGTTGGTATTTTTCCTACACTTTCATTTAAATCTAACTGTTATGTGTGCTCTAATTTGCTTCGTGTGCTTCAAAGTTCAGTCTAAACAAAAGAGAATTATCAAGTTGTGAGAAATCTTTTGCCTTGTTGCAATTAATGAAATAATTTAGCAGAAATATTGAGGGACTAGTTTAATGGTCTGGTTGATTAAAGAAAAATCTTTAGACATACGGGTGACCGGGACTAGTTCATTTGGCCATCAAAGTTCTACACTGCCGAGCACTTCAAAAAAAAAACTCAGAAGGACACATTGAAGCATTCCGGCGTTATCCATAGCCAAAGCATTCCACATACCTCAAGTCCCACGGAATAAAACGAGATTTATAAAAAGCTTTGGGTACAAGCAAGGTTAAAAAGTCAAATGATATATGTGGCAGAAAGTTGGATAAGATAATCGACACCAATCAAGGGCATCAAATGTACATGTGTTGGCATTCCAACACTCTTTAAACATATGGGCTCTGGCAGACTTCAAGTCCATGAAATCAACTAAATTTCAAAAGGTTTCACGTCTGGATAGTTTGACAAGTCAAAACAAATACGTGGCAATATTTTTATAAAGCCAAAAAGTTTCTAAGTCCGCTCAAGTTTAAAGTTGTGATGCGAAGGCACAACCAATAAAAGGTGAACACATGCCATATGTGGAGCTTTTCTATGGGTTCACATTTCGTGTTTCTCAATTGACCTTATTAAGAAGTCTGACACAATGTAGGGGCGTGGAATGATCTTATTGGCTAAAGCTTCTGATTTTGTCAGAAGGACTGAATTGCAAAGTATCGTGGAACTTTTTCATTGGTTTATGCTTCGCATAAACTGACAAGATCTTTGTGAATAAAAGCAAAGTACAAAGGATGTGGAGCCTTTTCATTGGCTTGAATTTTGCATTATCCAGTACAAATAAGAAAACCGTCTGTATTGCAAAGAAAATGTGGAGATTTTTCATTAGTTCACGTTTTACGAGGAGCAATCAAATAAAGGAACAGTTTAAGGAAAGGCAATGCACACATAGACAAAATCCGAAGCCAATCAAAATCTGCAACGTGTCACTCTCCTGTGTATCCCAACACCCAGAACTTCAAATGGCCATAACTTTCGATCCAGAGCTCCAAATCAAGCAAAATTGGTCTTGTTGGAAAGGTCTCCTCGAGCTCTTCAAGTTGGCTTCATCTAATTCAAAAATTAATGGTGTGTTGAAGGAGAAAAGGAGGAGAAAAAAATTAGGTTTCTCTCTTAGTTTGTGAACAAAGTAAAAAGAGCATAAATGCACCTGGCAATATCAAATAATTGTTTTGCACATGACAGTAGCAAATTTTATTATTTTTTATTTTTAATATTTATTAATTATTCATTTTTTGTTAATTAATCCTTATTAATTTTAATTTTAATTATTTTTCATTGATTTTCTTTTTAATCACTATTAATTTTAATTATTTTTTATATTTTAAAAAAAAATTATAAATTTTTTTTTATTATTGGCAAATAGTTTTTTGAAAGGGACTATACCCTTGTACAATAAGGCTCAGAAGCCAAAATAGAAAAAATAAGCACAAAGAAAGGGATCCGAATCCAGATATAACAATAAGGACCAACTGCAGAACATCGTCTGCAAAAAAGAAGCAACAACCATCAACCTCAGCAACAACTAAACAACTGCTGAACAGGGAAAACCCAGCAATAGTACACCGACACCATTGGAAAGCATGTTGTAATCCGGCCACAAAAATGATAACCATGTACTCCGACCGATCACAAACAAAGAGAATCATCCAGACGGATAGCCCTCCTTCAGAGTGAAATTTTTTTTCTTCTTGCTAACTGTAACCCAACCTGAAGGAGTCTCCACTGTTGGAGGAGAAGTCAAAGGAGGGGTATTCTCCTTAGTCACATTTGTCCCAATTGGGACAGCCACTACCTGAATCATATCCATGTTGCCCTCAACAACTTGAGCATTATTCATGTTGCCCTCAACAACAATTATAATTTTATTAAGTTGAATTTAGATTAATTTTTTACTTTTTATTAATTTTAAAATTTTTAATAACTTTTTCTTTTTAAATTTTTAATTTTTAATAATTTTACATTGTAATTACAATTTTTTAAATTTTTATTAATTTTAATGTGTAATTTTGTTTTTTTTAATATTTTATTAATTGTAATTATTATTATTTTTATTAATTTTTAAATCTATTGATTTTTAATTTTCATTATTTTTTAATCTTTAATATTTTTTGGTTAATTTTTACATTTTATTAATTTTTATTTATTTTTCATTTTGATTAATTCTTAATTTTAATCCTTTTTTTAATAAATTTTATAAATAAATTGTAATAAATTTTGTATTTTATTAATTTTAATTTGTAAAATAAATATTTTAATTATTATTAATTTTAATATGTAATTTTTTATTTTTATTTTTATACATTTTTTATCATTAAATGCTTTTGATCAGAGCTATGAACTGGACGGTTTACAGGAGCCCACCCATTACAACCAATGTTCTGAGATGAAATTTTACAATTAATCCAACAGAAATCGTCGTTTTTAGGTCCACCAGCCGCCGCGAACACTAATGTCGGCGATGCAAAGTCCGCCACCGCCGATAATAACCACCATCTGTCACCACCGGTGATGCAACCCCTGTCACCACCGATAAACCACCCCGAAGGAATCACGCATAGTGAGATTTGAATATGTATGGATCCGAACACAACCGTTCGTCTTAACCGATACACTCAAACCCCATTAACAATTTTTATACATTTTTATTAATTATTAATTAATTAATTTTTTAGTTTTTTATTATTTTCATGTTTAATAATTTTTATTAATTTATTTTTTTATTTTTTAAAATTTTTTATTGATTTTCTTTTTAATGTTTATTAATTTTATTTTCAATTTATTATTTATCATTTTTTATTTTTATTAAATTTTAATTTTTATTAATTTTTTGAATGTTTACTATTTTAATTTTTTATTAATATTTTTATTTTTATTAATTATAATTATGTTAATTTTTACTTTTTTATTAATTTTTAATTTTTCCATCAATTTTAAATTTTAAATTTTGAATTTCAATTAATTTAAAATTTATTTAATTTAATTTTTACGCCGAAGGCGTTCCCCTATGGGAAAGGCCTTTCCAGACGTTTCTGGGAATAAGTTAAATTTGACAGCGATTCGGACGTTTTTTCAATGCGCTTAAATTTAAAAACTGTTTTTAGCCTTTTTTCGATGGAATTCATCATAGTGAGGGTAGCAATTAGTTGAATGCGCGGATGAAGATCCTGTAGATGGGTGGAGAGGTGTGTAGATAAATTGACTGATTCGGTGGAAAAATCAATGTTTCCTGGGAGAAAAAATGAGATCGTCGTAGGTATAAGAGTATTCCTAAGTGATTTTATTTTTATTCCATTCTTTTCCAAGTAATTTCGGATTTAGGGTTAGTTGTGCTAGGGCTCCAACTAACAGTGGTGATTCAGCCCACTTCAGGGAGATTTCTCTTTTCAATAACACAACAATGAGGAGATCCAGCGCTGGAACGGCCAAGGTACACAGATCTGTTTTAATTTCAGGCCCTCTAGTTTTGTTTTATTAAATTTCGTTATTTGGAATTTAAGTCTCGTCTATTTTAAGCGAAGAGAGCTTTTTAGCATTTCTAGTAGAATATATTGTTAGCATTGAGTGAACAGAGCGAGGGGCCGGGTTGTAGGGTTTCAAGACACTAATGAAAATTTAGTTGAATGCGCGGATGAAGATCTTGTAGATGGGTGGAGAGGTGTGTAGATAAATTGACTGATTCGGTGGAAAAATCAATGTTTTCTGGAAGAAAAATGAGATCGTCGTAGGTATAAGAGTATCCATGAGTGAAAAAAATTTTATTCCATTCTTTTCCAAGCAATTTCGGATTTAGGGTTCGCTGTGTTAGGGCTCCGACTAACAGTGGTGATTCGGCACACTTCAGGGAGATTTCTCTTTTCAATAACACAACAATGAGGAGATCCAGCGCTAGAACGACCAAGGTACACATATTTGTTTTAATTTCAGGTCCTCTGGTTTTGTTTTATTAAATTTCGTTATTTGGAATTTAGGTCTCGTCTATTTTCAGCGAAGAGAGCTTTTTAGCATTTCTGGTAGAATATATTGTTAGCATTAAGTGAAGAGAGGGAGGGGCCGGGTTGTAGGGTTTCAAGACACTAATGAAAATTCTGATTTCCTGTGCACACACCATTAAGCCATTGCATATTTAAATTTTACTGAAGTTTGAATCTTACAGAGTATTTTATTTGATACCATTTTATTTTGCTACTCTCAAGTCTTAATCTATGTATTATTGTAATTAAAACCTTGTTATGTGCTCCCGTATGGGCATAGCTTTTGTTAGAGCAATTAGATTAGTTTCATTTGTTTGAAATTGAAAAAAAAAATCCATTAATATAGGCTCTGAAAGTAGCCAGTTCTTATATTGTTCTTGTTTTATTTTTGGTATGCATGTATAATAACGTTGTACTATTTTTTATAAATGATTTACTAAACTTATTTTTCTGGTGTTATCAATTTTATTTTTGATATGGTTAATTGGTTCTTCTGGTGCTCTACAAGTTGCAGTCTGTAATCATGGAAAGTTCTGTTATTATTTGACCTATTATACACGTATTGAACTTTAACACTTAAAATGGGCTATAGAAATATTGTCAAGGATTGAATCCACCTATTATTTCATTTGAAGAAATGTTGTTGGAGATATGGAATATTTTATCTAAAACCCTGTTATTTGTTTTTCCTTACCCCTCATTCAGGCAACTGATTTTTTAGAAAACATTTTATGATTGTCATTTGTTTCTTCTAGAAGGTTGAAGATTGCCAGCCTAAAATTGACGTCTTCTTTGTTATGCATGTATAATAAAGCTTTAGTATATTTTCTTTAAAGAATGATTTATATTCATGTTAATGTTTTTATATTAACAACACTCAATGTTTCCCTTGTATTTTTAGCAAACACATGAGTTTTGGAAGATTTACTTCATGGTTTGGATGATTTTTTGTAGTTAACATGCATTGGGCATACTAAACGTTGTTTTTGCAACCAATATTGATTCATAAAACATAAAACATAAAACATTAATTGAGAAAGTTGAGCAAAGAAACCCCGCTAACCCAAAAAGATTGAGGTGTTTGAGGGCCTTGTTTCCCAATCTCTGTCCTAATTGCATTTCTTTCAATGCAAAATGAACACTCTATTCAGCCATAATAGGTAGGACTGCTCTTCTAGGTTTTTAAAAATAGTAATTACCATCTTAATAAGTGCATTGAAAGAAGAACACATATTCAGAACTTTCTTGGTTGTTATTTTGTTGATCTATTGTACAAGCAAATAACATTGAACTATCTTGCAGGAAAGTGATGTCAAATGGGCTTCTCGTTGGGATGCATATCTTCTCATGATAGATGATTGGATCCATGGGTTTTCTATAATGAATTCATTAATTATTGTTTTATTCTTTACTGGTTTTGTGGCAAAGCAAGTAGACCATGGAGATGTATTTAGGCCCCCAACTAATGCAATCTTACTTTGTGTTCATGTAAGAACTGGAGTTCAGGTCTTTGGGAGAATTGCTTTTTGCATAAATATTCAAAACTTTGTTAGTTGTTCTTTTGTTGATCTATTGTACAAGAAATGGAAAAGTAAAAATATAATACAAATAAAATGATATCCCATTATAGTGGTGATCTGTCGTCATGTTGCTGGTGAACGTCCTGTTATTGCTGGTAGGAATTTCTTTCGTGTATGTGAGGGAATGAATTTTCTTTTGTAGGGTGAAATCAGATAGACTTTGTCCCTATAAAAATAATTGTACATAAACATGAAATAAGTAATCTGCAGGGGATCAAAATAATAATTCAATGCTTTTGAATATAAAAACAAGGTTCTAGACCTCACCTCGTAACTCCTATTATTTCCAAGGAAAGCAACAGAAGGGAATTGTCTATCAATGCTACTTGCTCCCGCAGTAATAATCCATGGCGCAACATTTGCCACTGTCCCCGCATCTGGACCATCATTTCCTGCTGAACAGACCACCACTCTTCCTCTTTGAACTGCATGGAATGCTCCAATGGAAATTCCATCTTGAAAATAATCTGCAAGAGGAGGAGAAGACCCAAGAGAAACAGAGAACACATCGACTCCATCGTAAACCCCTGCATCAAATCCTGCAAGAATATCTGCATCAAAGCAGCTTCCACCTGCCCAACAAACCTTGTACGCCGCAACCCTGGCACCAGGAGCCCCTCCCTTTGCAGTCCCTTCTCCAAATCCAAAAATACTTGCATTTTTAACAAAATTCCCACCTGCTGTGGACAGAGTATGAGTTCCAAGGCCTTCTTTGTCTCGTGCTGAAAGAAAATCTCCTGTTGCAGTAAAATTTAGAGGCTTCTTTGCATTCAAATATCCCTTGATGTAGTATCTGGCACCAATCAGTTTCCTGGAGTGCAGCAATAGTTTTAAGATTAAGTAGTTAATTTTATTGTTCCATGTAATAAGTGTCTGTTTTTGTATCATGCACCCTTTTAAGCAAACACAAAAGACACTTAACATGCAAGACAAAAACGCATCAATTTATGTTGTTTTTAATAGAATAAAAACATAAACATAAACTGGTAGCAACAAAATGGATTTGAAGTGCTGCTTGGAAAGCCAAGCATAAACAAATCACATTCAGTAGAATACAACAAAAAGATAGTTTGTCCGATTCCGAATTATTTTAAGTATAAAAAATGAAATAAAAAAATGAAACATATGGTCCAATACTACTGTTTTTTGTACCAGAGGCTATAAAATATTTCTCCATAAAACTGAGAGCCTCAAAAAATTTAAGAATTCCGCCTACCCCTGCAAATTTCCAACTGACAAATTGAAAGCTACTCTGAAAGTTCAAAACAGCTTTAAACAAGTCTCTAGGATACCAGTTCTTCTGTGTCTCTCTCTCTTTTTCAGCTAACCTCTTTATTGCTCAAGCAGAGCCGAACAATAAATACCCAAAGAAAAGAGATTGACCGTTATTCATTGGATACCCTTGAGCTTTATACAACAAGTTGGCATATAGACAAAATAACAGGCAGAAGATTCAAGTATGTACCATCATAAACACAGTTTGTCCCTGATTTCTAGATCGGTGTTATATTGTTAATCAAGTTACCTGTTGCAATTAGCTGAACTGAATTGGGCGTCATTCTCACAGCCTCCTCGCCATTTGGATGGGATAGGGCCAAATCCTCTGTCATGGAAGATTGCAGATTCAGGCCACACACCTAACAGAGATAAATTTAAATCAATTCAACTGTCGTAATTAATTTACTAGATAAACCATAAAACCCACATTGAGCAGAGAATAATTCTTACCTGTATCCAAGTTGGCAACGATGACATCTTTTCCAAATCCTGCTTTTCTCCAAAGAGAAAAAGAAGGGATTTCTTCAGTCTCTGATTTTGGATCTCCATCTTCTAAGCCAAGGAAGCCCCATGAACGAGTTGTGTGCAACTTGTGTTCTCTGTTGAGAAATACAGATACTACTCCTGGGAGCTCTGCATTAGTTCCACAATTAAGTTTTGTTATATATCAGAGGAATTTCCTCGAGGAAAATTCCATAAATTTGTGATTCTTCAAAAGAAAGAGGTGTTATAGAAAATTACTTGAAATAGCAGCGGCATGTTCTTCTTCTAAATCAGCAGCAAACCCTTTAAAACTTTTGTATGAGTAAAAGATTGAATCCGTGGCTGCTTCCTTGCTGTCAAGAAAATAAAATGTCAAAATCATATCACAATAGTTACGTAAATCCATGGATTCTCGAGTCGCAATTCATAATCCCACAAATTTGTGCAGTCTCGAATGAAAATCTAGAAGAGGATTATTGAGCTTATTATTTAAACTTCATCCGAATCCGTTGCCTGCAATCACATGAAATGATTTTTTCATCCATTACCTTCCCAGTGTCGATAAAAGAAGTTCATGATGAGAGTTTTGTAACCGATTCAGGCTCCAAAAAATCTTCATGTTGCCCTCCCAAGTACACCACATACGACTGCAACCACCCAAATGAAAAACATTACCATTCCACAACAACAACGACCTCTTCAACAATGCTTTAACAATGATTGAAAAGATTGAATGATAATTGTAAAATTAGTATTTTTTTTAATATGTATAGAATTACACTAGTTTGTCCTTAAAAAAATTTATTCAATTTCAATTAGTAAAAATAAAAATACAAATACACACAAAAGATAGACATGTTTAAATTTAAAAAAATAGTTATTAAAAGACATAGTTAGAAAATAAATAATCTGGAAATCTTATATTTGTTAAAAAAATTTGAAAAAAATATTTATACAAAGAAGAAACTCTATTTTATGTTGTGGTATAGTTTTTTTTTTAATGAATCGATCATTTGATGTTGATTTATCATGGCGGAAGTTAGATTTTTGTTTTTTTCTACAAAAACACGTGGTTTGTTGTGTTTGTGCAGGTCCATGCCTCAGGCTTGAGGATCCAAACCGGATCCCAAGCCTTGAAGCATGGGATGGAAAAGGGAAAAAGTATAATGCGTACACGTTATAACGCGTACACTTTATGGTTTGTTTATATATTGTGGTCCCCCAACGTCCCTTTCATCTCTTTCACGGAATTTTTGCATACATTCTCTTTAGTCTGTAATTTTCTGTACATTCTTACACGATTTTTTAGTAGTTCATTTTGTCCCCTACCCCACTATTTGTTTTTTTCTAATTATGGGCAATAAAATTTGAGCTAAGGACAAGAGGAAAGTCAAGAACAAGACACCAGAGCAATTGGAAGAGATGAGAATAAAGAAATTGAAGAGAGTGCAAAAACTTTGTGCAGGGCAAGGTACATCTGTTATATCAAATGTAACTAATGTATTAGAAAATGGGGATGAAATATACAATGAAAATTTAGAGAATAATAATTTTGCAATGAATAATGATTTTGCAATGAATAATGATATTGAATTGAATGATAATGTTAGTATGGATGAAGAAATTGATATGAATCCAATTGTTGAACCCTTACATGAGAATCCAAATATTAGCCCCGAAATTTGTATAAAAACACTGAATGAAGAAAGTAACCATGTAAACGAATCTTCACTAATAAGAACACTTCCTTCAATTTTGCGAAGAAAACCAATTCACTTAATGACACCTAGAGATGTCTCGTCAGATCCGACACCTCCACGTCAAGACCCTCTACAAAAGTCTCTCTTGTTTTTATCCATCCCCATTTGATTCTCTTGATGTCCTATTGTTTGCAAATGTGCAAAATACCTACAGTTTGAGTCAGTGTAAGGTTGTCAGACGCAATACTTTGCAAACGGAAGCTCTTGGCGCCAAACCGACTAAGCCAACACATCCATATGGCCTGGTGAATGCTACAATAGATCAACAACCAACAAATACCTAAACAACTCTAGACAATAAAAAATCCATGTTGAATTAATTTAATTTGAATAAAATCTAATTGTAGAGTAACTATATTTGAAATAAATAATCTATAAATGTTGAAATACTTTAATGACACGAGCAAACTAAGATGTAAAGTATGAAACCTTAAGCAAGAAGGCGAGATAAGAGGACTTATTTGATTTTCCAATGGACATGAGGTGATCTAGGCAGGGGCAACTGATGAACAGATTACAAGTAGGGTCATCACTAGTCACTAAAAAATATGGACTACAGGAACATAGCTAGAAACGGATGCCCAGTGCGGGATAGAGGCATCTAGGCATTGGTGACTCAATCTAAGCATTTGTGACTATGCATGAGCTTGGGATCTAATTTCTTCTGTTTCGCTAGGGTTTTTTAGTTTCTCTTTGTTGATCTCCTAATGTTCGCATTATGATTGTCGATGATACATGTAACATGCAAAAGAGAAGTTCACCTGTACAAGCCTACAAACCTCATCAAACATAAAAACGAAAATGCATAATGGGGAGTCGGACTAACCCCGACAGTCACCCCAAGAGTGAAATTACAACCGAGGACTATATGCCACAATGGCTGCCTCATACAAGTAGAAAATAATGAAAAGCGAAAATGAATCAAGCAACCATAGTGGCATATAGTCCTATAAAGTAAATGTTACACATGAATCACTCATTAGAATGTTAGAAAGATAAAAAGTATGTCAAAGCATGTGTGTATCAGTAAAAATTGATGTGCTAGAAAGTAGGAGCAGTAAATATTAAAACAATAACACCTATAATGTGTGAAAAATTAGACGCCCCGGGAGCTTCAGTGGGACTGATAAGAGGTACAGTACCAAGCATCATTGCAACGTGTAAGGACCTATAAGAGATCTACATTCACTACAAAATAGTAAGTGAACGTGCATGTGTATATGATAAAGATAATTACATACTGAGTATATGACTAGCATAATAAGCAAAGTGTATTATGTAACTAGTATAAGCAAGCAAGAGTAAGTGCAACCAAGATATGCAATATGTTGTGGGTGTGAATGGGATGGTATACAATGTGTGAAGATGGATAGGAGCAGCGTGCCCCCAGAGGATGTGTATGATATGAGGTTCATTTATAAAAAACCCCTCAACAATCAAGAAAGAACCATAAAACAAGAGTGAATCATCAGGAAATGGTTTGAGAATGTGCGCTAGAAAGACAGATCATGAAGTGTAGAGCGTGAAGAGTGAGTGTGGTGAGGTTCATTTCAGATTTAGACTCTCAATAGTCGAGTATGAACCGTCAAACTAGAGTGTGTCATAGGGTAATGATAATACAAGTTGTGTATCAAGATGTTTAAGAGTGACTAGATGTAAAGCAGAGCACAATGTATATGCATAGAGACTAGAAAGAATTGGAAATGATTGAACAGGGAAGAATTTAGTTGTCGCCCAAGTGTGTGATGCAGAAAAGAATCAAGTAAAATCATCTCGGAGATCGTTAGTGTCTGAATTGTATCTGATTAAAGTTGGATCATAAACTTGGTAAGCAATATTGTGAGGTTGATCATATAAAGAGCACTTGCAGCATAAATTATATGTGCCCATTACATATTCTTTATCAGTGAAAGGTGGTTGTGGACAATCATGTACATACCATCAAGTGAGATTTTGAGAATAACATGAGAAGGATTCATTGCATATAGAGATGTGGCTAAAAGGCATGGGAGATGTAATATCAATATGATTGGGATCCAGTGTGCCACCAATGTAATCAAGCCAAGATTGTCTGAGTGTGAGTGGAGAGGAACGAGGAGTGCAGAAAAGGAATAATGTCAAATGGAAGGTGCAAAGGCCATAAGAAGCAGTAATGAATACATATATGTGATATAAGTGAGAAAAATGAGGTGGAGGAAGGAGATCAACAATTGTGAATCCTAGCCAAGCCAAACCCTTATGTGTGAAAATAGTCTCAGAGTAAGTAGGGTTGAATGGAACACAAGGCCAATAGGAATTATGAATGAAGAGAGTGCATGTGAAGGGATCCCAACGTGAAGCAGAGAAAACTTGGGGAGATGCAGTAGGTGAGAGAATATCTAATGTATGTACAATCCCTTGAAAAGGTATCATGGAATTCATGGAAGGAGAAAGCTTCTTAAATTGATATTCACTAGGGCCAATAAGAGAAAAAGCATCTTGGAAGGAAGACTCGTCAATTTCGATAGGAGTAAAGTTAAGATTGTGCAATGTGTCATCATTAAGCTCTACGATATCAACCTCATCATCAGAGTCATTAGTGATAGAATTATCTTGTTGTTTGACATTATCAAGAATATTGGTATAGATAAAACTAGATGTAGAATTGAGAAAAACTATGTTAGGTGAAGTAGTAACCATAGTAATGGACATGGTGGGTGATAGGATATCTGAAGTATGAGTAGGAATGGACAGAGTGCATGCAGAGGTAACAGGAGGAGTAGGAGTACTAGATTTCCCAACATCATATGTACCAATGTTGTGATATGGAATAGGTTGTGATGGAGGAATGGGCATGACAGTAACGAGGTCTATACGAAAAAACTTGAATGGCTCGGGTCTACACCAATAGTATGTCCATAACCATCATGCAAGCATTTAACGCAACCAATAAATTGTAGAGGGGACAACATGAATTACATGAATCCACTATCTACCGAGTATGTAATTGTATTGAAATGTGGCATCAATAACAAAGAATACAGTAGGAACATTTTTAGGCCCAATTTGTAATGGTAGGGTGATGGTGTCCATGCATGTATGAGTGGTGGAATCATAACCACGTATGAATTGAGAAGATTTGTTAATTAAATCATTAGTAATGCCTATTTTCCTTAGGAGAGAGAGAGCATAGGTTTATAGCCGAGCCATTTTCAATGAGCACACGCTTAATACAAATGGCATCAATAGTAGTAGTGATAAGCAAAGGTGTAAATGGATCGTCACCAGTAGAAGGAGGGATATCCTCATCACTAAAATATATAACATGTGATAAATTTTTGAGAGATTGAATGAGGTGAGTAAAGGCAACAGGTGAATTAATGTTTTCAATGTGAATGGAATGAAGGGCGGTCTCTAATGTATGATGATAATTGGGTGCGCTGCGCAATAAATCATAAAAAGAGAATTTTGTTGGTGTATTCTTAAGTTGCTCTATGATGTCATAAACCTTAGAGGTGGTGGTAAGAACTGTAGAAGTGATAAGTGGTGGGATAGAGACAGGTCAAGCCGTAGGAGGGCAAGTGCGACAGGTGGTGATGAACTTGATGGTTGGATCAGAATTAGAGTAACAAAGTGAGGAGGATGCTGAGTACGAACTCGCATAAAATCAGAAGTAGTAGTAGCCATGCCAGAAACCTTGGTTGGATTAAAAGAAGACTATGAAGATTGATCCATGAATTCAAAAGAAGGAGATAAATTTTGATACATTCTCATAAGACAAGGTTTGAAATGAGTAGGTTCATCAAATAATTTAATTTAATTTGAATTAAATATAAATATTTCAATCACTACCAAACAAAATGATGAATAAATGCTGAAATACAGAAATGACACAAGAAAGCTAAGTTGCAATATTTAAAACCCTAAGCAAAGAAGAAGGGGAGAGGACTTGGCTAGTTTCCGTGCAATCTAAAAGTGGTTTGAGAAGGGGTGGTGATGAATAGAATACAAGTAGTATCATAATAAACCTCTATAAATTTTGTAACTCACAAACAAGGTCGGACAGGGTCACCCATGGTTGAACAGGGGCACCTGGGGAACTAGTGATTGAATCTGGGTGTTGGTGACATTGTAGGAGCTCAAGATCTAATTTTTTATGTGTCACTAGGGTTTCATAGTTACTCTTTGTTGATTCCCTAATGTTTTCACTATGATTACCGATGATACCTGTAACTTGCAAAAGAGAAGTTCACTTGCACAAGCCCACAAACCATATCAAACCTACAAAGGAAAATGCATAATGGGGAGTCGGATTGACCCCGGAGGTCACCCCAAGAGTGAACTTACAACCGAGTGTTGCATTACATCTAAGAATCCATGTAGTTCTAGTGAGTGTGTGTAGAAATTGTGCCCTAGGATGCCCTTGTGTAAGTTGGACTTGATAGCAGGATATAGCTAGAATGTAGAAATGTATAGCATATGTGGATGAAATAGAATGAACTTCCCCTTCCTATGGAGTGCATGCAGAGTTGATGCAACCCTTGTCCCTTGAATGGATGTTATATAAATGTTTTAGAGTGTTTTAAGTGAATTTTGGATGCAAGCTTAGGTGATGGTAGTAATGCTTAGTGTTTGGTCCCTGATTTTGAACACATAACTATGTATTTATATGGTTCCCTTGTTTGAATTTTGTAATTGACAACTGGAAGGCCAATCCATAAGTGAAAAATATGCCTAAAAGATAAAAGAGGCCCAAAAGAAACGAGTAAGATAAGAAAGGGTCAGGGGCGCATGGGCCCTACTATACTAGTTGGGCGTTGGTGTCTAGAGCCATAAATGATAAATAAGTAAAATATTGACTGGGTTGTAGAATGTGTAAGACCGAATATAAAACAAGAAACAAAGACAAGAGGCCAAAGTTAGTAATCAATTACTAGTTTTCTTGCTTATGAATCATATGAAGGTTGTATAAAATGTTTAAGTGGATAAAATGGAAAACAAATGCAATCAAAACTGCTTTCACACTCCCAGGCATTGCTTTTGTCAGTTTCTTTATCCTCAATGCCTTCATGTGGGGTAAACAGTCCTCTAGTACAGTTCCGTTTGGAACATTCTTTTTTTGGTAATTTTTTGGTTTGGGATATTTGTGCCCTGGTCTTTGTTGGTAGTTATTTTGGATACAATAAGCTTGCAATTGAGCAACCAATTAGGACAAACAAAAAAAGGTATAGTAGTTGATTATTGTATTAATTTTGTGAAGTCAAGAATGACAGTTAGCAATTGGTTACTTAATTGCATTTCTATCAATGCAAAATGAACTAATGCACGATATGATGTACTTCTAAAAAATAATTTACAAGAAAAATAAGTGTGACAAAAAATAAATTTCAAGCATGAAATATGATCATGAATGATGGATCTTAAAAGATATGCAGCATATCTGCCTTAATCAGTAGCTATAGACAAAGCAGTTACATCTAATTGTTACCCAGATCCACTTCCCAATTACAATATGCCTCAAGATAGAGCAGACAAGGACGCAATCAACAAGGGAGACTATTTTGACTCATACATTGTTTTGCAGTTCCATTGCAAGGTTGTCGTCAAGGCACATTCATATGTAAGCATTATTTGCAACAAGCGATTGTCAGGGCCTACAAGAGGGTCGAAGTTTAGGTATAACTACAAGAAGATGGTGAATCCCAACTAGATCAATCATAAATCAAATTTCATGAAGTCTCTTCATTTGCACAAATACAATACAATCAGAGACCTAATACCATGGTTACCACGTCCAAAAATGCACATCCATTCAGGAAGACCCAAAAAATCCAAAAATCCAAAAATCCAAAATTCTTCAAAAGGCAGAAATTTCAAAATACGACCCGGAATGTATATATGAGCATAATTTTATAAATATGCAAAATTGACAAATACAATGAAAATAATTGTAATGTAATATAATTATATTATACAAAAACATGAGTCTATATTTGTTAGAAAACTAAATTTTAAAAACTTTAAGAAAACAAATCCAACTCAAATAAACTTATCTAGGAGGCAAGAAAAATCTAGTCCAAATCATATTTAGTGCAGATCCGGGCGGATCTGCAAGTATGCCTAATACAATAGAACAAAATACTCATAAGAAATAACTTGAGGTGAAAAAGGTATAGTAGTTTATTATTTTATTAATTTTGTGAAGTCAAGAATGGCAGTTAGCAGTTGGTTGCTTAATTGCATTTCTTTCAATGCAAAATGAACACTCCGTTCAACCATAATAGGTAGGACTGCTCTGCTAGGTTCCTAAAAATAGTAATTTCCATCTTAATAAGTGTATTGAAAGAAGACCACAACATAATCTTGATGTGCAATAAAGACCGAAATTTGTGAAGCCAGGTCATGATACAAGAGATTTAAGTAAAGGGGTAAGTATTGCACAGGTAATTCTCTTGTCAACATTTAATGAAAAAAATGATTTGGGATTGTTGGGAGTTGGGACACACATTCAAGGAATGGTCATGTACGATCAGTATGAGTGATTTACATCTACATGATCCTCCCAATATCCTCACAGTCCCATCACTACTACAAGGAGGGGCGATTTGAGACAATAATAGAGACAAAAATTGGTCATATTGTCTCAAATAGAGACAATAAAAAAGTTGTATATCGTCTCTAATATTGTCTCAAAGCGGGTGTCTCTAATTATCGTCTCTAATTACTGTCTCTCTAGAGACAATATATATTAATACATATTTATGTCTCTTGAGAGATAATATCATTTGTCTCTTAGGAGACAATATAGTTTTCATCTCTCTAGAGACATTATGAGTAATAATTTTTTGTATCTTTAGAGACATTACAAATTTTAATTTTTTTCTCTTTAGAGATACTACGAATTTTGATTTTTCTGTTGAAAAAATATAAATTTAATGAATAAAAAATTGAATTTCAACAATAAAAAATAACTACAATTCTTTTAATGTTGACACATGCTAATCAATACCATAAACAAAACCCAATTTTGGTTGAATCTTGTGCCCACAAATGGGTACACAAACCTTTTATTAATATAAAAAAAAGAACATACAAAAGGGTGTCTAAACGCTGTTAACCCTTGACATAGACTGGTACACATGTTTATTGAGTTAAAATTGTACTTTGACACCTCTAAACAAGCTGACATAGATGTTTTAGCTAATTCTTTCCACCTAGTTTTACAAAAAACTGTTACTTCCTCTTCATCATTTTTCACTTCCACCACCGAGCTTAGGACCTTCAAGAATTGCAGCCTTAGACATCTTGGTTTATGCCTTTTGAGTCTTTGAAACAATTGCTACCTTTTTTGCTTTCTTCTCATCTTTGTTCTTCTTTATTCTTTCCTTGATTTCTTTGAAAAGTTTACACCCAAATATGGTGTCAGTAATAAGGGTCTAAAGAATATAGAAGGGATTTATAATTTCATAAAATTTTGACAAAAGCTATAAGAGATGAGGCCATACCCCAAAACAAGATTCACGGGCAGCAGTTCAAACCTCTTTCTTCCCAATTATCTTCTTCTAGATAACTTCCAAAGAATCACAAACAATGGACCTAGAATAAGGCTTGGATGTCTTGCATCTTTTCTTTTTTACTTGTTTAATATGAATATCTTGGTAATAACCAAACAAAGTGAAAAATATTGAAATAGTCTTTAGATAGAATAACAACACAACAAAAAAGAGAAATTAATCATATACATATGGCTGATGTTATAAAATTAGCAAGAATGCAAATCGTAACAATATGTTTGTGTTTTTGTAACAAATGTGATTCCAATAATTTCTGTTAAACAATGGCTTTCATAAACAATAAAAACATGAAGGTTTAAGATAAATATATTCAATAAAGGTTTTCCTAAAAGATTCAAACCCTTTAGATGGTTTAAGAGAAGAAAAAGAAAAAGTCCTAAAAGAGATATCGAAGATGCATGTTGTTATGCATGCGAAAAAAGCAGTCATTATGCTCACTTCTATAAAAAAAAATCACAAATCAATTAAAAACAATCTTCATCGAGAAATATGTTGAAGATTGGTGAGAAAAGATTGAAAACTAAGAGGAATTTCAAGAATCCCTTGTAGATGGCCGAGAATTATTTTCTCTTTAAATAGAAATGTTAGAAGAGCAACCAAAGTAATTGATAAATTCAGAAGAAGAAGACTTGAATATGCATTATTTTTCTTTCCATATCATAAGAAGTCAAGAAGAATATGAATCCAATATTCCAACAGAGGAAGAAGAAGAAGCATATAATGATTACTGTTGACTAGGAGAAAAAATATTCCACTCAAGAAGAGTTCATAATCATAACTAATTTTTAAAAAAGTAGACATCTGATCACAAACATTCCACTTATTGTTAAGGCCCAGGGAAAGGTTTGGGGAGAAGGCAATCTTTTCATAGAGTTGTTTGGAGGCAGCCTCTTGGAGAGTGGGCCATTTGAGCCACCTCATAGTATTCCAAAAGTTTAGTCTAGTAGTGGGAGCTATGAAGGCATTTCTGAGCATTGTATATAGTCTGAACTGAGATTGAGGAAGGTTATAGAAAGCTTTAAGGTCTATCCATTCCATCCACTTCCCAAATATCTACAAGTCATGTAATATTTTAGTTCCCTTCTCAAACCAAAAGGAGGGAAAAGCATCCTCTTGTCAAGGAAAGGATCCTTGCCTTAACAAGAGGCTACTCTGCCCTGATTTGGTTTGAGAAAGGAATTAAAATATTTCATGACTTGTAGAGATTTGGGAAGTGGATGTAATGGACAGACCTTTAAGATTTCTATATGCTTCCTCAATCTCAGTTTAGAATGTATACAATACACAAAAATGCTTTCACATCTCCCTCTACTTGAATAATTATGGAGGATGATAATGCCTATTGAGATACTATGAGGTGGCTCTAAGGGCACCCTTTCCATGACATTTTTCCAGATTTAAGACATTTATTTAAAAGGGCGGAAAAGTATTTTTCAGATTCAAGACATTTATTTAGAAGATACTTTTCATATTTATACTCACCTCAACTTTAGTAGATCACCTAAACTTCATCCAAATGTAGCCATCATCTGATATACACCCAAAAAAATTAATAAACCATCTTGCCAAATATTTAAACAACAATTCTTTATTCAAAATGTCAAATGATATGGACTCATATCCAAGTCTTAAACATAGAAGAAACATAATTCTTAAATCATCATGCCAAATGATATGGAATCCTACAAGTCTTAAACATTGAAACGTAATTCTTTAATCAAATCAGGTGGCTCATTTGAAAATGACACATTACATCTCTTTTAGCTGTAACACATAACTGTGATGAAAATGTTTTACCTGTAAACCTATTGTCATGCTCAGGAAAGCAATGTCAATTTTTTCGGCCTTCAAAAGGCTACTCATGAACCACAGAGAGCTTTCAGGCATATTCTGCTTCAAGAACTCTGAAGCATTCTAGTAAATCAGCGTTTTATTTCTGTTGTTTTTTGTAAACTTCCCTTTTCTGTACATTTTCTAAATATCTCATCCTGTAGGATAAATAATAAATATTGTGTGTCTATAGCAGTAATTGAAAAGGTTTACAAGGTTTCTTATAGCATTGCAAATCTGAAATATAACAAGAATAATAATCAAGCATACTAGTCCAAAGCCAAACATAGTTAAAAAATTGCACATATAAACAGAGCATTGCTTACATCATTAAGGTGAACTTCCTTGGATCCCTACGTGTGCATGTGACACACCGAATCCATCCCCTGCCAATCCAACATGCCACACATGATTCAAAGCAATTTCCTGCAAACATTTAACAACATTAATCCATCTTCTTAAAAAAATCTCAACAAAGCTCGATCAAAGCTGGCCTTCCATATTCAATATTTTGTTTTGTATTAGTTTATGTTAACCTCTTGACAGTCATAATAATGGTACAAAATTTTTTGAAAAATAGACACAAAAGAATGATAATATTATGTACATAAAAAATTATTACCTGAAGAAGATTCATCAAGGTCTCAATGGAAGCATTCTTATCTACTCCCACCTCATACGATCTAATAACATAAGTCTGTCGATAAAGAAGATTGCCTTTAACCAGTCTACCCAATCTAAGTGTATCTACAAGAACATTAATATTCTCTAATCCTATTCTTGCTATGAATTCATCTCGCTTCCCGGTTGCCAAGACCTTAAAAGCCATGGCAATGAGTGCCATGATTAAATATCCTTCAGTCGAAGCACACATTCTTCTTGCAGATCCAATCACTTTTTCTGAAACACCATTGTTACTATTGCTATCAACAATCTGAGCAAAAATTACTTTCCTACAACTGATTCTTGCATTCACCTGTAATTTTTTCAATGGTCTTTGACATCCATAAGAAAAATCAAATTCAAGAAACTTGGTAAGAATTGGCATTTTTACTTTGCAAAATCCAAGAAATTTCAATTCAAGTATAGACAAATCATTAATATTGAAATCGTTGATGCACACAATACTAAACCAGAAATAAATTCTATTGCATTCAATTTGAGGGATCCATTTCCAAAGGCATGTGTGTGTTAATTTTGTATCCAACAATTTTACCAACATATTCAACTTGAGAAACTACAATCCCTTGATCACCCTAACTGAGATAAAAGTGATAACCTGAAAGAATACCAAGCCTAGAACATGGAGACAAAGAGTTGAAAATGATCCTAGCTTGTTGATACATCCTAGAAGATAACCATTAGACTTGTAGGTGAAGATTTACACAAATTTTTGCTCAAGGATTCATAACAGTTGATAATTCCAGTTCTTCATTCACAGAACATGACCTTTCTTGAGAAAATCATGTGTTTCAGGTCAGAGATCCTGGAACATGATGAGGAGGTGCCATTAATCCATTTGATCATTTGAGTCACAATTGCAAGCTCTAGGGACATCTTGAGTTGACAAGGAACAAGCAAATTACAAGTTAACTGTGGATGCATTAAGAAATTAAACTAATTGGTTTGGTGGAGTGTGTGCAAGATCCTAGATGCTCTGCATCACTTATGCTTTCCTCATACGCGACTTCCTTAATAACCTCAATAAGTTTTAAAGGAAATATACTATGACAATAGGACCTGTACTTTTTGACCAAATACAATGACAATATATAATGTTGCACGTGTTTGATTGGCATCCTATGGATGATGGCACTTGTAATGCACATTTCAACAACATGTCACAATTCCTCTGAGAAAAAAATGCAATGAACAACAAGTAATGTTCTCAAAAATCTTTTTATTCGTGTCCAAAGCTCCAACATTAATGTCTCTATGCAAATATAATGTCATAGGCACATAATTCATTCAGCTGTGTCACGAGTGGATTTTAATGTCCCAATGATCACCACATTTATTTGTAGAAAAGCTTATTCACAAGCATATGTATGGCACAGTCAAATAAAACAGGTTTCTTCAATTTCAAAAAACATGCTGTTGTGGGGGTGTTGCAAGCTGGTGAATGATTTCAGATGCACTGCCTCGCAGATGCTTTCTTCACACGTGCACCTTCCTGTAGATCCGTAATAGGAAAGTGTATGATCCCTATACTCTTCCCGTGACAATATACAAAATTCAAGTTTCACACACCAAAAATGCTTACAATAATATCACTTCAAGAAAATAAGCAAAAAATAAATGAATTCTGCTGCTTAGCTAAGTTTTCTGCGTCAAACATCACAGTATGATGGCATACCTCAAGAGGGGATAAGAGGGACATCATCACTGAGCAAAGGCTGTCAGTTTGATGTGTAGTAGAACAATGCCCCTGCAGAGGAATTGTGATGAGAGATATTGATATTAAGTCCAGCATTACTTCCCCACACAAAAATTAGTGTGCGTCAATGCTTTTGGATTTGCTTCTGGGGATATCCATCTGGCCAACTGCCTTAGCAAGTATTGATGAAATAAACAGATTCAGCATCAGATCAGCCTGCTCCTTGTATTTTCAATCCCTCAAATAAAATAAAATCACGTTATGTCGTAATTTAATAACATATAGAAAAATAATATATACATTGCTTGTTTGGTTGTTATATGGACATGACCCATTTCACAGTCCTCTAAAGCAGTTATTGGATAGTTGTTGTAGAGACCAAAATCAGGACTACTTTTGAGTGCTCAATACATTTCACACTCTTAATTTCTATAATTTTAAAAAAATCAAATATAAATCATTTTTTAAATAGATTTTTCTTTTAATTTTTAAATTTATTGATATAAAATGATTTGTTTTTATATAAAAAAAATCTACTTTGACACTATCATTAACGTGAAAGAATGGGTTTAAACAACATATTCAATTACACCTCTTCCACTGCATATCGTATTTTTAGAGCTGAAAAATGAGGAACATAATGTATTGGGGTGTGTATATTAGTAATTTAAATAAGCATTTGGTATTAAGGATATTTAATTTTGTTTATGAGTGAGACCCCTTTAAACTTGAATTCTGCAAATAATAAGAATATAAATATATACAATTAATTACAGAACCAAAACCTGGTGACCTGTGAATTGTTAGGTGGAAAATAAGACAATGATTGTTTACCTGAATTGTTATACATGTTTGGTGGATCCCAATGCGTGGAAGCCATGAGGATGGGGAGAAAAATTGTGAAGGGACAAGACTGTTAAAATCGGTGCTAGACAGATAGGAGGCCATTCCAATAAGATTTCAATAACTTAAGTAGCACCTTCAAGTGTCAATTTTTTCTCACTCAAAACACATTCTAAGACAGAAATAAGGAAGGAAACATTACCTTCTATGAGTTTGTATTTATATTCAAGGTATAGCAGCAACACAATATGTCTACTAATTAAAAACTGGATGTATATTGTGAGCATTTCAAAGCTTAAAAGGGTCACCAATTGTAGGATAGGGCAAAAAGAATTCATCAAATCCTAACTATTTGGATCTATTATTCCTTAGTTGGATCTATAACAAGTTGTAGCATAGGGAAAAAAGAAACATTACCCTTAGTTGGATCTATTATTCCAGCAGCCATCAAACCTTCATATTTGGCTGTAGTGGCATTGTATCTATATTTGGGATTATCATTGGTGAAGAACCTGAAAACAAAAAGAAAAAAAGGGTTGAGTTTCTCATTTTTTACAAAAAGTAATTACAAAGCTAAAAAAGCAGCTATCTACATATGGGGACAAACTCCCTAAGATTGCAGGCATCAACCAAGGTCTATTGAATATCACCATTGAATGCATTAAGAAAGGTGAGATTATTAAAGAGATAAATGAACAATTTGCCAAAAGTTGTACAAACCTTTTCAACCACAACACTTCCATTCACTCCAGCATTCTTTGCAATAAGTTTCACGGCGGTAGGTCAAAGCCCGTTTAACAATACCTGCACCAATCTGGGATACCCAATAGCCAATGAATTTCAAAGCCAGCAAAGACAAAAACACTTAGTAGAGAGATAAACGAAACAAAGCATGGTCCAACACCCGTTATGGATCTAAATACTTTTTTCCAAACCCAATATACTTGTTCCTGAGTAACAAATAGAGAGAGAAGCTACATTCTGCTCATCATTTTCAAGGTCTCTCTAATAGCATCAACCTTTGGAGCAAGCCTCAAGAGAGTGCACCCTCCACCAACAAACAAATGCCTTCCTCAACAGCAACCTGTATAGAGTAAATAATTAAAATATTTCTTTAGCAAAATACATTAAAATGTAACAACAATTGCATTCAATTTACACAACGTTGACAAGGTTTGGAAAAATAAAAGAATTCAATTACCAGGGTATTAAAAAATAAATCATAGCCAAAACTCCACAAACTAAAAAATAATGTAGTATTTGGTAAAAATTGAAGAATAAACAGTAAGGCATCAAAAATGGGAAAAACAAAAACAGTTTTAGTATTTCTTAAACAATCGATAACCATTTTTTCAAAAAATTTACAAGCATGGAATACATTTGCAAACACCACAACAAACTCAAAGTTGTTTGTAAAAACTGGAAATCTGTGGTGGAAAGTCCCTCTTTTTTATCAAGAGAGAAAGCAATTTGGAACATGTGAGGAGTTCGTCGTAGTCCTAACTCGCTTGAATGGAGAAGCGAGATTAATTGTTTACGATCCTTCACAGAAATCATGCCAATTAACTCTTCCTCCCATCCCAAATGAATTCCATGTAAGTTACTCATACTTTAGTCATTGCGTGTACACCCATCACAAAGTGGTTTTCATTGGGCTTCCGAAAAGTGACTGTCGTTCTGGCAACACAGAGAATTCTGTCATGGTGTTTGATATTTGCAGTGGCAAATGGAAGAAAGGCACAGACATGCCTGTGTGCAGAGACTTTTTCTCTTGCTTGTTGTCGCCTCAAACCGAAAAGCACATTTACATTGCAGGAGGATACATCTATATCGACATGGATCTATCTCTCCATGCTAGCCAAGTATCATATGAGGCAGCAGTTTACAGTATGGAAGATAATAGATGGGAAATTCTTCTAGGCATGGGTACGGAGTTTAGTGATGATTGCAGATGCGACATTGTGTTTTTGGATGGAAAATTTCTTGTGGTGCACGACGATGATGCAAAATTTTATGACCCAGAGACGAGAGAATGGAAACTGGTATGTAGAATTATAGATCGGCACGCTGTTTATGTAGGTGTATTTGGGAGGTTATATTGGTTTGAATTGAAAACGGTTAAGGAATACAATTCTATGGAAAATAAGTGGAGTGTGGCTAGATTGTTTCCGGAGTGTCTTCATTGTGTTCATTTTGCTACAAAGTGGAGTAATGAAATCTTTGTGAGTGGGATTGACTGTAATGGTGATATGGTGTTGTATTTGTTTGTTCCTCCCGCTCCAACAATGGCAAACGATAATTAGGAGAAGGGGAAGTGGAGTGCCCTTATGCATTCCAGGATTCTCTTATATTTATTCCATTGCTACAATACAAATTTAATCATGACATGTAAACATAATTATTTTGATCAAATAGTGTAAGCACATTATCATGTGCTCAACTTAAATATTATATATGTTTATAAGATTGAATGATTATCACAACTCATTTTTTCTTAACCTCTCTTGTTTTTTCCTTAAGTTCCACTTCACGGCTTTGGGAAAATGAATACACTTCCATCCCCCATCTATCTATCATCGGCAGTGCATCTCCACAAGAAATCTTCCCCTTCCCATCCACCACCAAAACTACTAGCCATTTCCTCCTCTCCTGAATGAGATCACATAATTGTTTTTCTATCACCCATGAATTTGGTAGCATTGGTCAGGGAGCATTGGCAGCCGCTCTCTCATACTCTTCCCGTGTGTTTTTTCCTAGATACCATTGGAGTTCAAAACACTTCGACCAGATTTGTAGCTCTATTGCATTTTAAGACACACATCTTTCAAGGCCGATGTCTAGAATCCAGATGCTTCAAGGATTTCCATGAGCATTACTATCACTTTTCCTTAGATCAGCAACTTTTACCTGCAATTATCATTCCCCAACATGATGGCCTCAGACATTTCTGTAGCAATGTAATTTAGAGTAGATTTTGAAATCGAAAATTATTTGAAAAAGTACCTGTTAATGTTCATTTAGTAGGAGATAATCTGTTTTTTCAGGCACCAGCAATGATGTCAGCAATTCAATATTGCTCTATGTGGGAATCATTGTTAGGAATTCCACTTCATCCCATATATAAATGTCTTCCCAAGTTAACAAATGTTTTATACTGTTTTCTTCTTGACTGTCAGTGCTACTATAGACAGTGATAAGATACATATAGATCGGAAAAAGAGCAAATATTTTATGACAAATAGGCCAAGATTGGGAGTTCAGAGGTGTATATGTTAAGATTCTCGTGGCCAACTCAGATGGTAAAGAGTTGAAATGTCACCCAATATAGATGATCTGAAAGAGTTTTGAGTTACATTCCAAGTTCTGCGGTCTCTTTTCTAATATTTCCCACCGGATCTCCTTGTCATCATCTCCGTCCTCGTCCTCGTCTACATCTTCATCCTCATCAATGATTAAGATGAGCGAAGTCTGTGGTAGAAGGGAGGGTGAATGAACTCATCAATGATCAAGATGAATGAAGTCTGTGGTAGAAGGGAGGGTGAATGAAAGGGGGTTTTCTGGCAGACAATCAGAAGCCCTTCATTATTAAATACGTTTAATATAGCCCCTTCTAAAAACAAAGCACTTTCCTCATCTCCACTTACATCCTGCCCATGGTAGAATCCAATGAAATTTAAGATTTCATACCCATACAATAACTATATGCTATAACTTGAATATATATGAAATTGCTCATCAAAAACTTTTGATATGGCTCCTATCAACAAAGTCAATTTCTCATCAAAAACCTTTGATATGGCTCCTTCTATCCACAAAGCCTTTCGCTGATCTCTTCTTGTATGACCCTTCTACAATATAATGAAAATTTAAATTTTTACTCAAATAATAATTTACTCAAATAATAACTATTTGCTATAAATTAAATATATATGGAATTTTTTGTCCAACAAATCACAAACTTATATCTTGGTAAAGTTTGTTTTAACCACAAAAATGTCATTTTTTTCCTCCCCTTTCAATTCCATCCACCGCTGGATCATTCTTTCACTTCCTGCAATGTCTAGGTGCCACAGTCTGGGGATAGCCATCACTTTGTCCATCCATTCCCTAACCAGACTCCCACATTTTGAAAGGTCTAATTTTATTAATGAGGGCAGACAGTGGAAATCTTCACAGAGCCTCTCTAGATTAGAACATCCCCATAAATTTAATATTTCTAAGCAACCAAGCTGACCAAAACAATCAATAAGTTTGGACAAACTATGACATTCAAACAGTACTAAACTAAAAAAATGTAGTGGTCCAAGGCAATAGAAGTCGGTGCACGGCTCTTCTAGTTCATCACACCTTGATAAATTTAAAGTTTCTAGAGAGCTCAGTTTACCAAATCCTAGAGGTAGACTTGACAAGCTCTTTCAATTATACATATTTAAAGTTTTTAACCCTACCAGGAAATGAAAGTCATTTCATAACTCTTGTAAAATTTCACATCCCCGTAAGTTTAATTTTTGTAGAGAAGTTAATTCAGAGAACCTACTGGGAAGTGATGCAACCCAAAACCCTGCAGAACCAAACATTGTACATCTGCTCTGTAACCTGCAGACCAATACCTACAACATACACCAATTTATAGCTGCTCTATAACTTGTTGATCAGAATACAGGCACATACATTATGGTTAAATCAATATAGCACAAGAAAAGAAGATGCAATATATTATTAACAAAGAAAAGTAGCGGAGCCAAAAGGAACAGCCGCCGCCAGCAGCAATATATTTTTTCTAAAAAAAATGAAGACTCACTTTCTTCTCTCCTTATCTCTTAATACATGCCTACCCCCAAAACAACCACTAAGTGACCTCCTCTACAGCAGTCATCTGCCTCTAAAACAAGGATTCAATTTAATTAAATGAACCATAAAACATGGCAGTTACAACAGTTTTCTAATTTAAGGAGAACAAACTCTTGAAACCCTTCAGCTTGACAGATGTACATGTCATGTTGATGATTTACAGGTGACATGGCTTTGGTGGTTGTACCCAACAAAGAAATGGTATAATACCACCCTTCATGTGTCAATGAATATAAATCCATTCAATGTTTTGTATGAGTAAAATCCACTTTCATTTTTGAATTGAGCAATCAGAAACACAAAAGTACCAACAGTTTCATATGACATTATGGAGTCAACAAATCTTACAAGTTATAAAGATAATCTTAAAACAACTCAAGATATGATGAAATCACATGCATATTAGCATACCTCAAAAATAGAGTTTTCTATTGGAGATTAAATATTCCTTCAGTTGCGGCCTTATAAACACACAACTCAATAACGATAAGATTTTTATTTTTCATATGTTGTAGTTGCAAATGTGCTAGTAGACATGTATGCAAAATTTCGAAGTATAGAGAAAGCACACAAATTGTTTGACATAATAATGCCTCAAAGACGTGTTCTCGTGGAAAATGTTTTCTATTATCCTACCTACTTGTGCCAAAATGGGGGCTTTGGAACATTGATTTTGACTATACTGCGGTAGAAAAGTAGGTCACTGCAAGGGTTCCATAAAAGTGTTTCTACAGGGAAAAAGGGGTTCTGAAAATGGGTGGTACAATTACACAGGAGATTGAAATGGAAACAGAAACACAAACAAAGGCTCTTTCAACTAGGATTTTTCAATGAAGAAATGAAAAGGTTAGAAGCTCATTATAGGGGAGTGATGAAGAGGCCCTGTGGTCGATTCGTGGCATATATCAAAGATAGTGAAAAAGATTAGGGTTTGGCTCGACATTGCAGAAGATGCGGGCAAGGCTAATGACGTGGATGCTATTTCCTTCAAGTAGTAATGGCACTCACCAAATACCATCGTCCGTTGCACATGAAGTAACCCAATAAATATTCATTTCCATTAATATTATTTTGTCTTTTCCATTTAACATTTGATTTACATTCACTCAGGAGACAACAATTAGGTAACTTGTCAGCCTTTCAAGATGGTGATATCAACTAATTTGGGGGAAAATGAACCCTAACCTACATTTATTAATGTTGTTTTCTTCTTCATTCGGATGCATTTTACTATAGTTTGTATGTGGGTTTCAGTGGGGGAAGAGTCGTGAGCCATAATAAAGTATTTGGGTAGGAAAACAAGGGAAAGGGCAACAGTCTATGAAACATATTTCTTTCCTTTCATGAAAATAGCCGGAAAATGAGTCTTCATTACCTCCCAATCCAACTCGTTGCAAACAGAAAAACAATGGAGAGCATTTCCATTCAAATGAACTGTGTTAACTAAATACAAAATTAGGTTTCTGGTTTCCAGAAACAGATGAATGTGAAAATAAGGAAAAGGAAATGGAGCTCTTCATGTGGATACCTGTTGGCATGCCCCTACTCCTAAGAATCATGCTTGCAAAAACTGGTCTGTCGATCCCCTTTGCACCCAATACATACACTAGACTGATATTGTGTTTCTCCATATTGCAAGCCATGACTTGCACCAAATCCAGCTACCCCAACATTAATGATAATCTTGTTTACCGCTTGGCGCAACTTCTATTTTTTGAGGATTTTTTTTTTTAAATAAAATATTTTATGAGGGGTGTGACTTGCAAATAGTAATTAGAGACAATGTCTCTAACAACCCCCTCTTGTAGTAGTGAAATAACTACTTTCATTATTCATATTCTCAACATGATTCATGGAGATATCTTGTGATTCTCCTATGTCCATTTTGTCTATGATATTATATGTTAGCTTGCATTTGGCAACAGCTTACGTGAATAAAATTGAACAAGAAAATAATGATCAGCCATAAACTCGTAATGGCTTCCACTTCATTTCACATACCAACTCTAGTAATATTTGCATCTGTGAGGATACTTATGTATTTGTAGACACCAAATTCGTGTCTTACGATCCCTTGTGACCCACATCTCATCTCGCAACCTAAACTCATCACCTAAACCTTACACAATTATTTATTAATTACCTCATAATTGATAAATCCACATCGCCTTACCCGCCACCTCACTTGCCCACCTCACCATGACTTAGCCCTAACCCTAAACTAACCTAATTAGGACCCATGACTTGGTCTAGACTCACATCCATAACTAATGCCTCCTTACTCGCACCCAAAGCCGACCTTCTAGCCACTTGACCAAGCCCGCAACTGATCTCTCGGGAGAAAAGCAGGGAAGGTGGGCTATTTTACTAAAAATAGCCTACTTTTTCCTAACCGATGCCGGTTCCTACTCGACCGCCATCGGTTACGTAACCGCCATCGGTTCCCTGTAAATGGGCTCCCCAAACCAAAACAACGGATCGGAATTTCATTTTGGAGATCAGTCGAAGGATTGTTGAATCAAAGGAGAGTCCAAAGCGATTAGCAGAGTCCAGAACTTCACTTGACCAAGCAGAGACGAGTGAAGAAACCAGAAGAGTTGGCAGCCAAGGAGATCAACTGGCATCTTCGTCAAAAACCAGTAAGTTACATCTTGCATGTCCTCCATTATAACATTTCTTATGCTTTTGGAATTACAGTCCTCCCAAATCCGTTTCTGGATCCATTATCCAACGTACCATTGCCTCTAGCTGTCATTCTTTTGTTTCTAACCATCCCGTTCCCCAAAAACTATCCAAAAATCAGCCATTACAAACTCCACAACCAGCCCAGAAGATCCTAGAACCCACCGGTATCGGTTATCAGTAACCGCCATCGGTTATAGGTAACCGGCATCGGTTCCTTTGATCAAAAACCAGGAAAAACAGCCTTTCCCCTACCCAGTTCAGCCAAGCAATTTAATTGATATTTTACAGTATTTTGTGTTAACTCATATCGGCAGGGGAACTGACCACCTTCGAAAGGAAGTTTCATATTTCCTGGGCCCAAGGCAGTTCCCTCATTTACTATCTAATCAAAATCTTGTGGTCTTGTGTTCTTATTTGCAGGTAGTCCTTCCAAGACAAAAAGGAGTTCTTCGCAGTCAGCCTGATCTTTCTCTACGGTACGCGCACATCATCTCGACATTCTACAGGTATTCCTCCTAACCCTAACCTTATCTGTTTCTATAAGGAACGAAGCATTTCCGAGTGAAACATTTTGGCACGCCCGGTGGGACCCATTTTGGGTTTCTTTCTCTTGCTTATTTTCATTTTAGGAAGCATATTTGCTGTTGCTGTTTTTGTTATATATTTTAGTAAAGAATTTGTCTTGCTTTCCTGGTTTCGCATTAGTGAAAGTCATCTCTTTTGCTTCATCGAATATCACTTTCGATTTGGGTTTTAAAACACGTGCATTGCATTCCTGCTTGTTGTTCTCCAATTCTAGTGAACATAGATTAAGTAACAGGTCGTACACGTGGGGGTGATATCCATGGTATTGACAGGAAATTAACCTTAGTTTCACTGCACAACACATACCGAATCACTTCACAATTAACACAACAGCTCAAACATCCCCCCTTTTCCGCGGTATTCCTCCGCCCGATTGAGGTAACCTTATAAGCCAAAACAACTTGACATTTCCTCTAAGTCTCTTGTTTAGGATTCTGACATCATCTTACGTCTAAAGGCATAAGCCCACGATAACTAAAATTAACCCTAGGGTTAATCTCTAGATTTGCGTGTGCATCTTGCTTGTTTGCTGTTCTGTTTTCTCTGTCATACTCTGTCTTCTGTGATCAATAAGTTGCTAAACATACTCAACGTTGCTACCAATATCAAATCAGCAGCCCCTTTATATCTTCTTATCCTTAGATTTTTTTACACCGGCCATCGATTAAGGGACCGACGTCGTTTGATCTGTGACCGACACCGGTTAGTAAACCGATATCGGTTACTGTCTTCATCAGCCCCTGACAAACCAGCAGCTTGCCAAATTCACCATTCAGAGGTTGTTTTTGTTCTTGATAGATTGAAACTTTCCTGGGTGTTCTAGTCTATGGTTGTCATCACTCGGAAGCAAGCCGCCGCCATGGTTTCACATGCCTGCTCTGTGTCTTTGCCTGAATCACCCCCTTCACATTCTATAGGGAACCCTACAGACACCAGTGAGATCCCCCAAATTCCTGTAGGAGACAAGGACTTTGCCAAATTTCTGGATGCTAATCCCAGCGCTGTACAATACTATTTGTCTCATACCCCTGACCGTACGCCTGATGGTCAGCTCCTTATGGGCATGCCTATTAGTATAGCTGCTCATTTAGCTCCTACTCCTCCTGATAACAATACCTTACTTCCTGCATCACTAGCCCCGTCTCCCAATCCGACAGCTTCAGAGGTTCATACGACCCCGATTAGCTTTCCTTTGGTTAACCTGGGGCCCCACGTATCGCTACCACCAACTGCCCCTATCTCGTCTCTCTTTCAGACCACTCCATTCATGACTTACTCTCTGCCACCTATTCAAACGAGCTTTCCTTCTCAAGCTCCACCTACCTTTTCATTCCCATACACGTATCCAGTAACCTCAACACCTTATATGGGACATCCCTATTCTGTGGCACCATCACCTCATCCAACCACAGATTTCATCAAGCAAATGATGGACAAAATGCAAAACCTGGAGGCTTCCGTTTCAGGAAGTCGTAGCGCCTTGACATACGAGCAAGTTTGTCGGGAGCCCATTCACCCTTCTGTCCCCCTTCATTCATATCCTCCTCAATGGGAGTTGCCAAAGTTTACTCGTTTTAACAGTAAAGAGGATCCTCAACAACACTTGCGATCATTTAGACATGCTTGTTATTTGATTGCCCATGATGATGCCTTGTTACTCCGCACCTTTCCCATGTCCTTATCAGGGCCTGCCTTGGAGTGGTACAGTGCTTTAACCCAGCACTCAATCTTCTCTTTTAACCAACTAGCCCAATCTTTCTTGGATCATTTCTCCATTAACATTGCCAAGAAAGTATCTATCACTGACCTCTATGCCATCCGACAATTCGAAGACGAATCTATCGCAGATTTCGTTGGACGATGGCGGGGCCTTATCAACCAACTTACGTATGCCTTGCCTCAAACCGAACTTATCGAACTGTTTACGCGGGCCTGCGCTAAGCACATCTCCCCTACCCTCCAAATTCAAACTTTCCGTACATTCGACGAGGCCTTTACTATGGCTCGAAAATTAGAAATTCGAGCCTTAGAGGAAGAGAAACTGCGGTTGCGCAACAAGAACTCCACTTTCCGAACTCCTGATTCTACCAATAAACCAAATACCACCACTTCTCACGCGTCCACCTCTTCTAAATCAAAAGGAGCTGTCCACGCAGTGATGGTCAAATCCCAACCACCGTCCAATACTCCACCAAAAACCACCTATAAATACAAAGCCGAACCCATCAGCTACACTCCCTTGGGAGAAACCTATGATGTGATATTGGAGAAATTGCTCAAAGCTGGGGCTATCACCTTGCCCCCTGTTAAACCTCACTCTGGGTTTGACTCCACCCGCGCAATACCTTCCTGGTACAAAGAAAATGACTTTTGTAACTTTCACCGCGTAAAAGGACATAGTCATGAAAACTGCAAGATGTTGAAAAACATAGTGCAGGAAATGGTTGATGCAGGGGATATAACACTCGATAATCCTAACGCCCCTGCTAACCGAAATCTGAAAATTTTCAACAAGCCATTCCCGAATCACTCGTCCAGCAGCAACGTCAACCAAGATATCTTAGCCGAGGAGAGTGTTCATGAGATCCATGCAGTATTCGATACCCAGCCAAAAGCCTCTATTGAGAAAATTTTGAATCAAGCCTCTTCACTAACACAGGAGCCCGAACCTCCTTTACCACCATCAAGCCAAAGCGAAATCGTTCCTTTACCCATAGAAGAGTTAACTGCCCAGGCTTCTCTTCTCATCAATGAGTCTTCTTACACCACATCCCTACAAGATTGTGAGCGGATGTTGTCTAATCTATCTATTTCCCAAACGTCCCCTTCTACCACTCTTGCTACACAAGAGGAAGGCTCACCACTCCTTTTGACATCCTTAGAGGAGAAATCTCTCGCACCGACATCATTAAATTCTTTAGCCATGACAGACCCCCTCCAACATGCCCTTCTGCCTATTAGTCCCTCATCACCTAAATCTTTTCAACAACCCGTCGACCTCTTAACATCTATTGATACAGTGCCTCATCTACCCCCTGTATCACTCCCACAGTGGACTGGAATCACAACCCACCTTTCTTCCATACCAAAGTTCCTATTCACACGAGAGGACTGTCAGTCTCCAGACGATAGACGAGCCCTATGGGAACGTTTGAGTACGCCGTATTCTACTCAAATGCAAACAACCAATCCTGATGCCTCCACCATATACCCGAAGTGCCTACAAAAGCTTAAAATGCCCATGTTCTCACCTTCACCCCCCTCACCTCTACCAAATGCCCCTTCCACTTCTATTAACTTAGCCAAATCTTCCCCTACGCTTGGGACCTTGCCAATGCCCAGTCTAACACACCCGCCTAAGCGACTCGATTTATCCAAAAATAAACCCGCCCCGCCACCTAGGAGACGAACGCAATCCGTGCCTCTATCACAATTAAAACCCTCATCATCACACCCACCTTCCATATTGGGACCTCATCCCTCCACATTACACCAATATATCATACCTCCTTTGTTTTCTGCAAAACGACCTACGCCTTTTACACCTATACAGAGATCAAAGGGTATCACAACATCGTTACCCCACGTATCCGGTCCACCTATCAACCCTAAACCAATCCCATCATCAAAGGATTTATTTTCTGTCACTCCCCTTTCTCCGTGGTTGTTTCCCGCTACCATGCCATCTGTAGCCTCATCATCTAACCAGCTGAACGTAACTTCTGTGTCCAAGAAACCACGTTTAGTGAAAAACATGTGTCAGCACCCCTCGGCTAAACCACCACCCATACGAACTAAACACGCCCAAACATTACCACAACCCACACAATCAATACCCTCATCTTCTTCTGATTTTGACCCACTCAAAGGATCTTACGCCAAAATCCTTGCTATGTTGGTGGAGAATGCGACCATCTCCCTACCTCCACTTAGACCTTATGACCCGTCTAAGCCCCGACCTGTGGATTATGATGAGTCTAAAATCTGCGCCTATCACCGCACACCTGGACATGATGTGGAAGGATGCAAAGCTCTAAAAACCATCCTTCGCCAGTCACCTCTCCCGGATAGAAAGATTAAGAAAGACAACTTACGAAGGGAGAGACCTCTAGCGTCAATTCCCTCTACTATACCATCTGTCCCCGCCTCACCAAGATCGATCATTATTACAACCCCACCTCTTAAAGACCATGAATTATCCCAACCATCTTCTTCATCTCAGGTCTACGAGATTAATATGATTAGTGTCGCTACTCGAGGACAGAAAAACAATGGGAAAGCGAAAGAAAACACACCTGCGGCATCTCTTTCTCCTTCAACCATCCCGATTACACCACCACCTAAAGTGGTTATTCGCGGACCCGCCTATCCCGTCTCTAATGGAGTTGCCCACCGAACCATGATCAAACAGCTTCATCAATCGCCCGTAAAAATGACACTATATGATCTCATTCAGACTTCTGAATCTCATCGACAAGCTCTCGTTGAGATCCTTCAAGGGATAGAGGTTTTACCCAACGAAACCCTGCCCGTTGCCTCCATTCTAACACCCAATCACGTTGCCTCTCTCACCAAACAATCCATCTCCCCCACCACTTCTGTCTCAAAACAACAAGCCGCTGCGGTTAGTTTCTCGGAAGATGAAATTATCGACTTTGGTGCAGAAGACCCTGACCCTGCCCTTTTCATTTCCGCTTACGTCCGAGACATTCGAGTACGTCGGGTTATGATTGACGGGGGCGCTAGCCTAAACATCATCTCTTCAAAAGCCTTCCAACAAATGAACATCCCTTCTAGTTGCATGTGTGCCAACCCCATCATGTTGCGATCATTCAATGACGCTATTACTTCTACCTTAGGCACCGTGATCCTCAACATTCGCGTAGGACCACGTACTTTACCCGAACTCTTCTATGTCCTTGAAGGAGAATTCCAATATAATATATTGCTGGGTCGTCCTTGGATCCGAGCCATGGGATGCGTTCCCTCAACATTACATCGATGCATAAAATTTGAGTACGAGGGGAAGTCCTACACTGTAAAAGCTGATCCTCCCCCCTTCAAAACTTGCAATATGCTATATCGCCCAAATGATGTGCTTATACCAATTAAGACACCCATACATTCAACCCAACCTTCCTCTTCAAATGTACCTCAACCATCCACCTCAACTGCACCTACGCCTTCAACTGATGAAACTACCGTCGCACAAACCACTTCTCTTCCCGCAGCTAACATCCCAACCTCCGACCCCTTAGTCGATGTTTTTCATCGCCTCACGCTGGGGGAGTACCGCCTATATAACGTTAGTTCTTTCCCTACCCCGCAGGAGTACGGACAATTACATGCACATCCCACCTACGACCGTCGCGTGGGGGAGGTAATCCCTTACGGACCACCCCATTGTCGCACTAACCTAACGTATGGGGGTGTTGACGCATCCTCCATTACCCCTGAACCTCCTCTTGGTGTGGTTCCCTTCCAATCCGATTTTCAATACCTGACAAATCGTCGCTTCGCCCTCACCTTCTTGACTCGCTGTGCGTGGAAAGGCTTTGGTTTTGGCCTTTACGAACAAGGCCGACATACACTCATTCCCGTGACCACACGCAAACATAATGATCGCAGTGGTCTCGGTTTTTCCGAAACACCTACACAAGAGACACCTCCTGTCAGCTGTATCCTGGAAGAGGAAGACGTTGCCCCTACCGAAACATCATCACCTACTTTGCCATCATCACCCACAGAATCGATGGACCCTGAATCTATCCCTCCTAACTTTTTTTTTTCATAAATGCTATCTTCATAGGTCCTCTCACTTATCAACGCGATAATGAGGACCCATCTTCTCTTCCCCTTCTGTATCCAGACATGATCGAAGAGGATTCGCCTTTGATTAATGTTGTTGAATGCCAGGATGACGACTCCATACTCACTTACCTGGGCGCGGATGATTCTTATATTCAACGCGCCCTACCATCTGAAACCCAAACTATGCTGAATGAATCTACTATAGAAATCAACATCCACACGGAGGAAGATCCTCACATAGTGAAGATTGGACAATCCCTTAACACATCAGAACAAGCCGCCTTTACTACCTTTCTCTGTGCTCGCAACCAAGCGTTCGCATGGTCTTACGCTGACATGCCAGGAATTGATCCTACCATTGCCGTCCATAACATCACCCTAAACCCCGATTCCAAACCAGTCAAACAGAAATTGAGAAAAATGCATCCACGCATTGCTCTCTTGGTCAAAGAGGAACTCCAACGACTCCTTTCTGTTTCCTTCATTCTGCCTATTGACTATCCTCAATGGATTTCTAACATCGTACCTGTCACGAAAGCGACGGGGGGACTTCGGATATGCACGGATTTCCGAGATCTTAACCTCGCTTGCCCTAAGGATGACTTCCCCCTCCCAAGTATTGATCAACTTGTTGATCTCACTGCGGGTCATGAAATGCTTTCTCTCATGGATGGCTTTTCAGGATACAACCAAATTTTGGTCGCCCCTGCCGATCAACACAAGACTGCCTTCATAACTCCTTGGGGAACCTTTTGTTATCGTGTCATGCCATTTGGCCTTAAGAATGCTGGTGCTACCTATCAGCGGGCTATGACCTACATTTTTCATGACATTATGCACACTATCCTTGAAGACTATGTCGACGATCTTCTTGGCAAGTCTAAACATCGTAGTGAACATCTCGATGTTTTAACCATTATTTTTGATCGCCTGTTACAATATTCTGTCCGCCTTCAACCGAAGAAATGTGTCTTTGGTGTTCTTTCGGGAAAACTTCTTGGCTTTATCGTCTCTTTGCGTGGCATTGAGGTCGATCCATCGAAAGTCAAAGCTATCCTAGAAATGCCCCCACCCAAAAATCTCAAACAACTGCGTAGTTTACAAGGTAAGCTCCAATCTATCCGACGTTTCATCTCCCAACTCTCGGATCGGTGTCAACCTTTCCATCACCTCCTTAAAAAGGATATTGCATTCCAATGGAGCGAAGAATGTCACCAAGCCTTCGAAGCTCTCAAAGCTTATCTCTTACAGCCACCCGTGCTTATCCCACCCCAAGACAACCGCCCTTTCTACCTTTACCTTTCCGCCACCGACCACGCTGTAGGAGCCATGCTTGCACATCGTGACTCTGAGAATCACGAACAAGCCGTTTATTATATAAGTCGTACTTTGGTGGACTATGAGACTAGGTACACACATGTAGAAAAATTGTGCCTTGCCCTATCATTCGTTGCCACCAAACTCCGACACTACCTTCTAAATCACAAGACTTTCGTCATCACCAATACAGACCCCATCCATTACATGTACGCCAAACCTCATCTGAACCAACGCATTGCTAGATGGCTCATGCTTCTCGCCGACCTCGACCTTGAGTTTATCCACCAGAAATCAATCAAAGGACAAACCATCGCAGACCAACTTGCGGACGCTCCTGTACCGGGGGAACAATTTACCAATTTCACATTTCCCGACGAACTCATCGCTACTCTTTCCCTCACGGAGGAGTCGTACCCAATGACCCTCTTCTTCGATGGATCTAAATGCCAGCGCGGCGGAGGAGCTGGCGTTGTTCTCATTCCTCTCAACGCTGAACCTATGCCTCTTTCATTCCGACTTGATTTCCCTTGCACTAATAATACAGCAGAATACGAGGCCCTTGTTCTGGGTCTCCACGTTGCGTTACACTTAGGTATCAAATCTATCAACATTTTTGGCGACTCTCAATTGGTAGTCAATCAAGTTATGGGCGTCTACCAATGCAAAAACGAGGAACTTCAAAAATACAAACACTATGTAGAATCACTTCTAGCTTTATTTACCCACTATTCTATACAAACCATTCCCCGCTCCACTAACAAATTTGCGGATACTATGGCGTGCTTAGCCTCGCAAATTCCCGCCGCGCCAACTGACTCTGAATTATTCGTCGTGGTCCAACAACTTTTTGCCCCATCCTATTCAACCCCGATAGTTTGTATGATAAATACTGTGTCTACTAATTCACAGGATACCTGGTACCACCAATTTCACGACTACCTTACAATCTCTGTCCTCCCACCTGATCTTACTAGTAACGGCAAACGTGCTTTTCTTAAAAGTGTTTCGCGTTATGTTGTCATGGGGGGACTCCTCTATAAACGTGGCTTTGATGGTATCCTCCTTCGCTGTCTAACTGGCATGGAGGCCACTCATACCATCCAACAGGTCCATGACGGTATTTGTGGTGGACATTTTAGCGGCCTTGCCGTGGCCAAACGAATCCTTCGCCTTGGTTATTATTGGCCTACTCTCAATAACGACTGCTACGAATATGTTAAGCGTTGTGTTATGTGTCAGCAACATGCCAACCTTCAACATACTCCTAGCCACCCGCTCCAGATCGCTCGAGATCTTTGGCCTTTCTCACAGTGGGGTTTAGACCTTATTGGTGAGATTCACCCAACCTCTTCACAACGTCACCGTTGGATACTCACAGCGACCGAATATTACACAAAATGGGTGGAGGCTATTCCACTCATTTCAATCAAAAAAGAAAAAATTGTCGAGTTCATTAACCACCACATTATCTGTCGTTTTGGTGTTCCTCACCGCCTGATAACAGATAATGGAAAATCTTTCAAAAACAAGTTGTTGCGAGACCTTTGTGACAACTTTGGTATCAAACTTAGTTTCTCATCACCTTACTATCCACAAGCCAATGGGCAAGCCGAGTCTTCTAATAAAACACTAACCAAAATCCTCATGAAAGTTGTCAATGAATCTGGAAGAAATTGGCACGATCACATTCCCTTTGCCCTTTGGGCTTATCGTACTAGCATTCGTACTTCTACTAATGCCACACCTTTTTCTTTGGTATACGGCACCGAGGCTGTTTTGCCTCTCGAAATACAAATACCCTCCCTTAGAATATCTCTTCAGGATATTCTCACCAACGATGATTTCCGCCAAGAGCGGTTAGCCCAATTGGAGCTTCTTGATGAACGCCGTCTTACAGCTCTTGATCACCTTCAAATCTATCAAAAACGCATCAAACGTGCTTATGATAAGCGACTTCATGAGCGTACCTTTAAGGTTGGTGATCTTGTTCTCAAAGAGAATCAACATGTAACCAAACTAGAAAAGAGCAAACGTGGAAAATTTGCTCCCAATTGGATTGGGCCTTATATAATCACTCATACCTATGGATCTGGTACTTATCGTTTAGCTTCGCTTAATGGTAAACCTGAGCCTGAACCCCTGAATGCCTTGCATCTTCGACCATTCTACTGTTGAATCTAGTGTTATATCACTTCTTATCTACCTACTGCTCGTCCCTTGAGCTCATTTACCGCTACATACGCTTTGTTTTCTATATCTCCGAATAAAATCAAAATCACTTCGCACCTCCCCTTGATGATGCCTTCCCTTCTTTAGTCTAGTCCATGACTTCAAAGTATTAAAATAAGCCGTATTCTTAAGGGATTTTCTTGAGTCAAACTTCCTACTAAACTAGATGCTTCACGCCAAATGAATATCTAGTCATCTAAATTAAATATAGACTGCTCCCTCGAAGGACAGCTATATGCCAAACTATTGCTGCTACTATAAATAGACTGCTCCCCCGAAGGACAGCTATGTACTAAAATCATATCTGCTACTATAAATAGACTGCTCCCCCGAAGGACAGCTATACACAGTCAGCCTTTATCAGAAGCTTCTCGCATTGATCAGCTTCGTGAAGACCTCAAGAATAAAACAATCAATATCCCTTGTAGACTTCCCGCATCGATCAGTCTACATTCAATAAAATAAAAGCCTCATTCAAAAGAACTTTTTGGGTCATGGACTTGTCTATTTAGGGTAGGTTCTCTTTCGTTATAACAAGTTCTTTGTACCTCCGCTATATCATCCACATCACCTCACCATTTGTTTCAACTCAAGGGACGTAACGTACACCTGATATATTGTGATCATACAACTCTTTTCAACTATGGACTTCTCGTCTGTGCACGGCACTTAGGGCTTCAGGCTCGTTCTACGTTGTGTGGTTTGTTTAGCTCTTTTCACCTACGGAACACTCTTTCCGCTTTGCCTCGCATCTAGGATTGTGTGTTGATCTTAATCAGGACACTATTCCCTCCTACTTGGGTATGCTAACCTTTGCTTTACCTATACCTACACCAACAACATTATCCTACCAGCACCAACAACATTACCCTACCAACATCAAATTTTTACCAAACGACCAATTGCCTAAACCATACCAAATTGCCTAAATTCACCCCTCCCTGATCCTAAGGGAGAACTACATCGGTCTGAGGCCCTTCCTTGCTTTGTGCAATGGGCTATGTAGGCAGCACTTCGGAGACATGGGGTCTCCCAAGGTTAGCTCGACCATCCCCTACCATAACCTATCTTGTGTGGTGAATATAAATATTTTTGTGTATTTTTATTTTAATCACATTTCTCTTTATCCTTTTTCGAAACACCGAAAATCAAAACACCGACAATCTTATTATTATCATAACTCAAATCAACATACATATTCAGTTTTATTTAGATGTTAAACAAATACATCTCCTTTATCATCGACACGCAGGTCGGCATCCTTATTTATTCTCATACCTCGCTAACATATACTCAGACCATCACAACTCATCCCGAACTAGGTGATGATCGTGATCGTCGACCCCTCTCGCCGGGCCTCTCTGTCCTCAAAGGTACCGCGGCTATTGGTACCGCCCACTGATCTGCCAATCTCTCCTGTAACATATGAATACGCCCTCTCGCATGGAGAACTCCAGCCTCTAGTCTCGCCGCCCGTGACTCCGCAACCACTACCAATCCTCTTGTCTCATTCACCTGCGTTTGGAGCTGCTGAACCAAACGCTGCAGACGATCCCTCTCTGCTGTAATCACCGCTATGTCAGGGCGCTCACGTACACCTCGCAGTTCTGCTACCCACCATAATCTATAGGCCTCTGTCATTCCTGCATCCATTACCCTGCGATCGGCTGCTATCTCCTCAGGCCCTTCTGGAGGTGTTGGCCGGGGTGGTGAGAATGCTGCCTCGGCATCGATCCTCATATATGGTCTATAAGCCTGTGGTATGTCCTGCACAAATCCAAATTGTCGCCGCACGCGATCTATAGGAATCCTCTCATATTCACCTGGCCTGTGCCCCGCGATCCACCTCAATCGCTCAACACCTCTCAACTCCTCAGCTATGATTTCGGTTACCATATAGTTTCCGTATGGCCTCCAACAGATATCCGCAACCGTCACTCTCTCCCATACCTGCCTGTAATACTCAATATCACCTGTCACGGCCTGGGATCTGGCCTCTTGTTCTGTCTGGACCCATCGTCTGAATCCCAACCTCTGTACTCCGGTCTCTCCTGCCTGGATGGATCGGCCTATTGGTCGCACACAAACAATGTGCTCATAGGCCCAACAGTGTAATAAGTATGAACTATCCAGTGTCGTTCTGTGATTTCGCCTACAAGCCCATAAACCCCTGTATAGCTCCGCCAAATACGCAGGTGCCCATGCAAAAGTCACATTCCTTTCTATCATCTCCCAGATAACACACATCAATGCCTTTGGAAATCTTCCCCCTTCCGCCCTCGGTAATGCATAATACCCTACTGCTATCATTAATATCACTGCTAACCTTGTCTCCTCAGGGTGTGCTGCATACATTACCCCATATGAAAACGATAAACCTCGCTGTGTCAAATCTCGTGCGTATGGACCAAATACTGCTGTTATCGCTCCCCGTGCCGCGCTAGGTAGTGCCTGATATACTGGCTCTCCTGTAATAGGGAGTCTCAAAATCCGAAACACATCTTCCAATGTTACTGTCATTTCACCTGTTGGCAGATAGAAGGTATTTGTCTCGGGATTCCATCTCTCAATCAGCGCCTGTAACATACCATGGTTACGTGCGATTCGTGAATAATAACGGATTCCACTTAACCCCAAACGATTTATCAATGTCCATTCCGCTGGTGTTACATCCGCTCGGATTCGCGACAACAGCGCTGGCACGCTATCATTCATCCTCAACCCTGTCTCTGCCTGCATACGCCAAAAACGACAAACAACCATTCAATCCATTAGAGTCTTTTTCAAACATTCTGGAAATTTCTCCAGTAACCGGTACCGGTTATACATAACCGATATCGGTTAAGTAACCGATACCGGTTCTCCCTAACCGCTACCGGTCACTGTCAAATATATTCACCTTCCCTAAAAACAACCACCTACGACAATAATTTGCTCGTTTATTCCTTTTTATACATGCAAACATACCTGAAACCCCTGATTGCCTACCCTGTAACACTTACCTCACCTGCAACCCTTGTTATCATGTTTTCTTTCTCATATCTACCCACCTACTCTCCCCCATCTTATTCACAAAACATGCAGTAGTTAAATCACAAACAAAATGATACCTCTTGGGTTGCAGCAGCTTGAGGTGGCCCTTGTCTTCCCTCCTGTCCTTGCCTGCTGGATGCTTCTCCTCGTTCTGCCATGATCACCACCCTTTTCAACTTTGTCTTTCTGCCTTCTGAACCTCGGATCACATTTACTTTCCTTGTCTCTTTTCTCCTTCTCACCCAAATCCCTCATGCAAATCCCTGTCTCAGTCGTCAAAAAGCGTCGCGTTCGCGTATTTAACTTCTTGCATGGCTCTAAAATTAAAACTTAAGTTGCCACCCTAGCTTTTCTATTTTTAGAAAAGCTCATACCTAAATAACCGGTATCGGTTAGTTGACCGGTATCGGTCTATGACTACCGATATCGGTTCCCTAACCGATATCGGTTACACACCTTCCTTTTTGAAACAGGGTTCTTTTCTTCATTTCTCCTCTAAATTTTTGTCGCGCCCGCCTCTTTGCCTGCATAAACAACACAATTTACCACATTTTGTTCATCCACCACACATAGCATTACAATTTCATCAACATCATTTATTTTATAAATAAACAAACCATCAACTACAGATACCAAAAAACTATCACTCTATACATCATTTAGATCCAACTCATCAGTTACATATATCACACTGTCACAAAACCACCAATTTATCACATAACCTGACATTCATATATACGCACAAACAAACAAAAACATCAGCATCATCTATCTATCAACATGTCAATTAAACTCATCACACATTCTATATATTACCAACCATTTATTTCAACACATTTTAAACACAGCATGTGGATCAAAACATCATCTATATATATATATATATATATATATATTATATATATAATATATATATATATATCCCAGTTTTCAAAAATACAATGTGCCCTACATCGGGGCCTCTGTGATCTCATAATATACCAAAGCCGGCACGCAGGCCGCAATACCTACCAAAAATATCGACTCGGCTCGCAGGCCGGTCTCTCATATCAAAAATATACTCGGCTCGCAGGCCGGTATCAAATGTACAACCCGTACTCGGCTCGCAGGCCGGTATATAATAAATAAATAAATCAAAACAATGAATAAGTGTAGGCACGCAGGCCTCTATCAATACAACCGGTTCGCAGACCGGTGCCCATGTCCCTATACAAAACCATGTCGGGGATCTATCAGCTCTCCCCACCGCCCTCGGCACCTCTCCCCGCTGGTCCCTGTGGTGCCTCTCGCCTCCTGCCCGTCACGGACACGCCAGCTGTAGCTGCCCCTCCCTGAGATCTCTGGCTGTGCGAGGTCTCCGCCCTATGCGCTGCATACGCCTGATACTCAACTCCGCTACTATCAAGAATATCCTGATAATAACGGGCCTCTGCTCTAACCTCCATATAACGATCTCTCGCCACTGAAGGAACTGGGGCTGGTCCCCTGGCACCTAACACCAATATCCCCTGAGCCTGTACCTGCACCTGTGGCTGTGGTGCTGGTGGAGGTGCTGCCTGTGCCTGTACCTGCACCTGTGGCCGTGGTGGTATCTGGGGCTGTGGCTGTGCTGCTGCTGGTACGGCTGCCTGTACCTGTACCTGCACCTGTGGCTGTGCTGCTGGTGGTGGTGCTGCCTGTGCCTGTACCTGAGCCTGGGCTAGCTGCCCCTGTAGGACCCCTATCTGTGCCTGTGCAGCAGCCAACTGTCCCTGTAATAGCTGCACCTGCCCCCGGAGCTGATCTCTCTCTGCAGTAACTGCAGCCAAGTCTGGCTGCGCAGGCGGTACTATCCTCGCTGCTCTCTGCCCAGCCCACCAGACCCTGTATGCTGCCGTGCACCCGGCATCATCCACACCCTCACCTGCTGGTCTCTCCGCTACCCAGTCTGGATCCCAAGGCTGTGGTGCTGGCAGTGGGGCCTCTACATCATCCCTCCTGTACTGAGGGAAGGGAGGTGGCTCGTCCTGTGGCAGCCCCATCTGCCTGCGTACCCTCTCTAAGGGTATCCGCTCGTACTCTCCCGGCCTCCGTCCTGCTATCCAGAATGTATACTGGATCAGGCGCAGCTGTACGCGGGCTCCTCTGCCAGGCTGGTGACCTCTGTAGGGTCTCCATATAATGTCTACTGCTGTAAGGCCCTCTAACATATGTCTATAGTAGGCCACATCCCGACCTGCAACAACTGCTCGTGGCTGGCCCACGATCCCCAACCACCTCTGAAATCCATATCGGTACACGACCTGTGGCCCTGGCTGCTGGGGTAGCCCTACCGGCCTGATGCATACGATGTGCTCGTATGCCCAACAGTGCAACAAAAATGTAGAACAAATACCAAATCGCCTCCTCCGGCGATAGCCCCATAACTCCCTGTATAATTGCACCAGATACACTGGTGCCCATGCAAAACAGGTGTGCTCCTCCACCATCTCCAGTAGCACCCCCATCAATGCCCGTGGGAAGCGGCCTCCCTCTGAATCCGGGAGGGCGAAGCAGGTGATCCCTATCATCATCAACACGGCAAGCCGTGTCTCATGTCTGTGTGCGCGGTACATGTCACCATATCCAATGCTCGCGCTATGATATGTAAGAAGCGCGGCTGCATCCCCAAAAACCTGCAGTATGCTATCCATGGCAGTCTCTGAATCTACCTGGAAAACGGCCTCTCCCTCGATCGGTAGCCGCAGGATGCGATACACATCCTCTAATGTGACCGTCATCTCCCCGGTCGGCAGATGGAACACATTGGCCGCCGGATCCCATCTCTCGATGAGGGCGACCATCAGGCTGTGATCTCTGTCTATCGCTCTGTACCTCTGGACCCCGCCAAGTCCTACCTCGCGCATGATGGCCCAATGCGCCGCAGATATGTGTGGCCTCATCCGACTCAATAGTGGAGGCATCCTATCACGCATCGTCAACTGCTGACGTGCCTGCAAAAAAAAAAAACCAACCCACATTCTTAGACCCACTCTTTATTATAACACCTACTTTACCATCTAAACCCCCTTTTGTAACACCCAAAATCTAACCCCTACACCTCACCTTTCTCCACCCCAAACTCTAAAACCCAATCCCATCCCAACCCACCTTCACACCTAGACCCTAAACCCTAAACCCCTACACAACTAACTCAACCCACCCCAACCCAACTCAACCCACCCCATTCAACCCCCCAACCCACCTTAAAACCTAAACCCTAAACCCTAAACCCTAACCCAACCCCTAAACCCCAACCAACTCAACCCACCCCATTCAACCCCCCAACCCACAAAAACCTAGACCCTAAATCCTAAACCCTACACAACTAACTCAACCCACCCCAACCAACTCAACCCAACCATTCAACCCCCCAACCCACAAAAACCTAAACCCTAAACCCCCAACTTACACCCTAAACCAACCCAATCCAACCTACACCCTAAACCAACCCAACCCAACCCCCACCCCCAAAACCATACACCCTCAATACCAACCCTCAACCCATCCCTCCCCCCACCGATACCGGCCGATACGAGACCGATGCCGGTCCCGATCATTTTAACCTCACTCTATTTTTTTCGACCGATGCCGGTCGCCTAGTGACCGACATCGGTCACTGTCCACTACCCGAGCCGAACCCGCGCACGGCCCCCAAAACTCATTTTTTACCTATTTCTACCCATCTACACACCCAAAAACCCTAAAATTTTACACACCTAGCCGCCTTAGTCTATCTAACCTATCTACCCTCTCCCTTTCTCAAATTACCTCCATTTACCCATTATTTCCTACAAACTACCAATTCCTACCCAAATCCCAAAAACAACATAACTCAACCAAATCACCAAAATAAAGAGTTTAGAACCTACCGGTACGACGACACGTCGTCGTGGTGGGATGGGTGGTGGCGGTCCAGCTGGTCCAGCCCCTCCAGCTCCTCCTGCCTGTGCCATGGCTCCAATCTTGATCTGCTGGGTCCTCGGCCAATCACCTGCGGCCTCCTCAACTATTCGGGCCCACTATCAACTCTCTCCGCCAATCAAATAGCTCCACCTCACTCAATACCCCTCCAACTCAACTCTCCACGTCAGACAAGTTAATTTGGATTGCAAATAACCAAAGTGACAATGACAGGCCGTATTTTTTCTTTTTATAGGTTTTTCGACCTTAACCGATGTCGGTTTCCTTTTTGCCCTAAAAAACCGGTATCGGTCCCTTAACCGATATCGGTCATGTAGAATCGACATCGGTGTTAATCCCAACTTTCCCCCAATTTTATCTTTTTGCCCCTATTTACCATTTGCCTCTTTTTTAACCACATATCGCCTATATCCACCTTTGCTGAACACCATTTGTTTACCTATTCGGCCCGACCTAAGGCCTTAACCTACCAATTGGCCCGACCTAAGGCCTCAACCTACCAATTGGCCCGACCCAAGGCCGCAACTTACCTATTCGGCCCGACCTAAGGCCTCAACCTACCAGTTGGCCCGACCCAAGGCCTCAACCTACCAATTGGCCCGACCTAAGGCCTCAACCTACCAATTGGCCCGACCCAAGGCCGCAACTTACCTATTCGGCCCGACCTAAGGCCTCAACCTACCAATTGGCCCGACCCAAGGCCGCAACTTACCTATTCGGCCCGACCTAAGGCCTCAACCTACCAATTGGCCCGACCCAAGGCCGCAACTTACCTATTCGGCCCGACCTAAGGCCTCAACCTACCAATTGGCCCGACCCAAGGCCGCAACTTACCTATTCGGCCCCCGACCTAAGGCCTCAACCTACCAATTGGCCTGACCCAAGGCCTCAACCTACCAATTGGCCCGACCCAAGGCCTCAACCTACCAATTGGCCCGACCTAAGGCCTCAACCTACCAATTGGCCCGACCCAAGGCCGCAACTTACCTATTCGGCCCGACCTAAGGCCTCAACCTACCAATTGGCCCGACCCAAGGCCTCAACCTACCAATTGGCCCGACCCAAGGCCTCAACCTACCAATTGGCCCGACCTAAGGCCTCAACCTACCAATTGGCCCGACCCAAGGCCACAACTTACCTATTCGGCCCGACCTAAGGCCTCAACCTACCAATTGGCCTGACCCAACCTACCAACCAAACCATTTGGCCCGACCCAAGGCCGCAACCAAACCATTTGGCCCGACCCAAGGCCGCAACCAAACCATTTGGCCCGACCCAAGGCCGCAACCAACCCATTTGGCCCGACCCAAGGCCGCACCTAACCATTTGGCCCGACTTAAGGCCGCACCAATTAACCATACCATACCCACAATCACCGTTTTAATTTATCCATCCATCATGTAGCTTTTTGTTCAATCGAGCTCACCTGTTCGTGTTTTAGCATGATTAGGGTCCTTGACTTGATCTGTTGACCAACTTTGCCTAGACCTAGACCGTGACGTTTATCTCAACCAAACCAACCATTTGGTACTGCCGAACATGCCTAAACGTTCTTGTACCTTACCTGTTATATACCCTGGAGCTACTTCCTATGCCTTGGATACCAGGATTATATCACCCTTGTTTGGATAAACTATCGACCTTTGCCTATACATCGCTGGTTTGCTCGTCAAATCATGTACCCTAGTCATACTATTGCATTTCAACATGTGTATGCTTCCTTGGACCTACCCCACACCTTACCATTCTCTCAACAACATATACCCTTTATCAACCCTATCCCTGATTTCCCGTTCACACCAATCTATGATAGATTTGAGGGGGAGTACCTATACCCTTAACAGGGGAAACCACTTCATATTATTGTCCGCGCAGCTTTACAAAACAAGCTACACGACAATAAGGGGCTAATGTAGACACCAAATTCGTGTCTTACGATCCCTTGTGATCCATATCTCATCTCGCAACCTAAACTCATCACCTAAACCTTACACAATTATTTATTAATTACCTCATAATTGATAAATCCACATCGCCTTACCCGCCACCTCACTTGCCCACCTCACCATGACTTAGCCCTAACCCTAAACTAACCTAATTAGGACCCATGACTTGGTCTAGACTCACATCCATAACTAATGCCTCCTTACTCGCACCCAAAGCCGACCTTCTAGCCACTTGACCAAGCCCGCAACTGATCTCTCGGGAGAAAAGCAGGGAAGGTGGGCTATTTTACTAAAAATAGCCTACTTTTTCCTAACCGATGCCGGTTCCTACTTGACCGCCGTCGGTTACGTAACCGCCATCGGTTCCCTGTAAATGGGCTCCCCAAACCAAAACAACGGATCGAAATTTCATTTTGGAGATCAGTCGAAGGATTGTTGAATCAAAGGAGAGTCCAAAGCGATTAGCAGAGTCCAGAACTTCACTTGACCAAGCAGAGACGAGTGAAGAAACCAGAAGAGTTGGCAGCCAAGGAGATCAACTGGCATCTTCGTCAAAAACCAGTAAGTTACATCTTGCATGTCCTCCATTATAACATTTCTTATGCTTTTGGAATTACAGTCCTCCCAAATCCGTTTCTGGATCCATTATCCAACGTACCATTGCCTCTAGCTGTCATTCTTTTGTTTCTAACCATCCCGTTCCCCAAAAACTATCCAAAAATCAGCCATTACAAACTCCACAACCAGCCCAGAAGATCCTAGAACCCACCGGTATCAGTTATCAGTAACCGCCATCGGTTATAGGTAACCGGCATCGGTTCCTTTGATCAAAAACCAGGAAAAACAGCCTTTCCCCTACCCAGTTCAGCCAAGCAATTTAATTGATATTTTACAGTATTTTGTGTTAACTCATATCGGTAGGGGAACTGACCACCTTCGAAAGGAAGTTTCATATTTCCTGGGCCCAAGGCAGTTCCCTCATTTACTATCTAATCAAAATCTTGTGGTCTTGTGTTCTTATTTGCAGGTAGTCCTTCCAAGACAAAAAGGAGTTCTTCGCAGTCAGCCTGATCTTTCTCTACGGTACGCGCACATCATCTCGACATTCTACAGGTATTCCTCCTAACCCTAACCTTATCTGTTTCTATAAGGAACGAAGCATTTCCGAGTGAAACAGTATTAATTATACATTAGTACTCAATAACTGTGAAAAGGAAGTGGGTATGAATGTTGCAAAATGACTGTAAAAATTTACCAATATTAAAATGGCGCAATGAACAGTGATGGTGTAGTTTGAACGTTGAACGTCTGTTTACCAGAACTTCTATCTCTTCAAATATTCAAATGCCAAAAAGAATACCAGTATAGCAGTGCAGTACATGAAGCTTTTCCTATATTGCGCAAGACTCTGTTTTTTATAATTTAATTTTCAGCACCTATTTTCCCCTGAACATGTCACCTACCAACATTAAAATCGCACAGTGAACAATAGTGGGATGATTCAAGCGGCTGTGATCGGTTGGATGGTCGTCCCTCCGTACAGCAAAACTGCTCGCCATTGATTTGTTTCTCCTTGGCGACTTTGGCTAGTTGTATATAATGCCTTTCGGCATTAAGATGAGTTAGTGTGTGGACATCCATAAATGGACACTAGACCACAGAGAATGTACATGTACCTCCACCACTGTGCCTCAATATAGAATGCCCTTACCTATTAAAAAGAGAGATGAACAGTCTGGAGAGAAGCAATGGTCATCATCATGTGATCAATTATTCTTTATATAATATTTGCTGGTCTTTTCAGCATTGCTCAAATATTGATCAATTATTCTTTATATAATATTTGCTGGTCTTTTCAGCATAAAGGAATGCCTACAATACCCAAAGAAATGCCTATGGTATACGTGCAATTGTTGATTCCTACCTAAGTTCCTTCAAGCCACTCTATTTTCCATTTCTGATATACAAAGGATCATTTGAGATTTTTCTCCTACCTTCCAACATGAAATTCTCTCGTACAACCAATAAATGTGATCAACAAATCAACCTCCAAACAGTGACAAAAATCTATTTTAAAATATCATTGAAGGTTCTCAAATGTCTCCAGCTTTGGGAATGTCCTTTGGTCACTTCAATTCTACATTAATGCGAAACGTGGCAACCCATACCATGTGGGGCTCCGAAACCGCTAGAACCAACTGCTCATTAATTTTCCTACAGCTGTGAGACTTGAGTCTTCTGTGATATCTTGGTCATTAGTCAAAATATACAAACAACATCACAGATTATGATCCATGGCCTCCATTAAAATGTACAGTTTCCTCTGTGATCTCTTTTCTACGTAGAGGAGCTTCATTTTTTAATGTGACCTCCCCATGAAATTTCAACATCAAATCCTTAAGTTCTAATAAACTGGGGATGATTTAAAGAATCACACACAACGCTATACTAATAAATGTAACACTATCCAGTGAATTAATATGGCATAACAACATGCAAGTGTGTAGGTGTCAAAATTTTGGGAAGGCCAAAAAATAATTGGGAAAATGCACAGATTCTGTCCCATCATTGACATACTTGTCCACTCTGTCGTTCCCTGTGAGTAAGTGGATCTATTTAACCCTTCACTTACAACATGCATGGATTGGATTCCTCTCATGTCTTCCCTTCCCTGCGACCTCACATCATATGTATCTTTCTTATCTAGTTACAACTTAACCATCTTCATTTGTCAATAATAACAGTTTTTTTCTAATATTAAGGCCTTCTTGTTTATCAAATTCTTACTAAATTGTTGAATTATTTTGGTTGCACAGTCATAATGATTTTTTCCGTCATCTAAATCTATTAAATATATGTTAATAATTGGCTAAACAGACGGGAAAAAAAACTGGTGCAATATTTGATTTCAGATATATTTTCAGGCATGCAGGTGCCTGCGTAAGTTTGAATACACGTGTACCTTTTGAGTATCCATACTTGTATGTTTTAAATATAGAAATAGGATAGTATTTACTCTACAACCCACACTCACAGCCACCAATGTCCAGCTAGTTTGTTCGCTCTGGGTGAGGTTATGGGTTGCGTTTAAGCCAATATTTGTTAACAAGCTTCATTTTTCAATGGGACCACTAGTGGAAGCATTTGAACTCCTCAAAAAACTTCTTGAAAATAATGTGGTCTCATGGATTGCAATGATTGTAGGATTTGAAAAAAAATAGTTCGTTGAAAAGGCCTTGGAAACTTTCAAGCAAATTCAATTAGTAGGTGTAAACTTGTAAAGCTAGACTTCACAACCTATTCCAGCATCCTCCCAACTTCTGTCAAAGTGGGAACTTTGGAGAAGGGCATGGAAAACTAACAAAGAATAATGGAAGAGATTTTTTTTGTTAGATGTATACTTCACAAAATGCCTCAAAGAGATGTGCTCGCATGGAAAACATTGATTGAAGGTTATTTGTAAAACAAATTTGTCGAACGAACTTTAGAAAGTTTCAAGCAAATGTAATTGGTATATTTAAAGCTAAATTTCACAACCTTTGGCAGCATCCTATCTGCATGTGCCAAAATCGGAGCTTTGAAACAGGGTATGGAAATCCATAAAAGTATAAAGGATAGAAGAATTTTGTAAGATGTTGTGGTCATTACACATGGAAATAAAAAAGGAAACACGGAACAGTTCTAGAGTACGGGAAAAAATACAAATCCTACCTTCATGTGCAATGCCATGACAAACAGCAATGCAGGATGACAGTGTTTTATCACCAACAAAAGGAGTTTTGGATAGCCCAGAAGTATGCTAGAAGGAACATATTCTGTTTCATCCCAATGTGCATCACTAATCTCAATGTCTATCTGACACAGATTGATTTCCTCTGGTTTAAATTACAAAATCTAATCAATTGCAAACTCACAAACAAATACAAGTAATGGTTTTTATTACACAAAAAAACAAGGAATATAAGATATAACTTAAAAAAAACTAACCACCACTTTATAGATTTTGCTTCCAAAATTAGATCACAAATGGATTCATATTATATGTGTCCTCTGTACTGTATGCCTAAATGGTAGCCATTAAGCCCCTGTCATCACTTCATCACCTTCCCAAATACCATTATAGAAAGGAGAAGTAAGATGAAAATGCATGTAAGCAATGGAAAAAACAGAGTAGAGATGGGTGAGATATTTCCATACAAGTGCTTAAATAATTATTACATACCCGCATTTCAATGAAATCCCTTTTAAAGTGTTACAAAACACAGCCCTGCATCAATGAGAGGAAATTTTAGTGTGAAATCAAATAATGTGGGATGTAAAAAGTAGATGCTCTACATGGTTAACTAAATTACTTACCTTCCACGGGCCTCTGGAGAGAGTTAGAACTGTTTGAATGACCCATTTTCCTAAATGTGTATGTGAATGCAGCCGTCTCTAGAGCATATATAGACTCGAATTGCAACCACAATAATGATCTGCACACGAGAATAACACCATTATTCTAGTTCAGGAAAGTCTCTCACATTTGCAGTCTGTGATAATACAAAGATGAACAGGATTTTTAATACTCACAGTTTGCAATAAATACATTTGCATATTAATCACTCTAGCATAATCAGAGAATCGGTTGCCCCTAAATTGTTACATGTACTATAAATTCTAGGGGCCCTAATTTCCTTTCCCTGCACGCTAGGATAGCACATGAAAAGAAAAAACCATAGTGACGAATATAAATGTATGTCTCAAACCTGTACAGTAACCATGGGATGCAGATTTCACGCTCAAAGCTGTGGGCATAACACTCGCACCCACCAAAAGCAATCCCTCCACTTCCCACGTCTCTCCTCTCCAATCCACCACTGAACTACGCTCGTCCACCCCCATTCTGCAGCTGCTCATTTGATGCGCAGAACACAAAGGCGTACACAAATCCCTCAACCCCCTGGAGCTCGCACGCTATATGAATCTCTCCACCTTCCAACTCGAACCCTCCACCTTCAAATGCTCTCCATTACAGTGATGCGTCCGGATCTCTTCTGCCCCCGCAGCGACAAGAATCCTCAGAACCTTTTCGATACCATTGTGGAGATTTCTTTTCATCGTGGAGATCGCACGGTCCCTGAGCCCTTGTCTCTGGCTAGGGCAATAATATCGGCGGTTCCAAAGAATCTAGACATTGAGCCCTTGTCTCTGGCCAGGGAAAGAATATGGGCGGTTTTGGAGAATCTAGACATTCTTTCCTTCATATCCAGAGAAGATATCCACGAAAGACGATAGAAAACAAACCCGGATGCAGCGAAGGGATCTGTATTATGGCGCAGTAACCAGATGGGTCAGGGACTGGACACATGGCTGTTATGATTGGCCCCTCGAAGCTCTTTCCTTCAATGGCAGCCAGTGTTTCAGGGAAATAGCCCCACGCCATTTAAAATGGATGGATTATGAAGATTGCGCCCTATGTTTGGGTTTTAAGCCCGATTTTTATCAACAGAGTGGGACTGAAGAGTGCCCCACATGAAACCACAGTGACTTTGGATTCGATGAAAATGTTTTGTGATGTGTTTGGTGTCCGGATTACAGAGAGGGCCTAATATTTGGTCGCCTCCCCGCCATCAAACTCCAGACCGCCACTCAAATAGAAGGAGCTCGATCCAGCAATTGCCCCCTGAAGCAAAACCCCTAAAATATGAAGCAGAAATAGCGGGAAACAAGCACTAGCTCGAGACGGGAGCATAGAATATGAGAGGATTGGAGCGGGGAACAAGCCGTATGGGATGATCCAGACTCCAACCGTCAAACCTACCTCTGCAAAAATTTGTTCCTGTTGAGACATACTAGTATTGCATGTGTTGCCGCCATCAATTTGGTTCCAATGAGCGTTAGGGATAAATCCATTGAGCGATTGATTTGGCATTCTTTACCAACAAAGTGAATATTTTATTTTAAAATATTAAAAATTAAAAGAAAGGAACTTTAGAGACGAAAAAACCAAGTTAGAGACAAAAATAAACTTTTGTCTCTAACTTTTGTCTCAAAATAGGGCCCCATGTAGTAGTGCATTGTTTATTACACATGTAAAAAGCAATTAGTACGAATGTTTCTGCAACAAATTGAATGTGAGATGCTACGTGACATTAAATGATTGTACCTTAACTGCCACTACCCTTCATTTCTTCCTTAAAAGGAGGTTGTCAAGGACATTCTCATCTTGCCTTACAAAATGTTCAGAAGCTTCACAAATTATTTTATTCAAGTATCATGTACAATAAGACAAACTTGTTGGCTTGAAGTGAATATGGCATTGGAAGTCTTGCTTTGTTTGGTCACTAGTCACTCTCTCACTTTGCAGCCACACATACAAAATGTGTTCTCTGCGCTTTTCACAATGAATGTACTCCATTCTGCAACATGGGTCCCCTCCCACATTTATCAAATACCAAAAAATCAAATAGGTAACTTACACCATTCAGGCATTCACATTGCCTATGTATATATGCGATTGCCAGTTTTATTAATTTTATTTTTTTTATCAATTTTTTAATTTAATTAATTTTCATTAATTTTCAATTTTTATTGACTTTAATTTTAATTTTTAATTATTTTTTATTACTTTTTAATTTTAATTTTTTTACGAAGTTTATTTTTTAATTAATTTTAATTTTAATTTAATTAATTTATTTTATTTTTTTAAATTTTAAATTTTATTTCCACACTTTTTTTTTTTAGGGGTAAATAGTTTTGAAGAGACTATACCCTGTTATAAAAATCTCACAAGCCAGATAAAGCATCAAGAAGCAGTCCATAGTTTTTGAAGGGACTATACCCTATTACAATAAGGCTCAAAAGCCAGATAGTACAGTAAAAATCATCAAAAAATGAACAGAATCTGAAATATACATGAGGACCAACTATAGTTTAAACGAAAATTATAAAGAGGGAACCAAAAAGTGTCAAATCTGCAACAAAAACAACATGAAAACGACAACCTGACAGCATCAAAGCAGAAATTTGGAAGCAAGAACAATCCTCTTCAGTTGAATGTTTTATCAATCTTTGTCTTTATCTTTTGCAAAGAGGTGAATAATGACAAGACAGTGACATGGGAGGGATCCTTTTTATCTAGTTGTGAGAGAACCAAGTCCCTTGTTGAATCCGACTCCCAGATGGCGGCAGGAATGTCGATGAGCATACAAACACTTTTGACATGTTGTTCCATGAAGTTGTAAATCGCCTTCCAGCACAGAAATGGTACAATCGTGTTTGCCTTTTGCATTACCCAGTCTATTGTCCATAGAGTTAAGCTTCTTGTAGATTTGTAAAGTCTACTCATTGTCCTTGTCAGGGTCATTATGCATCTTCCTTTTGCCATCTCTCTTACAAACTTGTTTGAGCTCTTCTTTCAGGTTTCCTTTTCCAACTTTAAACAATTCTGTTAAGAAACCCTTCCTCCCTTTCCTTGGCATAAGTATCTAAGATACGATTGCTAATATGTAGCAATTTTTTTCGCTGATTCAATTTATTTGCTGCTACAGAGTACCCTTTGGGAGGGGAAGGGTTGATTTATGGGGTAAAGGGGATTTTTTGGTTCTGATTTTTCTACACTCAAAAGTGGTGGTGGGTGGCAATAGAGTCAGGGTAAGGGGGGGGCAAGGGCAACAGAGATTGAGTGATGATGGGAAAGACAATGGCGATGAAGCAACAGGTTGAGACCTTGGTGAAGGGGGGTGGCACGAGTGTGGTTTTGAAACTCAAGAGCAGAGCGTTCCAAGGAGTTTTTAAAGAGATAGTGTGGAAAGCTAACATGCAAATTCCTTCAAAAATGATTTAGGAAAACCAAATGTTTGTTAGAAACCGTAACATATCTACCTTCCAAAATGACATACCTAACAATCATCCTTGCTATTTCGTCAAAGGGCTCCGGAATAGAAGTTACATTTTTTTATTTTTATTAATATTCATTAATTTTCAATTTTTATTGATTTTGATATTTTACTTTTTTACTAATTTATTAATTTTTTTTTTACTTTTTAAGTTTTAATTTTTAATTTTCATATTCATTTTAATTTCATTAGTTTATTTTTTTATTAATTTTAAATTTTAAAAAAAAAAAATTGTCAATTTTTTTAGTTTTTTCTAATTTTTATTAATTTTCCTTAATTTAAAAATTTTTCTTTATTTTTTTTTTAACTTTTTGTTATTTTTAATTCTTAATTAATTAATTTAATTGTTTTATTTTTTATTAAAAAAATTCTTATTAATTTTAATTTTTATTAACTGTAGTTTTTAATTTTTTTAGATAAATAAATGTTTTTGACCGACCCTATGAACCGGGAGTATATTTAACCCAAGATATAGTATTTAAGCTCAACCATTAGCGAACTAAGTGTGCCTAAGTGGGATTTGAACTTGGGTCGAGCCGGATACAACCATCCGACTTAACCACTCCCACCCAGACTCCATCGGCTAAAAACTTTGGATGGTAAACACTTTTATTATACCAGAGCCATGAACTGGAGTGGTGGAGTACTTTCTCTAAGTAGGACGTGGGGTGGGTTTGGGTCCTTAATGTCCACCGAGCGATCCGCATTCGGAGCGCTTTGAATGGTAAACACGTTTATTATACCAGAAGCTATGAACTGGAGTGTAGTACTTTCTCTAAGTGGGACATGGAGGTGGGTTTAAAGTCCCTAATGTCTGCCGAAACGATCCGCATTCGGAGCGCCCCTGCTATGTTCCGCTTGATCCGTATGAAAAAGTTCGACCCCTACCTCAAGGTGTCCCCATGGCCACTTATTGAAAGCATCCAATGAACTCAATTAGAATGGAACTTGGATTGATGATTACAAACTACTTGTAACTCACCAATAACCCAAGACCCTTGAAATCATAGTTTTTAATATTTATTTTTTTATTAATTTTAATTCTTAATATTTATTAATTTTTACTATTTTTAACTTTTAACATTTATTTTTTTAAAGAGAAAATTAATTTTTAATATAGAATTTTTTAATAATTTTAATTGTTAATTTTCATTAATTTTTAAATTTTTTAATTTTTATTAAATTTAATTTTAAATTTTTCTTTAATTTTAATTTTGATTGTTGTTCATAATATAAATGATAAATATATTATTTTTAATTTTTATTAATTTGAATTTCGAATTTTTTATTAATTGTACTAGTTTTCAATAATTTTTTAATTTTTCTTAAATTCAATTTTCATTGGATGTAATACTTCATATTTTTACAGAAAATTTGGAGAGAAAAAATTGAGGACATTGGGAAAGGAAATATCGTTAGTTTTTAAAATGGCAATCAATCACTTAAGGGTAAACTGCTGCTAAGAGTTCTTTCTCTGTTCCTCTACCTTAAAAAGAATAAACCCATGGTGTTTCGAGGTGATTTTATTGATTGAAAAAAATATCTAATTATTCATTTTAATAACTTGCACTAATCGCCCCTCTGGAATGTACAGGGCATTACCAAAAACACTAGACCATATGGAGAGTTGTTTCATAACAAATTTCTGGGAAAATTTATTATTGTTCCATCGAAATCCATATTCTATTTTGAAATTGCAAGACTACATTTATACATTCGCATGAGGGAGATAGGGAACTAAGTACTAACTGAAAATGGAAATAATATCCTTCTTAAGCACTTCAATTTATGGATTTATCAAGGTGAAACGTATATTCTAGCAGTGTTATGGCTGATGAATTCGATGATTTATTTTATTGACAATTGAATTTGATTTGTTTAACTATATTTTTTTCTGTGCTCGATTAACTTTGATTTTGAAAATATTTTAAGGTTGAGAAGATTTTAGTAATTGGGAATCATTTTCACTAATAGTGAAGTTTAATAGAATAAGTCAAAATTCCTCAACAATTTGCCACATTCTATGTTAATATTTTTCAATGGTAATCATGCCCACGCCTATGTATCAATGTAATTAATTCCCCATATTAATTTTCTCCAATGTTAATTATGTGCATATCTATATATGTAAATTTAATTTGTTTTCAAATGTTTTGTCTAGCTCTGTCTTTATTACCTCTTGGGTTTCGTTCTATCTTTTTACTTATATTTTTGAGCAAAACCTTGATAGATTAGTGCGCAGTTCAAAGCATCTTCAAGTTAGTTCGATGTATATATTGATTCTATTCAATTCTTCGTTCAACTTGGTTAATATTTAGATGTTCTATGTGATTAAACAAAAATACACACATTTAAGATTATATTTTTCATTCAACTTGGGTTCATCATATTTAGATGTTTTATGTGATTAAGCAAAAAACACACCATCTAAGATTATATTTTAAAACTAAGCACTCTTTCTCAACTTTTCAAATTTTATTTTGCTACCACAGAAATGAAATTTATTGACATGTTTAAGTAGAGATACTCTCATTAGACATGATTGATGTAAATAGACATTTTTAATTTGTATAATAATTTATTTTTAAAAAATAATATCTTTTTATAAAAAGTGTTCAATTTTTTGTGAAGTGTGATTGATTTACTCTTTTCATATGAAGTGTAAAATGTTTACACTAGGCGAAGCCTATGAGATCAACAAAACACTAGGTAATATCTGGGAGAACGGACCTGAAGTCAAGCTGAGGTCACAAACATACCAACCAAGAGAGAGTCATAATGATGGCCAGCAAGAACCAGATCATGTTGCATTTAATATAAAATAAGAGTCATACTTTTCATCGTTGAAAGGTTGGTCCAGTGTTAACCCTTTCACAATTTGATCCACTGCGTGTACCGATGCTCGTGATTTGAGTGAGCCATGGAAGAGTTGCGCAGGTCAGAAATGGATATTGAGAAACAGAGAGGTCATGTGATGGTAGTGCCCTACCCCGGTGTCGGCCATACCAATCCTATGCTCCAGCTTGCCAAGAATCTCGCCTTCAAAGGCGTGCGCGTATCCTTCGTCACTCTGCTCTTGGATCATCCCAAAATTCTCAAAGCCGCCGAATCCCTCCGCCGCCTGGATCTTGATATTCGCGTGGAGTCCATTCCAGATGAGATATCCCCACAAGTCCTCATCGACGCGCACAATCGATTCCTTCCTCTTCCATCACATGCACCACACCATGACCGGACATGGTCTCCAAACTCTAATTCTGCGTCTCAACGCCCACTTCTAATCCTGTCTCCTGTATTGTCTACGATTCGCTCCTTCCCTGGGTTTCTAAAGTTGCAGCCAAACTCAATATTCCCCAAGTCTTCTTCTGGCCGCAGTCTGCTGCGGTATTTTCTGTTTATTACCACTTGAAAAATGGTCAGATTTAACCACTGCCCTGTTGACATCTCTAGATTTGAAGTATTTGCTTGCTATTTTTTTTATATAATTATGTTTTTTGTATATTTACAGTTGAGAGATGGGATGCGAAGCGGAATCTGCCGGAGGGCGTGAAAATTCCGTGTCTTCCCCGTGTTGAATGTTGTAGATTTGCCCACGCAATTTCGCCCCATCCTCCAGATGGAGATCGAAATGTCCCCCGCTTTCCTTCCCAGGACTTGGATTGTATTCCCTACGCTTTCTGTATCCCTCGTCAATTCCTTCGACGAACTCGAACGCGAGACACTCCAGTATTTGAGCAAGTCGGTGGCAGTGCCCATTTTTAACAATAGGCCCGTGCATACCCTCGGCCTTTCTGGGCGGACGCAACCCGGACGACAACCAGGTGGGCGCAAACCCTTGGGAAAGAGCAGATTGTATAATTCCATGGCTGGATTGCAAGCCTCCTCTTTCCGTTGTTTATGTTTCCTTCGGCAGCGTCATGTCTGTTAGCCCTGTGCAGATCCAGGAACTGGCTGCGGGGCTTGAGAGATGCCAGCACTACTTCTTGTGGGTGATAAGGCCTCCTCAGGGCCACAGCGACATTAAGCCCCTCTTTCCTGCAGGGTTTTTGGAGAGAACCAAAGAAAGGGGTTTGGTGGTGGAGTGGTGTATTCAGCTGGAAGTGCTGTCTCATCCGTCTGTGGGCGTGTTTATGAGCCACTGCGGTTGGAATTCCACGCTGGACGCTCTCAGCTTGGGAATTCCTGTGTTGACTCTGGATATTTGGAGAGATCAGCCCACGAATTCTAAATGCGTGGCGGATGTCTGGAAAACAGGTTTGAGGATGAGCAAGGGAGAAGATGGCGTTGTGGTATCGGAGGAGATTGAAAGATGCTTGAGATTCGCAATGGAGGGTAGTCAAGAATTCGCAGAGGTGAGGAAGAATGCTCTCAAGTGGAAGGAACTGGCCAGAGAGGCTTGTATGGATGGCGGTTCTTCCGATATAAATCTGGATCGATTCATTCGTGAAATACCCAGTGCCAAATAGATATCAAAGTCGTAGGATTTACTTTTTCACTATCACTACATAGTGGTAGCAAGTCTACTCTGTCGGCGGAATGGGTGTGGGGTGGTGTTGGAACCGATGTTGGTAGCGAGAGATAACTTATATTGAAGCAAGTACCACAATGAATTTTTTATTTAAAATGTTAAAAACAGCGCAAATAAATCCTGGGTTGATTGTTATATTAGGGTCATATAAGGCAGGGAATGAGCAAATCAGTGCATTGACATGCAGAAAGTTTTTGATTTCTGAAAGTATTAGGGTCATAAAAAGTAGAAGTTTTTGTGCCCAATTTACAAAGGGGACAAATCAGTGTATTGACATGTAGAAAGTTGCGCCATTTTACAAAGGGGAATTTTTGTTGTGTTGACATGCAGAAAGTTGCGCCATTTTACAAAGGGGAATTTTTTTTGTGTTAAACATGCAGAAAGTTGCGCCATTTTACAAAGGAGAATTTTTGTCGTGTCGACATGTAAAAAGTTGCATCATTTTACAAAGGGGAATTTTTGTTGTGTTGACATGCAGAAAGGTTTGCACACCATTTTACAAAGGAGAATTTTTGTCGTGTCGATGTGCAAAAAGTTGCGTCATTTTACACTGGGCAGAGTTCTTTCTTCCTTTCTGGGATCCATTGATCATTTTTGTAAAATATTTTAAAAAGCATGTTGGCATACACAATGACCTCATCCATGTTGTACCATGGGATGTTGCTATCAAAAAACTTGCCCAAGTCAACTGTTGACTTTTTAGATATTTTGTAAATATCTTGTAAGATATTTCGTAGTTGTGGGCTTGCTTTTGTCTTGTTTCCTCCTCTCCTTCTATAAATACTAGAATACTTCTTGTATTTTGGGTGGACATTTTTGTATGAAAAGAGAAGTGAGAAGAGAAAGACTTTGTGTTTTCTTGTAACAGAAGAAATATTAATACATATGTTCAGACTTTGTGCTTAATGTATGTGTTATTTGCATCAGATCTTTCTTAAGTTAGATCTATGTTTTTATTCTGTTGGATTCATTCCTATTATCGTCATATGTTCATCAGTATTGCTTTAATTGTTTATGCAAGTAAGTTTGGATCTGTTTACTACCGGCTCAAAGCATAAACCTTTTGACCCTTCCGTCTTGGAATTCATTTTTTTTTTCTTCCTTTAGATCTACCCTCCATTCCTTCCCTCCTACCTTTTTCTGTTCGTTGTTGGAACTACCTCTACTGGGATGAGATCCCAAACCCCCTAAAGTTAGAATAGTGTAGATTTGCACATATTTTTGCTTGATAGATTAGCAATAAACCAGTTTCGCTTTGTTGTCTCAAAGAGGGGCTATGCTCTACACATTGTTGGCATGTTTCCCATATGACCTGTCTATTTGACAGTTTTTCGAACCAACAGTTTTTGGCAACTCCGCTGGGGATCAAACTAAGGAAATAACTAAAAAACTATAAAAATCACTACCAAATTGCAAATTTTAACCCTTTGTTAAAAATCAAAATTTTTGCATAAGTGATCAAAACTGAAAATTTCCTTAGGAAAATCCATAGATCTGGACCAGATAGAAACTTTTAATTCGCTGATTTTTTACAAAAACTTGTATATTTTAGTAGATCTGAGATTCTGACATTTTATGATATTTTCAAAATCTTGCAAAATTCAGGTCAAAGATCCGAAAATCAGCCCACTAAATTGACCCACTTTTTATCCTTATTAATCTTTGTCAGAAAACCGCAATCGGTTGTTATTAAAAAAGGGTAAAATTAAATATTGAAAAAAGTACATGCTGCTGATTTTTGCCAAAAAATCAGAAAATCAGCAAGTATAAACAAAAAGATTGTTGTAAATCTGCTCCTAATTGTTGCAGATCTGAATTGGGATACGCTGGCGGGTGAACCATTTACTCACAGCAGAAGAGCTCGTGGGGAAGTTGATCCAATTTTTGATCTACTTCAAAGGCACAATTTCAGTATTACTCCAACACGATTCACATCACTAAGTTTAGCAGATCGATCAACCAAGAAGTGTCTCACCTCCACGAAAGAGTCGGATTTCACAGGGTGCCTCGACATCAACTTGCAGTGCTCTTTTGCTAAGTGGAACCACACTCCCTTGCTCGTGTTCTTTTTCCTGCTTTTCAAATGGCAAAAAATCTGGTTGTACCATGGGGAAATGCCATGGGTCCTCTAGCACTGCCGCATCCAGTCAACCCCCTCCCTCACAGAAATCACAAAAATTTCCTGAAATTTGATGGGAGCGGAAATCAAAGCACTGACACGCATATAGTTGTGTTTATTATGTCATGCAGCATTCTGGACGTGATTCATGAGGACGTATCGGTACGTCTCTTTCTGGAGACCTTGCAAGGGCCTGCGGTAGAATGGTTCCAACATTTACCAGCCGATCCATCACCAGTTGGGCCACATTGCAGACTGCATTTGAAGACAGATACAAACCTTCAGAAGACGCATTTGCAATATTGTCACAAATCACTCACATGAAGAAGGAGACCAATGAAACCATGCGTGATTTTATCACCTGATTCAATTCACTGATCAACCATGTGCCGCTTGCCATGATGCCGACATTAGAAAATCAAAAGTGTTTCTTCTTGAACGCCATGAGTTTGAAAGTAAGTTTCTTACTTTTATAGGAACAGATACCCACCTTGGCCCTTGCTCAAGCTATGGCCATTCGGATAGAAGACAACCTTCTTATATCCAGTGAGTTAAGATGAGAGCCATCAAAATCAAAGGCTTCAACTTCTTCTCAGGCTACCTCATCAGATCCAACATTCCAGAAGATGGCGAATGACTTGCTCTCATTAAAGAAGCAATTGACTCAAACATCGTCTACCACTCCGTACTGGGATATCCCACAGAAGGAACTTCACTCCCAACAACGCCCCCAAAGGCCGCGTTTACCTGCTGCTTCTCCAAGGTTAGCAATTGAAGCCCCTCCTGGTTAATGCTTTGGTTGAAATTGAAGAAGATGATCCAAATTACGAAGAACCTTCGTCGCAAGGTGAAGATGACCAAGATGTCAGTGAACCGACTGACGACTCTACTATTGGGTATATGGAATTTGAAGACGAGGAATCTGATGAAGAAGAGGGTACCCAAGGGTATGCGAGTGGACAATCATACGCGGTTTTCACTCGCTCACAAGGAAAAGAAGCAAAGGTTGTTGCTGAAAAATAAAAGGAAAAGGCTGTGGTAACTCCTCCAACGATCACTAAAAGAGGTAATCCCCTTCCTACTCAACCTCCTATTAAACCTTTTGTGAAGAAATATTTTCCTCCTATTTCTCCTCCAATTCAGCCTTCCTCCAGTCCCATAAAGACCAGTAATCCTCCTCCACAAACGTGAAATGAAGGACTCATTCCTTCGTTAGCGCAACCCTTGGTCGCATTCGATATAATTGATCACGCCAAAAAGACCAAGATCCAGATGTCTGAAGTTGAGTACCTTCAGTCCAACCCAGAGCAGCTTATAAGATTAACTAAGTATATCCAAAGCCAGGATGTCATCCCTCCTCCCATTTCCCCAAAAGGAATTCTTCCCATTCCTCCTACGTCTCACGTAAACATTGCCTCGACTTCCGCATCAGGGAAAATTGAACCTTTTTACCTATCTCTCCTGATCAATGGTCATAAACTAAGTAACTGTATAATTGATTCTGGAGCTTCTGATAATGTTATGCCAGCAAAGGTCGCCCATGTTTTGGGCCTCACACTTACTAAACCTTTTGGCAGATGCTACTCCATGGAAACCAAACAGGTACCATTGATTGGTCAGATCAAGGATGCGCAGTTTGCATTCGCGGCATTTCCTGAGAAAAGGGTAAAAATGACTATTCTCGTAGCTGATATTCCAGCAGCATACGGGATATTGCTAGGGAGGAGCTTTTGTAAAGAAGTTGGTGGGGAAATTCATATGGACTGGTCCAAAGCCAGGATTCCTGTCAAAGGGGTGATGCAGACATTGGAACCAGAGTCACAAAAGAAATATCTAGTCACCAACTCTGATGACCCTAAGGCTCAGATTCTTTTCGAATCGTCAGGGATGGGGAACTACTTCCTGTCCACCGACTCAGATAAAATGGACGTTCTCATCCAAAAGAGGATCTCAACAAAGTATGGACATTGCAGTTTGATGGCAGTTGCGCGACAAGTGGATGCGGTGTTGGGGCTGTTCTAATATCTCCTGAAGAGGAGATTTTCCCTTTTTCTTTCAAGTTGCAGTTCTTCAATACTAATAATACTGCCGAGTATGAATCCTTGTTACTTGGCATGCAAGCTGTAAAAGAGAAAGGAATCAAGAATCTAAGAGTGCAAGGTGATGCTGAGCTAATTGTCAATCAGGTAAAAGGGATATACCAAGTAAAGAATGACCGGCTCAGACACTACCGCAATGCAGTATGGGATAACATCGAAGAGTTTGACACTTTCTCAATCAAAGCAGTTCCACGAACCCAAAATGACATGGTTGATTCATTGGCCGTCTCAGCCTCTCTCATGCTCCCTCACCCAGGGTTAAAAATAGATACATATACCATTGAGGTGGTTTTTCGCCCAAGTGTGCCAGATAATTCACAACACTGGCAAGTGTTCAATGATGACAACCAACTTATCACTTTTTTGGAGAAAGCTGACAATTTCAAAGAACTTCATTTCGATGGATCAACTTCTACGTGTCGTGAGTCTCTCACCGGTCAAGCACATGAATCTGAAAAAGATACAGTGATACAGCTCAAAGGAAATAAGATTCCGAAAAGGTTTGGTTTCCTTAGAATGATTATTTGATAATCATGACCGTTTTGTCAAGAAAAAGTGACAGGATGATCCTTCCTCTTCTCCGGAAATTGAATCCGTCAATCTGGGTACTGCGGAACATCCTCGTTCCATGAATATCGGGAAGTGTTGTACCCCGAAGGAAAAATGAAAATTCGTTAAGTTGCTAAAAAAGTACATGGATGTGTTAGCATGGTCTTATGCTGATCTGAAGTCTTTCAAGCCAAAGGACATTCGGCACAACATCCCGCTCAAGGACGATGTCAAGCCTTTCCGTCAAAAGCAAAGGCATTACAACCCCAAAATCTCAGGTACCATCCAAGCTGAAATTCAGAAGATGCTGGATGCAAGAATTATTTTTCCAATTCATCATAGTACCTGGGTTGCAAATATTGTGCCTGTGCGGAAGAAGAATGGTGAGATACACATATGCGTAGACTTTCGCAACTTGAACCAGTCATCCTTAAAAGATAACTATCCACTGTCCCATAATGGATCAAGTGCTACAAGCAGTAACCAGTTCAGAAATGTTGTCTATGCTTGATGGTTTTTTAGGTTACAATCAAATTGAAGTCACGCCTGAAGATCAATTCAAGACAGCGTTCACCACTCCTTGGGGTACCTTCACCTACAACAGAATGTCGTTCGGTTTGATCAACGCCGGTGCTACCTTCCAACGAGCAATGGACTTTGCATTCAAAGGTATGATGGGAAAAGTCATCGTAGTTTACCTAGATGACCTAATGTGTTCTCCAAAAGACGAAGTGATCACTGCGATCATTTGGAACAAGTCTTGATCAGATGTCGAAAGCACGGGATTTTGCTAAATCCCAAGAAGTCAGTTTTTGGGGTCACCGAAGGAAAGCTGCTAGGACATGTCGTCAGTAGAGAAGGAACTAAGATAGATGTCGAAAGGGTCAAGGCTATTCAGAGCCTTACTTTGCCTACAAGCAAGACTGGCGTTCACTCTTTCTTCGGAAAGGTAAATTTTCTTAGACGCTTTGTTCCTGATTTTGTTGAGAAGACTCGTCATATATCTAATATGATGAAAGGGTCCCAAACATTCCGATGGAGTGAAGAAGGCAGGACATCATTCAAAGACATAAAAACCTCCATCACTCATGCTCTTGTTCTGGTGTGTCCTGACTTCAGCAAAGACTTCATCATGTACAGTTATGCGTCTGCGCATACTGTATCAGCTATCTTGATGCAAAAGAACTCCAAGATATTGAATCCCCGATTGCTTTCATGAGCTCTCCTCTTAAGCCTCATGAACTAAAGATGTCATAGTTGGAAAAACATGCCTTTGCCATGGTAAAAGTAGTCAAGAACTTCCGCTACTATATTCTGAATTCTCATACAGTAGTGTTGGTTCCTGACACAGGCTGTTAAGTCTATCCTGACTCAACAGGAGTTAGGGAGCTTACGAGGGAATTGGATCGCAAAGGTCCAAGAATATGATCTAGACATCAAACCAACTAAGTTGGTAAGAGGTAAAGGCCTGTGTCAACTAATGGCTGAAAATAAAGACTCAGAGGTACCTGAAGAGAAAGCTGATCACATTGATGGAGAACAAAATGAACTGGAGAAAGCAGATTCTTTGCCCATGGTTCTATTTGTCGCAACCAACGACGAATGGTATTCTGACATCACATTCTTTCTCACCTATGGCGAGTGCCCAACTCACCTAACCACAAAGGAAAAGTGAACGGTGAAGCTCAGAGCCGCAAGATATGTCATATGGGATGATGGATTGTACAAACGTGGAATTGACGACATTTTTCTACGATGTGTTGACAAGCCACAGCAGGTAAAATTGTTGGAAATTTTTCATGACTCAGCCTGTGGTGGTCACTTCTCCTCATCCGTGACAGCACATAAAATCATTCGGGCCAGGTACTACTGGCCAATGCTATTTCAAGATACAGCCACCTGGGTAGCAAAATGTGAACTTTGCCAATAGTTCGTTGGCAAACCAAAGCTGGTTGTGTTTCCCCTCAGGCCCGTCATTATTGACGAACCATTCAGACAATGGGGAATTGATTTCATTGGAGCACTCAATCCTCAATCGAGTGCTGGACATAGTTACGTCCTAACAGCAATGGATTACTTCACGAAATGGGTGGAGGCCATACCTGTCAAGCATGCCACTTCTGAAGTTGTTTGCAACTTCATCAAAGAGAATATTATTGTGAGATTTGGCATTCCACACAAAATCATTGCTGATAATGCTTCCAACTTCTCTTCATGGGAAGTTATTGGTTTTTTCTATGGATACGGAATAACCTTGGCTCATGCCTCTGATTATTATCCTCAAGGAAATGGTCAGGCAGAATCCAGCAACAAGAACCTGGTAACTATCATACGGAAGCTAGTTGATGAAAACCAGCGGTCCTGGCACAAATCATTGTATGATGCTTTGTGGGTAGATCATATCACTCCAAAGAGGTCTCTCAGCATGTCACCTTTCCAGGTGTTATATGGGATCGATGCTGAAATCCCTATCTCTGTGGAACTTCCTGCTCTGCGCTTGGCTCGAGCAATTGAAGATGAAACTTTTCAGAATTCTCTTGAAAAGAGGATTATGTACCTGACGGAACTTGAAGAAAAGCAGTGAAAGTGGTCGACAAGATCACTGAACATCAGAATCAAGTTAAGAGGTTGTTCAACAAGAAAGCTAAGCAAGAGAGATTTCCAAGTAGGAGATCTTGTTCTTCTGTGGGACAAACGAAGAGAACCGAAAGGTATGCACGGGAAGTTTGACTCTCTTTGGAGAGGGCCATACAAAATCAAGTAGCTCAATGGAGAGAATAGTTTCTATCTCTCATATCTGGACGGAACCGAACTCTCACTTCCCTATAGCGGGCAACACCTGAAGATCTTCAGGAAGTAGAGCTTGCTCTCTTCTTTGTACAGTTTGCTTTCGTTGTGTGTTTTGCTTTCTATTGTTGTGTGTTCCCTTTCTTTTCTTTTTTGTTCACCCTCTAGTCACCCTTGTTTTTGACTCTCTGTAACCCAATGGATAGGCACATGAAAATCTGGGATTCTCTACCCTTAAGTTTCACTCAAAGATAGTCCCCAGAAAGAGCCAACTGTTATCCTACAAAATTGACAAGGGAAATTTGCAGGTAACCATACCAAAAATTTTGTTTTTGGCCCCAAGGAAGTTTGACAACATTCAAAATAGCCCAAAACTCCCTTTCAGAAATCAATTTGTTTCAAGACTTAGCCATTTTTTCACCCATTTACAAAGGGGAGAAATCAGTGTGTTGACATGCAGAAAGTTGCGCCATTTTCCAAAGGGGAGAAATTTTGTTCATGTTGACATGCCGAAAGTTGTGCCATTTTAGAAATTTTTTTGTTGTGTTGAATGCAAAAAGTTGTTGACCATTTTACAAAGGGGAAAATTTGTCGTGTTGACATGCCAAAAGTTACGCCATTTTACAAAGGGAGAAATTTTGTCGTGTTGACATGCCGAAAGTTGTGCCATTTTACAAAGGGGAGATTTTTGTCGTTTCGACATGCCAGAAAGTTGTGCATTTTACAATGGGGAGAAATTTGTTGTGTTGACATGCAGAAAGTTGCGTAATTTTACAATGGGGAGAAATTTGTCATGTTGACATGTTGAACCAGTTGCACCAATGGGGATAAATTTTGTCGTGTTGACATGCCAGAAAGTTGCACCAATTTACAAAGGGAGAAATTTTGTCATGTTGACATGTTGAAAAGTGCACCATTTTACACTGTCGGAAGAGTTGTTTCTTCTTTCTGGGATGCGTTGATCATTTTTGTAAAATATTTAAAAAATTTTTTGTTGTGTCATGTTGGCATACACGATGACCTCATCCATGTTGCACCATGGGATGTTGCCATCCAAAAACTTTGCCCAAGTCAACTGTTGACTTTTTAAATATTTTCTAGAACTATATTTTGTAGATATTTTGTAAGTTGTGGTTTGCTTTTGTCTTCTTCTCTCCTCTCCTTCTATAAATACTAGAATACTTGTTGTATTCTGGGTGGACATTTTTTGTATGAAAAGAGAAGTGAGGAGAGAAAGACTTTGTGTTTTCTTGTAACAGAAGAAATATTAATACACATTTTCAGACTTTGTGCTTAATGTGTGTGTTATTTGCATCAGATCTTTCTTAAGTTAGATCTATGTTTTTATTCTATTAGATTCATTCCTACTATTGTCATATGTTCATCAGTATTGCTTTAATTGTTTATGCAAGTAAGTTTGGCTCTGTTTACTACCAGCCCAAAGCATAAACCTTCTGACCTTTCCGTCTTGGAATTCATTTCTTTTCTTCCTTCAGATCTACCCTCCTTCGTTCCTTCCCTCCTACCTTTTTGTTCGTTGTTGGAACTACCTCTACTGGGATGAGATCCCAAACCCCCTGAAGTTAGAATAGTGTAGATTTACACAGATTCCTGCTTGATAGATTAGCAATAAACCAAATTTCACTTTGTTGTCTCAAAGAGGGGCTATGCCCTACACACTGTTGGCCTATTTTCCCACGACCTGCCTATCTGACAGTTTGTCATACCAACATACCTCACATCAAGTCCTTTACAAAATAGAGCATTTTTTATTCATCACTTCATGTTCCAACCATGTGTTGTTGCTTTCTATGGTCTACACCACTTCCTAAACATTTTCCTTCTCAAGATCATTTGCAAGCACCAAAACATGGGCACATAGCTAATTTTTGTTGACTTGTGGAGCTTAATCGCTTCACCAGTATGTTGTTGCAGACTTGTTGGAATACACAGTAACTGACATCGCAGTTGATGAACCGTTGACATGGATCACCCATGGACCAGTATCGGTCAGGCAAGGAGGAATTAACATCGGTTAGGGATATTCAGCATCAGTTAAGGCTAACCGACATCGGTTTGCCTGTGCGTGACTATTATAATTAAGTTGTTGGGATTAGATCTATCTTTAGTTGTAAAGTGAAATCTAATGGTTGTAATTGCCATAACAAAAAGTGCCCTAAGATTATAGATGCATATATAAGCATAAAGATAGGGTTTAGTAGGTAGAATTTAATCAAGAATAGAGAGAAGTTTCCTTTGAGAGAAAAATAGAAATTTGTAGAGAAGAAAGTACATGGCATCCAAGAAGGTGTGGAAGATTACAAATCTTCATTGTATTTCCTCTGTGATAATAAATTGGTTGTTTCTTGGTGGACTTAGCCCACATTGGGTGAACCACATTATATCTTGTGTATTATTTCTTCTGGTTTATTTCCATATTTATTGTTTGTATGCTTAAATCTGATGTGTGTGTGTGTGTGTGTGTGTGTGTGTACAACTGGTATGATTAGCCCCAACAAATGGTATCAGAGATTTTTTGTTTGAGGGTTTTGTGTGTTGACAAATTTACTCACAGAGGGATTTCTAATTGAGTGGGAGTTATAACAATGGTAGAAGATGGAAAATACAGAGTTGAGAAATTTGACGACAGTAAATATCAATTATGGAAGATGTAGGTGGAAGATTATATGTATTCGAAAGATGTATACTTACCGTTGGATGAGAAGGAAAAACCTACAAAGATGACTGATGAAGAATGAAAAATTCTTGACAGAAAGGCTCTGAGATCTATAAGATTGAGCCCGACAACATTTGTGGCTTCAAATATTACCGAAGCAATAACCACAGTAGAGTTGATGGAATCTTCAGCTAATTTATATGAAAAACTTAGTACTTCAAATAAAGTTTATTTGATGAAGAAATTATTTAATTCAAAGATGCAAGAAGATGAATTTGCATCAAGTCATTTGAATTATTTCCGTTCTATTGTAAATCAATTAAATAGGTTAATATTATGTTTGATGATGAAGTGAAATCACTTTTATTCTTATTCTCTTTGCCAGATAGTTGGGATAAATTGGTAATGACTATTAAAATTTGATGATGTGGTTAATATAATTCTGAATGAATAAATGCACATGAAAAGTACATGAGAATTATCATCTGGTAATGCTTTGAATGTAGAAAGAAGGGGAAGGAGAAGGAGAGATCCAAGAGTAAGAATAATGAGAAATCAAAGTTTAAGAATGGAAGATCTAAATCCAGAGGTAAAGGAATAACTTGGTGGAATAGTGGAAAGAAAGGACATGCAAAGAAGGATTGTTGGTTCAAGGAAAACAAAGAGAATGTACTAGAGAAAGGTAACGAGTAAAATGTTACATATTTTGAGGTAATGAAAGATGCCCTTATTCTCTCCTTGGATAATAAAATTGAATCATGGTTTTTAGATTCAGGAGCTTATTTCCATACTACCCTAATAAGGGTCATTTCAAAAATTTATTTAGGAGAGGATGAACCATGAAATATTATTGGTACAGGAGAAGTTCATCTAAAATTACAAAATGGAAATAAATGGATATTGAAATATGTGAGGCATGTGCCAAGCCTCAGGTGAAATCTAATTTCTATAGGACAACTAGGTGGATCTAGTTGCACAGTTACATTCACAACCGACTCTTGGAAGGTTTCCAAGGGAAATCTTGTTGTAGTAAGAGGAAAAAAGGTAGGAACATTGTATTTTTCTACCTATATTACTGATTCATTTTTTGTGCTATCTACTTCAGATTCAGATACAAGCATGTGGCATAATCGGCTAGGCCATATGATTCAAAAAGGAATGTAGATCTTAAAGGCTAAGGGTAAGCTATCAGATTTGAAAGATACATATCTTGATTTTTGTGAGCATTATATATTTGGAAAGAAAAAAAGTGAATTTTTCAAAGTTGGGGCAACAAAGAAGGAGAAAAAATTGGAGCTTGCGTACTCAGATGTGTGGGGACTAGCCTTGGTAGCTCCTCATGGAGGATCCCAATATTATGTGACTTTAATCGATGATGCCACAAGAAAGGTATGGGTTTATTGTATTAAACATAAATTTGATGTTTTTGAGACTTTTAAAAGATGGAAGGCCCTTGTGGAAAATGAATCAAATTCAAAGTTAAAATGTCTTATATCTGAAAATGGTGTTGAGTACTGCAGTAAGGATTTCAATGATTATTGCTTCAGTGAATGGAATACGCAGAGAAATAAAAGGTTCCTAGAACACCATAGGAGAGTGGTGTTGCTAAAAGAATGAACATGACAATCATGGAACATGCAAGAAGCATGAGGATACATGTTGGATTACCCATACAGGTTTGGGAAGAAGTAATAGATAGGATGATTTATGTTATTAACCATGGACCTTCAAGTGCACTAGATGGTGGAATACCAGAAGAAACATGGGATGGAAAAGAGGTATATATTTCTTTTCTTTTTAGTATTTGGTTCAGAATATTTTGTGCATGCTAATAAAGAAAATAGAAATAAGTTGGATGCTAAATCCAAGAGATATACTCTTATTAGTTATGGATCTGGTGATTTTAGATTTCATTTTTGGGATTTAGAAGATTCTAAGATTGTTAGGAGTCGTGACATTGAATGGAATGAAAAGAGAATGTACAGGGATCAAGTTTTGGTACCTAAAGACAAATCGATTGGAAATTTTGTGGAAGAAAACTCATTCTTAGATTTAGAAAAGACATCTATAGGTACCGGTGTCGGTAATCAGTAACTGGTATCAGTTGAACAAAACTGACATCAGTTGCTAAGACCTACGTCGGCTACAAAAGATCACGACCGACACCCATCATCTGAAACGACGTCGGTAAGAGGTGACCAGCGTCAGTCACTGTTAGAGGTGGATACTAATGTACATGACATACAAATTGAGACTCCAGCACCCCATATCTCAGTTAGAAGGTCACAAAGGTAAGTAGACCTCTAGAAATATGTACGCCTTCCTTATCTTATTTATTATTGACTGATAGTGGTGAACCAGAAAGTTTTGAAGAAGAAATGTAGGATGAAACCCACAAGAAGTGGGAGCATGACATGAGATGAGGAGATGGACTTCTTGGAACAAAACCAGACATGGGATTTGGTTAAGTTACCAGTAGGTAAGAGAACATTGCAGAATAAATGGTTTTACAGGATTAAGGAAGAAGATGGTGGACATAAAATATACAAGGCAAGGCTTGTGGTAAAAGGATTTAAACAAAAATCAGGAATTGATTTTGCTGAGATATTTTCTGCTGTAGTAAAAATGACTTCCATACATATTGTATTGAGTTTAGTTGGAGTAGAATATTTGCATTTAGAAAACATGATGTCAAGATGAATTTCCTTCACGGTTATTTAGAGGAAGATATTTATATGTAACAGTCGCTTGGTTATGAAATCAAGGGTAAGGAGAAACTTGTATGTTGGTTGAAAAATAAATTGTATGGGCTCAAGAAATCCCCAAGGAAATGGTATATGAGGTTTGATAGTTTCATACATGAGCATGGTTATATGAGATGTGAATCTGACCATTGTTTTTATTTCAAGAAGCTTGCAAATGGAAGCTATATTATTTTGTTACTGTATGTGGATGATATGCTTATTGCATAATCTAGTATGAAAGACATTGGTGAGTTAAAGAAAAGTTAACTCATACATTTGCAATGAAGGATTTGGGAGTTACAAATAAAATCCTTGGCATGAAAATTCTTAGAGACATGAAGAACAAAAATTGTTTTTATCTCAGGAACATTATATCAATAAGGTGTTGGAAATGTTTAATATGCAAAATTCAAAACCTATTAGTACACCTATGGCTCGACACTTTAAATTGAGAAAATATCAGTGTTTACTACATCACATGAGGAGGTCAATTACATGGAACGAGTTCCATATGCTTCATGTTGGAAGTATTATGTATACTATGGTTTGTACCAGACCAAACATTGCACATGCAGTGGGAGTTGTGAGTAGATTTATGGCCAATCTAGGTAAATAGAATTGGAAAACATTCCAATGGATTCTCAAGTATTTGAGAGGGACATCCAACATGTAGTTATGCTATGGAGGGTCAGATACTTATTTATGCAACTATGTGAATTCAGATATGTTGGATATTTGGATAGTAGGAGAAGCACCACTATATATGTAGTCACAGTAGGTGGCACGAAAGTTAGCTGGATTTTTAGATTACAGAAGGTTGTGGCCTTGTCTACTACAGAGGTTGAGTATGTTGTAGCTACAGAAGCCAATAAGGAGATGATATGGATGAGAAGGTTCATGGAAGAGTTGGGAAAGGAGAAAGAGGATTGCAGATTATATAGTGATATTCAAAGTGTGATTCATATGACAAAGAACTCAATGTTTCATTATCAACAAAACATATTCAGTTGAGATATCATTTCATACGGAAGGTGTTGGAGGATGGGCAGTTGAAACTGGAGAAAATTCATACAAATAAGAACCCTGCTTATATGCTAACAAAGTCATTGGAAAAGGAGAAGTTGGACCACACTCCACTTCTGTTGGTCTTCGAGTTTGAGACTTCTGCAAGAGGAAGAAATCAGGCCAAGGAAAGGATCCAAGAATGGAGTTGTATGGTACGGTGTATCAATTTATCTCTAAGTGGGAGATTGTTGAGTTATGGAGCTCAATTGCTTCTTAAATGGGTTGCTTGTTTAACTTGCTGGAATACACAGTAACCGGCGTCGGTTGGGTAACTGTTAGTCAGTCACCTGACTATAAAGGTAGCGTCATTGGTCAAGCAATGTAGGAACCAGATATCAGTTAGGGTAACTGATATCGATTAAGGCTTAAAGTGCATGTGATTGATAATAAATTGAAGTTGAAATAATTAGATCTATTTTGTCATAAAGGTGATCTAATGGTTGTAATTGCATAGCTAAAGTGCCCTAAGTTTGTATATGCTTATATAAGCAGAAAGTTAGGGTTAGAAGTAAGAATTAATAAGAATTATAAGAATGAATTCTTAGAGAGAAAAAGAGAAGCTTGTGAGGAAGAAAGTACATACATCCGGGAAGGTGTGGAAGATTGCAGATCTTCATTGTATATCATCTATGATAATAATATTTGGATGTTTCTTGGTGGACTCCTAGCCCACACTGGGTGAACCACATTATATCTTGTGTATTATTAATCTTCTAGTTTAGAGGTTTGACATTCATTGCTTGTTTGCCACACTATTAGATATAGGTAGAAAATTATTACGGACATACTTCTAATGGGTGATTGTTACTGGTAGATGATTAAGAATATAACCACTGTTTAAAAAATTGTAGGTTTACAAATGCAAATAATATTTAAGGTATTTTTCCAGACATTCAAAATTTGGAAGCTTTGGCAAAAACCATCAAGCTTCAAAGTTTTTCTTTCATGTCAAAGTGGGTATAATAAATTCCTCACTTTATTGTCTATAAGATTGACCCTGGACACTTTTCAATCTGAGTTTAAGAGAATATGTATAATTTTCTCCAAAAAATGTAGGAAAGTGTGATAACCAATGCTCAAGGGTTGAACAAAATGTGTTTTCAATATTTAACCCTAATTTCTTATTATGAAAAGGTGGTGTTGTAAAAGATCATTATGATAATGAAGGTGGACCCACATAGTAGTTGTGGAGCTGAATCACGGAATGTAAAACTTACAAATGTTGTTGAGTTGTGGAGCTGATATAACAAGAAGAACAAGAACAAGATGGTTTTCCTGAGGTCATACTACTTCGTGTAATTAATAGATGGGGTAACTTTGGACATCCCATCGTTCACTTGGGAACATGAATTAATCAGTCAGCTGGTAGGAATATGAAGATATGACAAGATCCTTGGTTCAAGTTTGTGTGTGATTTGAAAGGTCATGTTTTCTATTTAAGTCGCAGGATTAGATCTAACCAAACCTTGAGTTAAAAGGTGCAAGCTAATGGTTATAATTGCATAAATAAAGTGTCAAAGTAATTTTTTGTATATGCTTAAATAAGCTTAATTTTTTAATAGAAAGCTCTAGGGTTAGAATATAGGAATATTGAGAAATTATTATAAGAATGAATTCTTGGACTAGAAAAAAAAGAGAAGTTTGTGAAGGAATGATGTGTTATGTGTACATCCCATCTGTGAGGAAAAGTGGAAAATTATTGTATTATTGATCTTCTTCATTGTATTTCCTAAATGATGTAAAGAAAATGTAGATTAATGACCCACTAGATTGATTGTATTCTTGGTGGACGTAGCCCACACTGGGTAAATCGCGTTATATCTTGTGTATTGTTATTCTATTTTATTTATGTGGGGGGGATTTGTTTCTTACATGATTAAAAGGTTTTGATTATAGATCTGTACAAAAAGAGATGTGCTATAATCCCCAACAACTAATATTTACAGAGATTTTTTGTTTAAGGTTTTTTGTGTTGACAAATTTACTCATAGAGGGATTTCTATTGAGTGGGAGCTACAACAATGACATAAGATAAAAAAATACAACGTGGAGAAATTTGACGGCTGTAATTATCAATGATGGAAGATGAAGCTGGAAGATTATTTGTATCAGAAAGATTTATATTTACTGTTGGATGCAAGTACAAAGCCTATAAATATGATTTCACTGATGAAGAATGGAAGATTCTTGATAGAAAGGCTCTGGGATCTATAAGATTGAGCCTGACAACATCTGTAGCTTCTAATATTACGGAAGCAACAACTACGATAGATTTGATGAAATCTTTAGCTAATTTATATGGAAAAACAAGTGCTTTGAATAAATTTTATTTGATGAAGAAATTATTTAATTCTAAAATTAAGAAGGTGGATCTGTATCAAAATTTAAATGATTTCCATTACATTGTAAATCAATTAAAATTGGTTAATATTCCATTTGATGATGAAGTGCAATAAATTTTATTCCATGTTGCTCTTTTCCAGATAGTTGGGATAACTTGGTAATGGTTGTTAGTAATACAACATCTGCTACTAATATTTTGAAGTTTGATGATGTGGTTAGTATAATCCTAAATGAAGAAATACACAGGAAAAGTACACGAGAGTCATTATCTGGAAATTCTTTGAATGTAGAAATTAGAGGAAGGTAGAAGGAGAGATCCAAGAGAAAGAATAATGGGAAATCAAAGTCTAAGAATGGAAAATCTAAATCCAAAGGTAGAGGAATAACTTGTTGGAATTGTGGAAAGAAAGGACATGTAAAGAAGGATTGTTGGTTCAAGGAAAACAAAGAGAATATACTAGAGAAAGGTAAAGAGGAAAATGTTACAACTGAGGTAATGCAAGATGCCCTCATTCTCTCCTTGGATAATAAAATTGAGTCATGGTTTTAGATTCAAGAGCTTCTTTCCATGCTACCCCTAATAAGGGTTATTTCAGAAATTATGTCCAGGGTAATTTTGGGCATGTTTATTTAGGAGATGATGAACTATGTCAATATTACTGGTAAAGGAGAAATTTTATCTTAAATTGTAGAATGGAAATACATGGATATTGAAAGATGTGAGGCATGCTGTCAAGCCTCAAAAGAAATCTAATTTCTGCAGGACAATTAGGTGAAGCTGGTTGCATGGTTACATTCACAGCCGAATCTTGGAAAGTTACCAAGGGATCTCTTGTTGTAGCAAGAGGAAAGAAGGTAGGAACATTGTATTTGTCTACCTGTATTACTGATTCCTTTTATGTGTTATCTACTTCAAATTCAGATACAAGCATGCGGCATAATCGACTAGGCCATATGAGTAAAAAAGGAATGCATATCTTAAAGGAAAAGGGTAAGTTATCAAATTTGAAAAATGTAGATCTTGATTTCTGTGAGCATTGTATATTTGGAAAGCAAAAGAGAGTGATATTTCTCAAAGTTAGGGCAACAAAGAAGAAGCATAAATTGGAGCTTGTGCACTCAGATGTGTGGGGACCATCCCAGGTAGCTTCTCATGGAGGATCCTAATATTGTTGACTTTCATTGATGATGCCACAAGAAAGGTATGGGTTTATTGTATAAAATGTAAATCTGATGTTTTTGAAACTTTTAAAAGATGGAAATACCTTATGGAAAATGAATCCAATTTAAAGTTAAAATTCCTTAGATTTGACAATGGTGGTGAGTACTGCAGCAAGGATTTCAATGATTATTGTTAAGTGAATGGAATACGTAAAGAAATAATAATTCCTAGAACACCACAGGAGAATGGTTTTGTAGAAAGAATGAACAAGACAATTATGGAATGAGCAAGAAGCATGAGGATACATGTTGGATTATCCTTACAGTTTTGGGCATACGAAGTAGACACGTCAATGCATTTCATCAACCGTGGGTCTTCAAGTGCACTGGATGGTGGAATACCAGAAGAAGCTTGGACTGGAAAAGAGGTAGATCTTTCTTTTCTTAGAGTATTTGGTTCAGAAGCTTTTGTGCATGTTGATAAAGAAAATAGGAAGAAATTGGATGTTAAATCCAAGAGATGCACTTTTATTGGTTATGACTCTTGTGATTTCGGATTCCATTTTGGAATTTAGATGATTCTAAGATTGTTAGGAGTTGTGACATTGAATGGAATGAAAAGAGAATGTAAATGGATCAAAATTTGATACCCAAAGATGAACCAGTGGAAGAGTTTTTGGAAGAAAATGTATTCTCAGATTTAAAACAATCATCTACAGGTACCAACATCGGTGAGGGTAACCGGTTCCGAATGACATGAGGACTGACATCAGTATCCTGAACAAATGTCGGTTACAAAAGTGCAGGACCGACTAGCATTGGCTAGAAGGTGACCAGTATCGGTCACTGTCAGAGCATGATACAAATGTACAAGATGTACAGAATGAGCCTCTAGCACCCAAATTTTTGTAAGAAGGTCACAAAGGGTAAGTAGACCTCTAGAAATATTTACACCTTCCTTATCTTATTTATTATTGACTAATAGTGGTGAACCACAAAGTTTTGAAGAAGCAATGTAGGATGAAACCCACAAGTAGTGGGAGCATGGCATGGATGAGTAAGATGGAATCCTTAAAACATAACCAGACATGTGATTTGGTTAAGTTGCTAGTAGGTAAAAGAACATTACAAAACAAATGGGTTTACAGGATCAAGGAAGAAGAGGGTGGACAGAAAAGATACAAGGAAAGGCTTGTGGTAAATAGGATTTGCACAAAAAGTAGGTATTGACCTTGGTGAGATATTTTCTCATGTAGTAAAAATGACTTCCATACATAGTGTATTGAGTTTAGTTGCAGTAGAATATTTGCATTTAGAGCAACTTGATGTTAAGACGACTTTCCTTCATGGTGATTTGGAGGAAGAGATTTATATGCAACAGCGCTTGGGTATGAAGTCAAGGGTAAGGAGAAACTTGTGTGCAAGTTGAAAAAGAGCTTGTATGGGCTCAAGAAAGCCCCAAGGCAATGTCATATAAGGTTTGACATTTTTATGCATGAGCATGGTTATATGAGATGTGAATCTGACCATTGTGTTTATTTCAAGAAGCTTGAAAATGGAAGCTATATTATTTTGTTATTGTATGTAGATGATATGCTTATTACATGATCTAGAATGTAGGACATTGTTGAGCTTAAAGAAAACTTAACTCATACATTTACAAGGAAGGATTTAGGAGCTGCAAATAAAATCCTTGGCATGAAATTCACACAGACATGAAGAACATGAAATTGTATTTGTCTTAGGAATATTATATCAATAAGGTGTTGGAAATGTTTAAAATTCAGAATTCAAAACCTATAAGTACACCTATGGATGGAAACTTTAAATTGATAAAAGATCAATGTCCTACATCACATGAGGAGGTAGAGTACATGGCACGAGTTCCATATGCTTCAATAGTTGGAAGTCTTATGTATGTTATGGTTTGTACCAGACCAAATATTGCACATAGGAAGTGAGATTTGTGAGAAGATTTATGGCCAATCCAGGTAAAGAGCATTGGAAAATAGTCCAATGGATCTCAGGTATTTGAGAGGGACATCCAACATGCTATTTATGCTATGGAGGGTCAGATACTTATTTATGTGGCATATGTTGATTTAGATATGGTTGAAATTTGGATGGTAGGAGAAGCACCACTTGATATGTTTTCACAGTAGGTGGCACGACAGTTAGCTGGATTTCTAGATTGCAAAAGGTTGTGGCCTTGTCTACTACAGAGGCCAAGTATGTTGCAACTACAGAGGCTAGCAAAGAGATGATATGGATGATAGGGTTCATGGAAGAGTTGGGAAAGGAGCAAGAGGATTGTAGATTGTACAGTGATAGTCAAAGTACGATTCATCTAGCAAAGAACTCAACGTTTCATTCAAGAACGAAACACATTCAGTTGAGATATCACTTCATATGGTAGGTATTGGAGGATGAGCAGCTGAAACTGGAGAAAATTCATACAAATAAGAACCCTGCTAGATATGCTAACAAAGTCATTGGAAAAGGAGAAGTTGGAGCTACACTCCACTTCTGTTGGTCTTCGAGTTTGAGACTTGAAGAGGGAGAAACAAGCCAAGGAAAGGATCCAAGGATAGAAGTTGTATGGTAGAGTGCAACAATTTATCTCCAAGTGGGAGATTGTTGAGTTGTGGAGATGAATTGCTTCACAAATAGCATGTTTTACAACTTGCAAGTTTACATAGTAACCGGTGTCAGTGGGGTAACCACCGTTGGTCACCTGGGAACCAACATTAGTTCAACTAGTAGGTAACTGACATCGGTCTCCTTTGCGTGAATTGTTTTTATTTAAGTCACATGGATTAGATCTAATCTTTGATTAAAAGGTGATATAATGGTTGTAATTACATAGCTAGAGTTGCCCTAAGTTTGTATATGCTTATATAAGCTAGAAAGCTAGGGTTAGAATAGGTAAGAATTGAGAATATTTTAAGATCAGGAATTCTTAAGAGAAAAATTCTTAGAGAAGCTTGTGAGAAGGAAAAGTACTGTACATCTAAAGGAGGTGTGGAAGATTGCAGATCTTCATTGTATTTCTTTTGTAAAGAAAAGATTAATATATTGGTTGTTTCTTAGTGGATGTAGCCCACACTCGGTGAACCACGTTATATCTTGTGTATTTATCTTCTAGTATATTTCCATGTTTTATTGCTTGAATTCTTAATTTTTATTATAGATTTGTATAACAAGTGTGTGCTAACCCCAACAGTTGAATTCCTTGCACATAATTTCTTCAAAAAAGCAACTCAAGTGTTGCAGATTGTTTCAATGTAAGGATTGAATTTCCTTTCAAATTGCTCCCACTGGTTCAGGGAAAAGCATGCGAAGTAGGTTGAAGCAACCCAGTGGTGGGTCCCACGACATGTGACAGTGTGATGACAAGCAAGTCTAAGTTGCACTGTGTTGTCGTAAGAGACCCATTCCAATTGTAGACACGCCTTCGAATTATATATTGATTTCTTGGATGTTATTAATATTTTTTTTTATCTATTTATCTATCTTTCAAATTGATATACAATTCTCATCCTCCTCAAACTTGTGATATTGGTGTCATGTGAACTATTTATCTTCGATTTCGATATGCAACTATTATGGTGTTATGTTGTGAAACTAAATGGAAAATAAAATTTAAAAATCCTTAATATTATGTAACAAGATCACCACTTAATTATTTTAACCAATTGAAATATTAGAATACTATACAATAAGATCAATATAACATTAAGACTTTGACAAGTTTGATCTAGGAGGATTAAATGAGCTTTCAATTGATTTGCGGTACCGTGATTTTCTTTACAGAAATGATCTTTCTTCACTATAAGTATCCATCTCACACACATGTCCATACAAAAAATTCCTAAGTCTTCTTTAATAATATCACACAATTCCTATAGTATTATACTTCACAACTCTATAGGAATGTCAACTACAATCACGACAAAATAATTCTTTGTTAGGAAATGGTTGTTATTAACAATTGCAAAAGTTCAAACAATGTTTCGACTCCCTCTGTTGTATAGGAATACATTATTTTATTTTGTGTAATTAGGAGATACAAACATACACTAGCAATGCATAAACATCACAAGTTTGATCTCTCAAATCTTGTAGAAAGTTGTGCATAACACAACTTTGCAATTATAGTTCTAACTCGGGGTCCATTGTATTCTTTGTTGTTATACTTCTCTTATTTTTATTTGATATATCTTTCAGCCTATATCATTGAATATATGCATTTGCAATAATCCATTTCATCCCTTATGTGTTGTTTTCCATTGGATCTCCTCCTCGGCTTGAGATTAGTGATATTAGAGCATTTAACACACTTCATATAAACTTTCAATACTATTGAAGTTCTATCTACAATCCTTCTTTGATTGCATGCCCATACATATAATGATTGATTACATGAACTCAAGACGCAAGGCTAGTGACATCCCTTCATGTCCTCAAATGGAAAACAAATCAAATTTGTGATATTGAATTCACAATACTTCAAAAATAATAAACGATATTTGGCAAATATAACAAGAAGATTTGAAGGAATGTCACGCATGTGAATGAACGTATCTTTGCAATAACTTTGCTCAAGTTTTCATGCATGTTTGCACTCCTTGCAAAATAGCTCCTTCACATTGACCTTTTGGACGTCAAACTACATAGAAGGTCTTAGTCAATCTAGGCATCTATATCTTTACAGTAAAAATAGATGCAGATGCCCTAGAAAACCAATTTAACCTAGTTTTTCATAATACACAATAAATCAATTACTGTTATGGATATAATTCTTTAAAATTTAATTTGGTCACTATTTATTCATTTTAGGTTTTCGGTATTGAAGCTAAGGTTCTCTAGGTGTAATTTTTTGCACATAACCAATAGGCATTTTGTATTTTTTGGACCTTCTAAATTGATTGATTATATTTATAAGAGTTTTATGTGTGCTAAACTTAAATTTTACAAACCTCTTATTTCCATCAAACTTCACCAATCTCATCCTTGCGAAAATGTATTTTCATTGAGTATAATCTCATCACCATTGATGATCTAAGTGATTTTCTACACCATGGAGAAGATTTCATCCATTTCACTTGCCTTTTCAAATCTGCAAAAAATTTAGTGATCGAAATCCTCTGAAAATTAGAGCAAAGCATCTTGAGGAAAAACCTAAACTTTTGAAATTGTTTTCATTCCATTCCAACATCCAGGGGTCCAGCTTCTATAAATCCATGTCCTCGCATTCTAAAAAATAGTAAGTTTCATAAACAAAAAAATAGTATCACCATCATCCCGTTCAAGCCAAATACACTAAAAAGGGATAATTTGAGAAACTTGCTAGAAGTAGACATCTGGTGTGGGACCTGCTAAAAATAAAAAGTGTTGGGATTATGGTTAAATCATTCATATTCATTCATACCCCATCAATTTCACCACTTATAGTGACCATAAAGGTCAAGTACTCAGGTTTCGAATTAATTTCCTCATTAAACACTAAGTATCCTAATGTGGGTGACAGTGATGTAATATACATGGACTTAGAGGATCTAAAATCAAGGATGCCAACTGGACCTTGTGAACCTATGGAGGAAAAGGTTTTCTCAAGTGGGATATTTAGAGCAGGTGGTAATCCTTTTTCCATTCAAAGTACAAATATAGTCATGGCTTGTGTTCAACACTATGACCTAGATTCAAGAACAATCCTAGTAGATGACAATTCAATTCTTGGAGTCCTCATCCCAAAAGGTATTTCTTAATGCTTACAAATTCCTAGTTGTAACCACATGCATCTGAGGTATTGGAAGTAGTCAGAAAATGTGTATAGAAGTTTGGGTCACCTCCACTCAGTGAGCATTCATCCTTGGAAGAAATCCTAAATTCTTTCCAAAAATTAGTCTAGAAAGAGGCAGGAGATACCTTATCTTTCAATGAGAATAATTTGGAATATCTCATGGAAATCAAAGGATCCATCTTTGATAACACAAGGGATCATAAAATTTGGTTTACACTGTTGGGAATTTGAGACTGCGGAATAGTGTTATGACTCAATAACAAACCCAATCATGCACACAAGATACAAAAAATTCCGCAAAATCTACATCAGTGGAAGTATAAACTAGAATAATCCAAATCAAAACAAAGTACACACACATACACACAACATGTACCATGGTTCACCCAATGTGTACTACATCCACCAAAGATAGAGATCTCATATATATAATAATCAAGAGTACAAACCAACTCTTCCCACAAGAGTACAATGCATCTCTCCAAGAGTATCGCCTCCTTCAGATCTCTAAACGGATCTCCATGAGTGCATTACAACCGTGCCTCCAAACCACAAATAGATGTCACATATCCAGGAACTACTCTACATCTGCCGCTGTGTAACCAAGCTTTCACTATGAGTTTGCAAATAAGACCTCTCACAAGGGTCTACCAACGTGCAACCATATCTGTACACCAAGAAGTAAGTCTCTCCTCCATCTCACTTCATCAACATGTGCATACAAGAAGACAACCTCCTCTACTCTATCTAGATCTACATGGATCAACAATATAACATGATCTCATGGATATATGAATACAAAATCTCACAACAACCTATGGATCTAACAATACAAGCCTAGATCTACATGGATCAACAATACAATATGATCTCATGGATCTACAATACAAGATCTCACCAACATCTAGATCTACAAGAATAAACTCTATGTTCTTTGCATGCTATGCAAACCATTACAATTAGACAATAATTATACAAAGGAAATACAGTAGAAGAAACCTCTTCTCACCATTCGGATATACATGTTATTTCCTTTTATCCCATTTCTCTCCATGGAAACTTTGTCTTCATGTAACATGTTGTTTCATTTTCTTCTTCTTCATCATTGCAACCAAGGATTACTCTAATAACCTTCTAACCCTAGCTTTTTTTCTTATATAAGTATACACAAACTTAGGGCACCTTAGCTATGCATTTACAACCATCTGATCACTTTTACATTCAACTGTAGGATCAAATCCCATGTCTAAAATAAAAACATAAACACACAGGTAACCGGTGTCGGTTCCCCGATGTTGACCAGTGTTGGTTCCCTAACCGATGTCGGTTCTTCCTAGGTGACCGATGTCGGTTCCCTAACCAACATCAATTACTGTGTAAACCAGTAAACCTTAAATGCATGCCTTTGTGAAGAAATTCAGCTCCACAACCTAACATTGTGGTTAAATCATTCGTATTCATTCATACCACGTCAATTTCACCACCTCTAGTGACCATGAAGGTCAAGTACTCGGGTTTGGAATTAATTTCCACATGAAACACTGAGTATCCTAATGTGGGTGACAATGATGTAATATACATGGACTTGGAAGATCTAAAAGCAAGGATACTAAGTGGACATCATGAACCTGTCGAGGAAAATATTTTCTCGAGTGGAATATTTAGAGCAGGTGGTAATCATTTTTCCATTCAAAGTACAAATATAGTCATGGCTTGTGTTCAACACTATGACCTAGATTCAAGAACAATCCTAGTAGATGATAATTCAATTCTTGGAGTCCTCATCCCAAAAGGTATTTCTCAACGCCTACAAATTCCTACTTGTAACCACATGCATCTGAGGTATTGGAAGCACTTAGAAAAGGCGTGTAGAAGCTTGGGTCACCTCTATTCAGTGAGCATTCATCCTTAGAAGAAATCCTAAATTCTTTCCAAAAATTAGTCTAAAAACAGGCACGAGATCCCTTCTCTTTCAATGACGATAATTTGGAATATCTCACAGAAATCAAAGGATCCATCTTTAATAACACAAGGGATCATAAAATTTGGTTTACACAATATAATACCATTGGTGGTATTCCTGAGAGTAAGATCGATGCCTCGGGACATGTTTTCATTCCACGGGCAGAGAAGGTGAAGCTCGTGGTAGCTCAATTCAACAAGGAATTAAAAGGAAAATAGTTCATCCCTGTGGAATTTCCACAAAGTTCACCAAGAAAAATCTATTCATCATTGGAAGTATCTTCATCCTCAAATTTATCACTCTCTTTTTCTCTTTCTTCTTCCCCCTCTCTCCATATTTTAATTCTTCGTTGGGATTGTACTTTTTGGCTATTTCATCTTATTCACTCAAGTGACATTTTAATTTTACATTGTAAAAATTATTTTTCATTAACAATAAAATGACTCATCTTTATTCCTAATATAGGCATATGATAGGTCACAAGTGGTAGGAATGTGAAAAGTCACTTGGGGGAGATGAAGGGACATTCGTAAAGCTATATATTGGGATGGATTCTCCATTCCAAGGGGTTGATAGCTTTTGTTCTCCTATTACAAGAAAGAAATTATTTATTTTATTCCCTTTTCTATGTTCTTCTACTTCCTACTTTTCAACTATGCAGGCTTTGTAATCTTGTCTAACCAAGAAAGAACTTTGTATCTTTGAGGAATAAATCAATAGAACTTTGTGTCTTTGATTTGTTAATCTCATTGTAGCTTACACAAATGTTTCTCATCCTATTAGATGTAAACCTACTCTAGTTAATTTTAGTGAAGTTTGCAAGTGCCTACTCACTACCTTAACCCTCTCTACCTATATTATTATCTCCCCTCCACCTCTCCCCAAGAAAATTCCTCCCTTGTATTCATTACAAACAATGAATACAATGTCCTTGGAAGGAAATGCTCGTTGCTCTTTAGAAATTATCCTTTAAAGGAAATGTTCATTGCTCTTTGGAAAGTAGCCCCTGTATTTGACAAACTAAAAGGCATTTTCTGATAGGCATATATGTTCCCTATTTGGTAGTAAATGCAGTCTTGAATTGATCCTCTTCCTTGACCATGATTTGGTTGAAAACTAAATAACCATCAAACATGGAAAACCTTTGCTTGCCTACCACATTTTGTAAAATATGCTCCATCGAAGCCAAAGGATAATGATCCTTTAATGAAGCCTTGTTCAAATATATGAAATCAACACAAACTCTGATTTCACTAAATAGTCTTCTTTCACACCAGAACAAGATTCGTAACCCAAATAGAGTACTTGATAGGAAATATTATCTTTTCCTCAATCAGTTTCAGTAACTCCTTCCTCTTGAGGGGCCCTCTCTTAGGATTGACAAGCCTTTGCTTTGGTCGGATGAGCTTGATGTTAGGATCGAGATCAATAGACTGTTGAGAAACACTTGGATCAAATCCTTTCAGGTCCTCATAGTCCCATGAGAAGATGTCACTATAATTTTGACATAATGAGATGAAATCTTCCTACTCAACGTTTGCACATACCTTTCCAAGTAGTAGCTCTCTGTCATGCATAATAGTGAATGGGTGGCAGTCTTCTTGCATCACACGCATGTTCTTTTCTTCACCCTTGAATGCATCATCAGGACTAAAAATATGCTCTAAGGTGACCAATACTTTAGGAAACTTGTTTGTATTCAGCTAAATCACTTGGTCACCATAGCTTTCATGCAAATCAAATTGCATTTTTAAAGAAAACTTAGCTTCGTTTTGAATGAACTGCACAATTTGTGCATCACTGTTATTGGTGCCATTTCTGAGCTTGCATAGTGTGCCCTAATTTTTCATATCAAATTTTTCTCAGAAATGTTTTATCTCTCAAATTGGTGATCTGCAATTCATCCCCTCCAGTTGAATGCTTCAAAAATGCCCATAAACTTGTTGTTTTGCCCTAATTTGAAAGAAATATTCCAAGTTTGCCCCCTTTTGTGCCCTAGGTTTTTCCAATTTTGCGGGTTGTGTCATTTTCCCTTTACCAGATCAGTGCAAAAAATTGAAATTGATCAAATTTTAATTGTTTGCAATTGAACACACATTCCCAAGGTTGAAAATAATGTCAAATCATGCTTCAGTTGATTTAAAATCAAGAAATTTGCCATCCTCATTGAAAATTTTGAATTCTAGGGCATCCTTTGAATTTTTTACGTTTTGACGGTCATACGAGGTGTCATTTTCCCATCAAATTCATCATCGCAAGGTAATGGCAATGTGGCGGTTTCCTATTGGCCAGGGGGTGTCGGGAAATATTTCTAACTTATCATTTTTTGAAATTTTGGCAAAAAGGAAAATTTTGATCTGTGGCTCCACCTTCTACAAGAGGTGCCTACGTGGCATGTTTTGATTGGCTAGGGGATTGGCGGGTGGCGGACTTTCCTTAGGAAATTTTGATTTCATTTTGCAAAATTTTCAAAGACAAATTTTGGCCCGAAGGCCCGCAGTGAATAGGGAGAGGACACGTGGCACATATTTTGGTCTGAGGGCATGTGGATGGCGAAGGGACTTGGAGAATTTTGATGTTTTATGGCTCAAAGTGATAAAGTGAATTTTGGCCTGAAGGCCCTCGACCAATCCTTGCTGGACACGTGTCCAAGAAAGGTCACAATGGGGTAGCGGGTTTTCTAATGACTTTGAAGTTTTTTAACTTCAAATGGTAAAAATAAAATTTTGGCCCGAAGGCCCGTAGCGAATAGAGAGAGGACATGTGGCACATATTTTGGTCTGAGGGCATGCGGATGGTGAAGGGACTTGGAGGATTTTGATGTTTTATGGCTCAAAGTTAAAGTGACTTTTTGGCCCGAAGGCCCTCAGCCAATCCCTGGTGGACACGTGTCCAAAAGGTCACAATGGGGCAGGAAGTTTTCTAATGACTTTGAATTTTTTAAACTTCAAATGTAAAAATCAAATTTTGGGCCAAAGCTCCACAACAAGTCAGTAAGTCCACGTGCCCAGGAATATGAAAAATGGATAAGTAGGAGTTTTGAGAGTTTTTGAGATTTTTTGCCTTTGGAGGTAAAAATCTCAAAATTGAAAAATGGTCCGCATTGCCGCTTGTAAGAAATTTGTATGAGGAGGTGAAATTTCGAACCTCGGGGGAAACTTTGAAAATTTTTGCAATTTTGGCAAAATGTTTTAAAATCAAAATTTTGTGTGTGGCCTCGACCAGGTGTAAGTTTGAAGCTTGTGCGGGATCATGGAGCTTCGAGGACAAAGTAAAATTTTGCCTTTTTGGCAAAAGGAGCTAAAGTGTAAATGGGAAGCGTGCCTCCGTAGCCTATCCATGGTGGACACGTGGCACATTCTAAGAAGTCAAAGGAAGAGCGCGGGCCCGCGGTAAGTTTTAAATTTTTCAAATTTTGTAGGAAGGTTTGGAGGCAGAATAGGAGACTTGGCCCCATGGTGAATCGGAGAGCGTCACGTGGCGAGGAAGAGATCAGGCATCCGGGCCTGCGGAGGTTTTGTGAAAAAATTTCCTTTTTCCACAAAAGAGGAAAAATTGATAGAATTGGTCCGCGGTTTCAATGGGACCCACCTTTGGACACGTGGCGGGCCCAGGAGGCAGGCGGGGAAAAGTGGCAAAATTTTCCAAATTTTCAAAAGGTCGCAAATGCATTTTTTAAAAGGCATGGGCCCAATCCAATCATTTTTTGACACGTGTCCCACCTTATCCAAAGTTTAAAAAGGTAATATTGAGCTTATTTTTGGATTGCATCTTCCACGTGGAGGGCTGATATTAAAAGGTGGATGAGATCAATGGTTACTGTGCATCCATTATTTTACCGCCATGGGAGCTCCAAGAAGCTTGGAAATCACATTTTTGCATCAAATTTCATCAAATCTTATATGATTTTGTGTTGTCTTGGCCTTCTGAGAACATTGGCATCATTTTCATGACTTAATTCTTCGATCTATGGTGTTTTTGATGTAATTTTTGCTCAGGCCCGTGAAAAAACGTGAAATGACAAAATTAAAAGTTGCAGAGGTAGTTTGAAAAGGTAAAAAGGTGAAAATGATGAGTCAAAGGTGTTTGCATGCCTCAATGATAAAAAATGTGCTGCAGGATGGATAATGATCCAGATATTTGTAATGATTTAATCCTTTTTGACACACCTGGCAACATGCGAGTGTTTTTCTGTTTGATGTCATTTTCATTGAATCATGAAGAGTTGTTGTAACAAACTTGATCCCATGGCATATTATTTTCTTGGGAAAGAAGGATCCAATGTGGCATAGGGTATATAGTGCATTTTGGAGAAATTGTAAAGGGAGGGAGTTGAAAATTACGAGTAAATTCTGAGAGAAAGCTCATTTTCTGAGAAATCCACCAAAGAACCAGGTTAATGTCTCATGTGTTGGAAATTCATGTATGTGAGTTGGTTACAAGTGTATAGCCATCACACAGCTCTGAGATTGTTCATGTAACTCTCCCCTGTTGTTGAATCTAACAAGTTTTGAATTAAATATGTGTTTTCTTTGGGCAATATGATGTTTGTTATCATTTTTAAATGCCTGCAAATAAATTTTGTTGTTCTTGTTGCAATCTTGCATTGAAAGTCTTTAGAATCACACAGGATCTCCATTTCTGGTTGATAGTTTAGTGGCATTTGCAATCTCATATTCAGAAGAGCCTTCATCTGATAAGGAGATAAACAAATTTAAAATCACTTTACCTTCCTTGACTGCAGAGATTTCTTGTAAGCCTTTGGGGGTACCTTAGGCATGGTTTGATCATGGATTTTTGTGTTTAATTGAGTTCTTTACTTCAAGATTTTGTGGTGAGTTCTCAAAGATTGTGTGAAGAGTGCAACCTAGGCTTCCATTTGTGCCTCTTCTGGTTGAAAGAACATCCTGATTATTTTAGGCATTTCATCTGATAGTTGTTCAAGTATTGTACAGATTGTCAAAGATCTGATCTATCCCAGTTTTTCTTGTCAATCCCCCACCAAAAATCATCTAACAACAAAGATCCTATCATGTACTATCCCTTGATTTGCATGTGTATTCCCACAGAAGATCAAAATCTATTTGCAAAAGTATGCATAACAGATCAGGATTTCCAATGTCTCTAGTAACCTTTGCCTTGTTTTGAGAACATACCCATGTTTTGAGAAGTGACAACTTGTGAGAGTTCAGATCTGGGGTGTTGATCATGTTTTCATCAAGGTCTCCATCATAGAATTTCAAGCAAAGAGAAGGACATCTTCATCTCCTTCACCATTACAAGGTTACAAAATAGGTCCTCTTACCTTGGTTCCAAGGCACAACCTAAAACAGCTAGGACAAGATCAAGTCCTATTGGAGTGCTATCCATTTCTCCACAAACCTGAGTGCTAGCTAGACCATATCCCTGACTACCAACAACATACAACATGGTCTAATATGTCTTTAAGCTCCATGACATATCTATGGTGTTGCTCAGACTGAAAAGGAGAACAAATTTGGATACCAACACGAGTGGCGCTGCATTGCAGGGAGTTCTTGGATTTTCTTGGTGTTTTTGAAGTGTTTGAAGAGTTTGAGCATTTATGTATTCAATTATTTGAGCTGCTACATTGTTAAAATATCATTCTATGCTTCAGATATGCAAGTTTTAAGTAAAATTTTCAAGCCATGTCTGCCCTTTTTCATTTCCCAGCAGTTTACACACTTTGGTTGCATTGTGATTGATTGATCTAAGAAGAAGAAGGTCTGATTTATAAGGCTTTGCAAAGTTTTTCCAGTGCTAGCAAACATTTGACAAATTATTTTAGTGCATTCTTGCACAACTAAGGTGAAATTCCTTAGTGGCGACTCCATGTTGATTTGATCTTGAAAATACCAGTTGTCTTACCTTTCTATCATTAATAATTTGTTACTCAACTCTACAAAACTAGAAGGAAGAAGATCTCTCTTCATCAAGGACTCTGCCAAGAAGTTGTTTATAGATTCAAGAAACTCAGAGCTAGAGGGAAGAAAGGTGTGGAAGGTTGTTGGAGACTTGACTGTAAGAAAGGAGATCCCTATTGTTGAGTGTGAAAGTGAGCAGCTTGTTATTGAGGACTGTAATTCTTCTTCAAGTGGATTTGATTCGAGCAATCCTATTGCTGATTTGAATTCCCCATCAGGTGAGGGACCTTCTTGTGCATTTGAAAGGCTTGCTCCTAAATCTACTCCTGTATTTTCTAAATTTTCTAGAGATCATCAAGAAGGAGTGCCCTTAAGAGAGATCTATTTTGAAGATTTCATTCTCATTCCCCAAAGACCTTGCACTCCTCATCAGCTTGTTTCACCTCCAAGATCACCTCCACCAAACAATATGGATCAGTGTAGACCTCTATTTTTTGTTAACACCTTTGGTCCTATAAATTTTAGAGGAATGGATGGTTACCCAAATGTTGTCCCACAAGATGTCAGAAATAGGTTGCCGAAATTCTAGGGTAACAATGTTATTACTGGTGATCAGCATCTCAAACTTTTTGATAATATGATGGAAGATTTTGAGATAGAGTTTGAAGATGTGTATATTAAGTTGTTTATTCATACACTAGAAGAAGATGCTAGGATTGGTACAAGGCTCTACCTGATAATTCTATTGATTCATGGACTGAAATGAAAAATGCATTTAGGTTGCAATATGGTGACAGGATTGATCCTAGATTTCTTTTATCTGAGTTTGAGAATATCAAGAAGAACCCTAATGAATCAGTCCATGACTTCAACACAAGGTTTAACAAAACTTTGAGAAGGCTACCAGTTAATCTGAGGCCTTGTGATGAATCTTGTTTAATCAAATATGCAGATGCATTTGATAAGAAGGTAGCCTATTACCTAAGAGACAAGAACCCAACCAATCTAAGACAAGATTTCTCCATGGCACTTCAAATTGAGAACAATATCAAAGAAATTGGGAAACCTCTCAAGAGAGATGGTGTAAAATTGATAAACCCTGAAAAACCTCAAGCTAGCAAAGGTGCTGATTTAGAAGAGGTTGTGAAAACTTTGGCAGGGGCTGTCAAAGAAATCTCATACAAATTAGCCCGGGCTGAGAAGGGAATTGGGCAGACTTCACAAGGTCAGCCTAGGCAGCAAGCACAAGATAGATTTGGCAATCATCCTAGGGGTGATCAAAGGGTAGATGACAAAGGTAAAGGGCCTATTGGATCTACAAATAGACATCCTCAAGCATGTGAAGGAAGAGTGTTGCCTGATCCCTTAACTGCTAGGGTTGTTGCTATTGAAGAGGTTGCTGATATGGATTGGTGTGATAGATGTTTTCTTCCTCATCCTCCATGTGAAGTGGACCAATAGGTTGATGAAGCTGATAATGAGGATGGAACTGATGATGATATTTGCATGATGGGTTGTTCTTTAAGCTCACAAGGAGGAGCAACATCTACTGAAGTAATAAGTGCTAGGATAGCTGCAACTTTTTGGGATTGCATCAAACGGGTACAAATATTTCTTCCCCCTCATGCTCTTGAAGTAGATGTAGTGCAAGCTTTTGAAATTCCTCACAATGACTTTGAATACTTGAGAGCTTTGATGATTAAGAAGTATGATGGTGGTATCCCTTCGGAGGAAGATAGACAATTGTTGATGAATGTTGTTATAGCTCAAGAGAAGGGCTATAACACTAGAAGCAAAGTTGTTAAGGGAAGTGGGCCTCAAGCCAAACCTAAAACACCCTTGCTCACAAGCATTCCAAAAGAAGCTCCTAGGAAAGAAACACTTGCTAAAAGCTCTGTTGTCCCAAGCAAAAATTACAGTCCTCATCATGCCCAAGCTGCCAAGAATCCTTTTCCATCTGATGAATCTTCTTGTCTCCCTTCCAATGTTGTTTTTCCAAAGGGTGTTCCCTATGACATAGCCCATGTATTGAGCCAAATTAAAGTGAGTGTTCCAATCATTGAGTTTCTTAGAATTCCTAAGCATAAGAAGAGAGCATTTGAGTACTTGGGGTTAAAGGAAGAGAAGATCACCCCAAGCAAAAATGTAAATGTTGTTGAGACTCCTCTTCAAATCATTGCTGACCTTGAAACACCACCAGCAGTTGAAGTTCTTGGAGAGACACCTAAGGTATATTTGGGAACATCTTTGGTTGATTCCCAGTTGAATGTTGATCCATTCTTCACAACTTTGCTCATAAAAGATAGGCTACTTCACAATCATATGTTTGATTCTCATGCATCATGTAATGTCATGCCTCTAGAAGTCATGAATGAGTTGGATATCAAAGTGACAGCTACCTATGGGAAGTGTACTACCATGGATTCAAGGGAAGTGCCAGTGGTTGGTTGTGTGAAGGGTTTGGTAGTGCAACTTGCAGCCTATCTGGGTAAGAATTTGAAACTGGATGTTGTAATTGTTAACTGCCTTGCCAAATGGGGTATGCTTTTGTCAAGAAAATGGGCTACAAGTGTTGGTGGCAGCGTTCATATGGATATGTCTTTTGCCACCATTCCCATTGAGGGCAGCCTTGTCAAAATTTATGGTGAAAAGAAGATGTTGCACCTAATTGAAGATCCCAACAATGCTTCCTATGAAGTGTTGTTTGCTGATGTAGATGCTGAGAATTTCATTGGTTTTGCTGATGGAAAAGAACACAAGATGGACAGATCAAAGTGCCTTGATATGGTAGGTTCTCCTTGGACCTTGCTATTTGATGGAGCTTGCTCCAAATTTGGAAATGGTGCTGGTATAGTTCTGCTTTCTCCTAGTTTGGAAGAGTTTGTTTTTTCCTTCAAACTTAATTTTGAATGCACTAACAACATTGTTGAGTATGAGGCATTGTTGTTGGGGTTAAGAATTGCATGGAAGTATGAAGTGAAATATATTGTTGCAAAAGGAGACTCAGAGCTGGTTGTCAAACAAATAAGAAAATTGTATGCTACAAAAAATCAGCGTATGAAACACTATAAGCATGCCGTTTGGGATCTAATTGAAATGTTTGATTCTTTTAACATTGTGTATCATGACAGAGGTCTCAATGTTGCTGCTGACAAGTTGGCAGTGTTGGGCTCTAGATTTGGAAATTGCACCATTTCACCTTATTGTGAATACAACATTGAAGTGCTGACTAGGCCAGCTATCCCTGATAATGTGAAACATTGGCAAGTTTTTAACAATGATGCTCAAGTGCTAAGATTCTTGCAAAACCAAGGTGAGTTTGCAAATCAGAATATTGATTGGGAGCCAATGTTATGCATGACTGAAGGAAGAGAAACTTTGTTTGGAAAAGATATCATCTAATTGAAAACAAACACCATTCCTAGAGGTCTTATTGCACTTGAGTCAAATTTTAACAATGTCGATTACATCATAAATAGAAACATGTCTACCTCAAGGGATGTGGAAGAGTATGACTTGGGAACAAAGGAAAAACCAAGGAAGGTTTGGTTGGGCAGTAATCTAAGTAAAGAAGAAAAACAGTCCTATGCCCAACTCTTGAAAAAATATCAAGACTGCCTTGCTTGGTCCTATTCAGAGCTGAAGGCATATAGAGAAGATTTATTTCAGCATGAGATCCCTCTTGAAACAAATGCCAAACCATTCAGACAGAGGAAAATGCCAATTAATCCACTTCTCTCCATGAAAATGCAAGAGGAGTTAAGGAATTTGAGAGATGGAGGTATTATTCAGCCCACTAGATATTCATCTTGGGTTGCAAACCTTGTGCCAGTCAGAAAGAAGAACGGAGACATCAAACTTTGTGTAGATTTTAGAAATCTAAATAAAGCATCCATGAAGGACAATTATCCCTTGCCAAATATGGAAAATATGTTGCAGCTTGTGATAGGGTCTGAATTGCTTTCTACATTGGATGGTTTCTTCGGATATAATCAAGTGGTTGTCAAAGAATCAGAAAGACTTAAAACAACATTCACTACTCCTTGGGGAACATATGTTTTTGTTAGGCCCCTTTGGTTTGATGAATGATGGTGCCAATTTTCAAAGAGCAATGGATGTTGCTTTTGCTTGTTACATCAATGAGTTCATTGCAGTTTACCAAGATGATGTGACTGTATTTTCAAGGTAGAGAAGTGATCATTTGAAACACTTAGAGAAGATGCTGATCAAATGTAGGGAGTATGACATTTCTCTTAATCCAAAAAAGTGCCATTTTGGCATGAAAAAAGCCGAGTTGCTTGGTCACATTGGGTCAAAAGATGGTGTTATGATAGACCCAGAGACAGTGGAAGCAATCAACAAGGTACCTATCCCAAGAACCAAGAAAGGCATCCAGTCTTTCTTTGGTTAGATTAATTTTATTAAAAGGTTTGTTTCCAACTTTTTTGAGTTGACTCTTCCAATCACAAGCATGCTAAAAAAGGACCAAGTTATCAAGTGGGAGGAGGCTGCCATTCAAGCTTTTGAAGGAATTAAGGATGCACTTAAACATGCACCTGTTTTAGCAACCCCAAACTATAAGAGGCATTTCCAAATCTTTTCCTTTGCTTCTGAGTATACCATTGCTTCTGTTTTTCTGAAAAAGGATGAGAATGAGGCTGAGAGGCCTATTGCCTTCTTTAGCAGGGCTTTACAAGCTGCGGAGTTAAAGTATACAATCATGGAGAAACAAGTATTTGCCTTGGTGAAAGCAACAAAAGTTTTCAGGCCTTATATATTGAGTTCAAAAGTTGTTGCCTATGTTCCCCACACCATGGTGAAAGACATCTTATCAGAGATGGAGATCTCAAGTAAAAGATGTAGATGGGTGAACAAAATGTAGGAGTATGATATGGACATCCAAACCAAAAAGTTGGTAAGAGGTTTGGGTCTTGCTAAGCTTATGGTTAAGAGCAACTTGCAGAATGTGGAAGTGAATCAGCTAGAGGAAGAAAGGATAGATGTGCTTTCAAAGTTGGTAAATTTTGAAGGAGTGTAGGACGAAGACCTGGAAGGAATTCACGTGCATCAAATAGTTACACTTCACCAAAGTGTAGGAGTTGCGAGATTAAAGCAAGCAAGATTTGTAAAGCAATGTGCATGCATATGAGAGCTCAAGATTCGAAAATTGGAGTGGAATGGAAGCCTTAGCTTAGCTTGTATTGGCTTAACATAGATCAAAAGAGATGGTGTACATATAGGGGAGTGAATGTGTAACTCCCATGTAAGAGAAGATTCCTCCATAATGGAGAAGAGGAGTTACTTTCCCAAATGGGAATGTAACTCCTATAACACACTTACACATATGACAGATTCTGTAAGAGAATCTGTCATAACTAAGATGACACCTAGATCCATGTCCACCTAAGTGAGATGACTCACCTGGTGAGGTGGAATAACACTAAATAAGTGAATAAGTATACCACCTACACCAACACCCCCCCTTCATCATAACTTAGGATGAGGCGGCAAGTCAGAAACAAGAAATGGGTCCCGACACAAAGCCTAATGAGGCACCCATGTACAAAAAGAAGTCCCAAGCAGTGAAGGAAAACCCAGTGGGAAAAACATCCACCACAAGATAAAAAACACTCTCTAATCTAAGAAAGATGCCAAATATGGGTCCCAGCCACAAACGAGCCTGAAAGGGTACCCATGTACAAGAGGTAATCTCTCGGAAAGAAGAAGAAGAGAGAAGAAGAGGGAGACGAGAGGAATGCAGAAGATGCCATGGACGGATCTGAACTCTGCAGCTCTAGGAGGTCTCCCAGAAGAATGTCGATGACGAGATCCTCTGCCTCTGGACTGAAGAAGAGCCACCCGTAACGAACTGTGTGCTTGCCCTTAGGAAGGACAGAAATGATGTGCTGGAATTCCGCCCACTCCACAAAGGAAACTGAAGGCAGCAACACGAAGAACTCTGAGTCTGGTGCACTGAAGTGTGACATAGGTCTAGCGAGTGAGTGACAAGGAACCGAAGGTAATGCCACGTGCGTAGAACTGTCAGAGTGAAGAGGAACACCCACAGAAAGGATGTCCAAGTGATGTGAAGGGAACAAAACATCCTCCACAACAGAAAATGGATCCACTGCTGAGGGTGGATCAATGAAGGTCTCCAGAAAAGTGGAAGTGGTATGAGTCCCAGAAGGGGCACTCCCAACAACCGAGATAATGAACTCCTCTGAAACACCTATAGATGGATGAGGTTTCTGTAGAGCATCACAAGTGGAATCTGTGAAAAGATGACTAAGGTTAGGTAGATACTCGTCCCAATGATGGGGCTCAACAAACAGAAGAGCGATGTCATATAGGTATGAGTCATCCAATGAAGGTAGAGGAGTGAAATGGGCCTCGCACACTGGAAGTGGAAAGGAGGTTGGTGTAATGACGGTGTGAGACTGAGTATGAGACTGCTCGATATCTAATGAGATGTGGGGGGTGATAACAATGTCTGGAATAGTGAGAGAAAGAGGAGAAGAGTCCTCTGTAGATCTCTCGACATCAGAACTGGATGCACAGTCCTCGTCATCAGAAGTAGAACCAAGTGAGCCTGTGTCAGTGGAACTGTCATCATACGAAGAAATGGAGTAGACAACTGAATCATTAGCAACAACAATGGCGGTAGTATGTGAAGGGTCTCCATACAAGGACTGAAGAATGCTCTAGACACGATGAGGTGGATCTGAGTCTGCCACGTGAAACCAGAGAGAACGAGAGACATGCATCATCATGTGACCAAAAACATGGTCGCAAGTGTCGAGGAAGTCCTCTAGATGACGATGATTAGTGGGTGTAGGAACTGGCCCAAGTAAGAAGGCTGAAAGACCCTCATAGGCGAAGTAACGTTCCATAGAAGCACGTTAGGCTGAATAGGTCTCTCTCCCGGTGAGAAGTGGTGGAGGCTGTAAGGTGATCCTATGATGCCCACGTCTAGAAAGATCACTCTCCATGATGAAAAAATGCAAGATGCAAGGTGCAAGACGTCGGACTCGGCCGATAATGCATCTGCGTGTGTAGGCCCAAGAGTACAATCAACCCCCCCAGAATGCGGCACTTTATAAAAGTAGTGTGTTTACAAAATTGGAAATTCCATCACGTAGTGTGCGAGAAATCATGCAACTTTGACCAAGGAAGCGCTAAAAAACGAGCTGCAAGTCAAAAGTTATGGCATTATTATGATTCCCGCAACTGATGGAAAAAGTCAATAAATGCTACAAACGCATTAAAAAAGTGCTCAAAATGAGTGCAAAGGGTATCGTGTGACTACTCGTTGGAAACGACATCAAATTTTAGTAAGGGTTTGTTTTGCTTGCAAGGGGGGATTAGTCTCCTACCAACCCGGACCTCGCCCTCCGTCTTCGACATGCGTAGGAAGGTAAGAATACAAGCAAAAAACAGCCTTGAAATTTATTACAATGCCATGGAATGTTTTTTTTTAACCTCAAAACATTAAAAAGGAGGTTTGTTTTAACCTACAAACAATTTTAAAAGGAAAGTGGGCCCACGTTTGAGGTGCCAAGCCATGGTGGAGTTGCTGGTCCACGTGGCATATACCAAAAAAGGTGTTGAAGGAGAGGTTGGGTAGTTGTTGACCAAACGACTGAGCTTTCAAACGTGATCTGTTAAGGAACCACATCCCACATTGAAGGGTTTACGAGTTGCAAGGAGCCCGAGCACAAAGATGCGTTGGAGAAACCACGTGGCTGGCTGTGCAGAGGCGGGCAATTGGACCGTTGAGGAGAGCCCAGGCGTGGAGGAGTAACAGCCGTAGCAAAACCATTGAGTAGTGTTGTTGGGTCCACGTGTCGTGTGAGGTAGACTACCCAAGAATAGGTTCAAACGGAAACAGCAAAAACGGCAACAACAACAGCAAAAATGGAAATAGCAACAACAACAACAAACACGACAAGCAGCGGTGGTTGACCAGGCCGGCAAAGATTCCACGAGCAGGAAGGAGCCGTTGAAGGGAGATGTTGTTGAGCTGTTGGGAGGTGCTGCAAGAGAAATGCCACATGTCAGAGGTATATGCCAGGTTGGATCTTATAACCGTTCACTGCAGGAGCCAGCAGGTAGAGCTGAACGCATGGAGGCAGATCAGAGGTCAGTTCATACGACCAACAAGACCGTATTACCAAAAAACGTAGCAGAGATCCTTCAGCCTGGCGGTACTTAGTGTTGGGCAATGGTGTGAGTAGGTGAACAATTAGCAAGTGCAAGCCACGTACTAGTTGGTGAATGAACAGATTGCCAGTGCAAATAACAGTGAACAGTGCACGATTTGGTCCACCGATGCAAAGAAGTATTTTCCACGCTTTCACTAGCAAAACGATCGAGCAAAGGAAGTTAACAACTCAGTGATGAAAACCACGAGCACTAGAACAAGTCGAACACCCAGAAAATAGGAGCATGTAGCAGTCTAAGGATGAGTTGGAAAAACCGTCGTAGAGAGTTGAACCATAAAACCACACCAGACGTGGAACACGAGCCAGAGGTTCCAGAAGTGGGAAGCGTTTGACGATGCCAAGGCAGGAGTAACCTCATAGATCAGGTAACAGACTGGAGATTCCCACATGAACTGCAACCATGAGGATGACAGGGAGGACACTCCAACGAAATGGGGGAACGTCCAATCACTTTACACACCAGAGAACCAACCCAAGTTATCCATACCAAAGAATGATCTCACGATCAAGCAACATAGTGTTGAGCGAATTTCAAACATGCAACTTGGTGAAACCTCAATGCTGCAAAAAAAAAAACCAATGGGAAACACACCAGCAAACAAGCCAAATGCATATACCCTTTTTTGAAGTCGAACACAACAAACACCACAAGAATCTCAAACATATGCAAGCAAAGCACATGCAAAAGCGAGAGGTTACACAAGCAACTACACTATGGAGCAACGATGGTGAGCAGCGTGATTCCAGTCCCCACAGCTCTGATACCATGAAGGAGTGTAGGACGAAGACCTGGAAGGAATTCACATGCATCGAATAGTTGCACTTCACCAAAGTGTAGGAGTTGCGAGATTGAAGCAAGCAAGCTTTGTAAAGCAATGTGCATGCATATGAGAGCTCAAGATTCGAAAAGTGGAGTGGAATGGAAGCCTTAGCTTAGCTTGTATTGGCTTAACATAGATCAAAAGAGATGGTGTGCATATAGGGGAGTGAATGTGTAACTCCCATGTAAGAGAAGATTCCTCCATAATGGAGAAGAGGAGTTACTTTCCCAAATGGGAATGTAACTCCTATGACACACTTACACATATGATAGATTCTGTAAGAGAATCTGTCATAACTAAGATGACACCTAGATCCATGTCCACCTAAGTGAGATGACTCACCTGGTGAGGTGGAATAACACTAAATAAGTGAATAAATATACCACCTACACCAACAAATTCTGAGTGGTACAAGGATGTAATATTTTACCATAGACACCTTTTTTGTCCTGATCATTTAAATAAAAATTAGAAAAGAGCCCTCAAGCTGGTTTCTCAAAAATATATCATCACAGACCTTGGGTTGGCTTGGAAGAACCCTAAAGGTGTCCTCTTGAAATGCATAACTGAAGATGAAGCTCCCAAGATAGTTGTTGATTTCCATGGGGGAGTTTGTGGAGGACACTTTATTGGAAGAGTAACAACACATAATATTTTGAGAGTTGGTTATTGGTGGCCTTGTCTCTTCAAAGATGCAACCCAGCTAGTTAGAAAATGTGATAGTTGCCAACGTTTCTCTGGAAGATTGAAAGCTTCAGGGTCCCTTCCTTTACAACCTGTATCAATTGAAGATCCTTTCAAGCAATGGGGGATGGAATTCATTGGTGAGATTTCAGATCCTTCTAGTGCTGGCCATAAGTGGATTCTTCTAGCCACTGATTATTTTACAAAGTGGGTAGAGGCAATCCCCACCAAGAAAGCAACACACCGAATAGTTATGAACTTCTTGTTGAATCAAATCATATGCAGATTTGGAGTCCCAGTCAATATTGTAGCTGATAATGCCATGTGCTTTAGAGCTAAACCTTTAAAGGCAATGTGCAATTTATATGGAATCAATTTGACTTATTCTTTGAACTATAACCCCTAAGGGAATGGATAAGCTGAGTCCAGTAATAATAACTTGTTGAAGATCATGAGAAGAACCTTGGAATTGAACAAGAAGAAGTGGGGGAGAACAATTGAAATTTGTAGTTTGGGCTGATAGGATAACTCCTAAAAGGGCTACTGGTAAAATCCCGTTTGAATTAGTGTATGGAACTCAGGCTTTATTGCCCTTGCATCTAAAATTATCTTCATTTCAGTTGATCCAGTAGTTGGAAGATCAAGAGCTTGGCCCATATGAATCAAGGATCAATCGGATTATTGAGCTTGATGAGGAGAGAAGAGCATCCCATCAAAGGCATGTCAGATTTAGAGGAAAATTGAAGAGATTATTTGACAAGAAGGTCACTCCTAGAGCCTTCAATGTTGGAGATCTGGCCTTGTTGTGGGATAGTAGGCATGAAGACAAGGGAAAGCATGGAAAAGTTTGATGCATTATGGATGGGCACTTATGCCATTGATATCAGGATTGGTGAACATACCTTTTTTCTCAAAGATCTAGATGGGGAATTACTGGAGCTGCCTATTAATGGCAGACATTTAAAACATTTCTTGGATTAATCCCCAAATTGAGGTATGCACCAATTGTACAGTTGTATAGTCTTTGTTTTTTCTCTATTTTTGTTGTTTGGTGGTTTGTGGTTTTCCCTTTGTTCTTGGCAGCCATTCTGGTGGGTTTCTCAGCTCGTTTTTGGTAGTGGTTCTAGTTTTTTGCTGCCTTGTGTGTTGACTCCTTTGCCCAATGGTATTTTGGCACTTGGTCTACGTTTTGTCCTTGTGGCACTCACTGGGAGTGCCCATCCCCAAGCAAGAGCCGATGTTGGTGCCATTTTTGAGCTTGCACCAGTGTTGCCCTAATTTTTCAAATCTAATATTGCTCAAAAAATGTTTTATCTCTTTAAATTGGCGATCTGCACTTCGTCCCCTCACAGTTGAATGCTTTAAAAATGCCCATAAACTTGTTGTTTTGCCCTAATTTAAAACAATATTCCAAGTTTTCCCCTTTTCTGTGCCCTAGCTTTTCCAATTTTGTGGGCTATGTCATTTTTCCCCTTTACCAGATCGTGCAAAAAATTGAATTTGATCAAATTCATAATTGTTTGCATTTGAAGACATCATTCCCAAGGTCGAAAATAATGTCAAATCATGCTTCAGTTGATTTAAAATAAAAAACTTTGCCATCCTTGTTGAATTTTTTTAATTCTAGGGTATCCTTTGAATTTTTTATGTTTTGACAGTCATACGGGTGTCATTTGCCCGTCAAATTCATCATCGGAAGGTAATGGCAATGTGGCGGTTTCCTATTGGGTAGGGGGTGTCCGATGAAATATTTCTAACTTATCTTTTTTTTGAAATTTTGGCAAAAAGGAAAATTTTGATCCGTGGCTCCACCTTCTGCAAGAGGTGCCTACGTGGCATGTTTTGATTGGCTAGGGGATTGGCGGGTGGCGGAATTTCTGCTAGGAAATTTTGATTTCATTTTTGACAAAATTTTCAAAGACAAATTTTGGCTCGAAGGCCCTTGCAGTGAATAGGGAGAGGACACGTGGCACATATTTTGGTCTGAAGGGCATGCCGGATGGCAGGAGGGACTTGGAGAATTTTGATGTTTTATGGCTCAAAGTGATAAAGTGAAATTTTTGGCCGTGAAGGCCCTCGGCCAATCCCTGGTGGACATAGGTGTCCTGGAAAGGTCAAAATGGGGCAGTGTGGTTTTCTATAGTGGAAATTTTAAATTTTCAAAAAATTCGCAAGGAAGGTTTAAAAGATAGAAAGGGAGACTGAAGGACCCACAGTGAATAGAGAGATGGACACATGGTAGGGGAGATAGTTTGGTCTGAGGCCATGCAGAGATGAGAGGGACTTGGAGAATTTTGATGTTTTATGGCTTAAAGGGAGTAAAAATGACTTTTAAGACCGTGAAGGTCCTCGGCAAATGGTAAGATGGATGCATCGCACAGGAAAGCTGACAATGGGGGCAGACGGAGTTTTCTAAGAGGACTTTTTCCCTTTTTCAAACTTCAAATGGCTCAAAATCAAAATTTTAAGGGGCTGCTAGTGAATCACAAGGAAGTGACATGTGTCAAGGAAGAAAAATGGATAAGCGGGGTTTTGAGAGTTTTTGAGATTTTTTTCCTTTTCTAGAGGCAAAAATCAAAATCAAAATTGAAAAATGGTCCATGCATTGTCAGCTTGCAAGAAATTTGTATGAGGAGGCAGAAAGACAAATGGTAACCTTGGGGGCAACTTTGAATTTGCCATTTGTCAATTTTGGCAAAATGTTTTAAAATCAAAATTTTGAAGCGCATCCCATGACTAGGTTAAAAGATTTCGACAGCTTGTGTGGGATCATTTGTTTTGACCTTCATGGGGCTCCAAAGCTTGAAATTTTGCATTTTTGGCAAAAGGGAGCTAAAGTGTAAATGGGATTTTTTGTTGCTTGCCTCTAGGAGCCAATCAATCACTGGACACGTGGCACATTCTAAGAAGTCAAAGGAAGAGTGCGGGCAAACATGTGGTAAGTTTTCAAATTTTTCAAATTTTGTAAGAAGGTTTGAAGGCAGAATAATGAGACTTGGCCCCGTTTGCATGCGTCAATCGGAAAGCATGCCTCCATGGCATGGAAGAGATCGGGATATTCGGGCCCATGGAGGTTTTGTGATACCTAAAACAATATCCTTTTTCCACAAAAGAGGCAAAATTGATAGAATTAGGTCATCCGCGGTTTCAATGTGGAAATAACACATAATGGACATGTGGCGGGATCCTTAGGAGGTAGATAGTGGGGAAAAGTTAGCAAAATTATATCCAAAATCTTTCTAAATCTAGTCATAAAATACTATTTTTGTAAAAGGCATGGGCCCCGATCTATATCAAACACTCAAAATTGACATGGTGTCCCACCTTATTCAAAGCCGTTAAAAAGGTAATTTTGAGCTTATTTGATATAGATTACATCTTCCACTTGGAGGGCTGATATTAAAATCTGGGATGGATCAATGCTTACTTTTTTGAGTAATATCCATCTATTTTGATTTTTTCCATGGGAGTGGTCCATGAAAACATAAAGAAATCAGAGGACTTTCCGTTTTCAAATTTCATCAAATCTTATATGATTTTGTGTCAAATCTTGACCTTCTGAGAACATTGGCATCATTTTCATGACTTAATTATTTTTATCTATGGTTTTTTTAATGTAATTTTTGCTCAGGCCCGTAGAAAAAATGTGAAATGACAAAGTGTCATTAAAAGTTGCATTAGGTAAAAAATTGAAAAGGATAAAAAGGTTAAAAAATATTTCTAAGTCAAAGGTGTCTTGCATGCCTACGTAATGATAAAAACATGTTTTTACTGGGGCATGGATAATGATCCAAGATAAATTTGTAATGATTTAATGTTTTTAATGTAACATTCACCTGATGTCAACTTAATGCGAGTTGTTTTTCTATTTGATGTCATTTTCATTGAATCATGAAGAATTGTTGTAACAAAATTGATCCCATGGCATATTCTTTTCTTGGGAAAGAAGGATCCAATATGGCATAGGGTATATAGTGAATTTTGGGAGAAATTGTAAAGGGATAGGAGTTGAAAATCATGAGAAAAAATTCTGAGAGAAAGCTCATTTTCTGAGAAATCCACCAAAGAACCAGGTTAATGTCTCATGTGTTGGAAATTCATGTATGTGAGTTGGTTACAAGTGTATAGCCATCACACAACTCTGAGATTATTCATGTAACTCTCCCCTGTTGTTGAATCTAACAAGTTTTGAATTAAATATGTGTTTTCTTTGGGCAATATGGTGTCTGTTATCATTTTTAAATGCTTATGCAAATAGTTTTCATTGTTCTTGTTGCAATCTTGCATTGAAAATTATTTAGAAATCACACAGGATCTCCATTTCTGGTTGATAGTTTAGTGGCATTTGCAATCTCATATTCAGAAGAGCCTTCATCTGATAAGGAGATAAACAAATTTAAAATCACTTTACCTTCCTTGACTGCTAGAGATTTCTTGTAAGCCTTTGGGGGTACCTTAGGCGTGGTTTGATCAAGGATTTTTGTTTTTAATTGAGTTCTTTACTTCAAGATTTTGTGGTAAGTTCTCAAATATTGTGTGAAGAGTGCAACCTGGGCTTCCATTTGTGCCTCTTCTGGTTGAAAGAACATCCTGATTATTTGAAGCCATTTCATCTAATAGGTTGTTCAAGTATTGTAGAGATTGTCAAAGATCTGATCTATCCCAATTTGTCTTGTCAATCCCCTACCAAAAATCATCTAAACAAAACAAATATCCTATCATGTACTATCCTTGATTTGCATTTGTATACCCACAAAAGATCAAAATCCATTTGCAAAAGTATGCATAACAGATCAAGATTTCCAATGTCTCTAGTAACCTTTGCCTTGTTTTGAGAACATACCCATGTTTTGAGAAGTGACAACTTGTGAGAGTTCAAGATCTGGGAGTGTTGATCATGTTTTCATCAAGTTCTCCATCATAGAATTTCAAGAAAAGAGAAGGACATCTTCATATCCTTCGCCATTACAAGTTTACAAAATAGGTCCTCTTACCTTGGTTGCAAGGAAAAACCTAAAACAACCTAGGACAAGATCAATTAATATTGGAGTGTTATCCATTTCTCCACAAACCTGAGTGCCAACTAAACCATATCCCCAGACTACCAACGACATACAACATGGTCTAATATTTCTTTAAGCTCCATGACATATCTATGGTGCTGCTCAGATTGAAAAGGAGAACAAATTTGGATACCAACAACTAATAAACACCTGCCAGCTGGTTTCATTATCTGGAACCGATGGCCTCACCTCCACCTTGATGTGTTGTAGATTATGTTGGACAAGATCCTCCATTGGTGAGAATTGTGACCCAAAGGAAGCCTTCTAATCTGCTTCTTTATTCAATTTTCTTGGCACCACCTACAAATTGAGAACATCAAATCTCTCTAAGAGGTCCCAAAATCTATGATTATAAACTTTCAAAATCTTATTCTTTACCGTGCATATGTTTGTCACTTGGTGGATGACCAATGCAGTGTCTAATGCCTTAATCTACCTTTTTTCAACACTAAGAAAACCATACACCAACGCTTCATACACTGCTACATTATTGCAGCATGCAAACTACAACCTATGCTCGAAGAAGAACTTATTATCCTTAGGAGAAATCAGAACATCACATGCACCTGCACCATTTTGACTTCTAGAAGCATCAGAAAACATATTCCATATTCCAGAAGCATCATCATTTTCTTGCTTAAGTGTGGTAGGCAATGTGGCTTCTTCTTCAAGAATGCAATAGGTGTCAAGTACAGTTTCCACAACTGTGTCATAGAGATAGAACTCGTAATGCTACTTAACCCATTCATCTAATAAAAGATCAAGTACTAAAGGAGGAATAGGTTGCTTTTCTGAAACTGAATCTTATTATTGGTCTTCTTGGATTAAGCAATTTAAATGGAGATGAGAAGGGTCATATGACTCAACATGATAGAAAAATATGGGATCAACTTGTATGGTAAACCTGGTACCATACCTAGTTCTTATGAGCATATGAGGCCAATCTGATGACAAGTAACTACCCACCTTAGCTATGAAATCTCTTGACAGGCAGATAAAGAACAAAGGAGGCAAGTCAATGATTGTCACATCTTAAGTTATGGTTAAGCTTAGAAAAACATGTAGGGTTAACTCAAGATCCTTAATGACTCCTAGAATGTTAATAGTTTAGCTATCTAATTGCAATTCTCCTTTAGAAATAGGGTTGTACTTAAGACCGAGGATCTTAGAAATCTTCTTAGGCATAACATAGGTACTAGCCCCAGAGTCAAGCATATAATTGTGAACAAGATGTTTGCCTACTACCAAGGACATATAAAAGGGTGGGGTTTTCACAAAGTTTCTTACTTGTTTCTCATTTTCTTGACATAAATTTTTTGTGGCTTGAGTTCTTTAAATAATTGAATCAACTTGAGGGAGTTACATAAGAGCTTCATATAGGAGGTCACATTGTGATGGAATGGCCAAGGCATCCCACATCGTGATGTTTACATTTTTCTTCTTCATCTAATCAAAAATGTTGAATGGAAGACTCGTGTATTTATGCATTTGAGGCATAACAAAGTCCGTTCTTGATTGTTCAGGTGGTGAGATAACTCTCTTGGATTGTGCATAAATGATTAACTAAAAGTTAGGAATAATGATAGTCAATCTAATCTAGAACAACATGTAAATACATTAAACAAATGCAGTAAATGACCTAAACAACTAATCTAATGAAAGTAGAAACCCTAATATGCAAGAGAAGTATGGAAGTGACTTAGCTGATTTGATGAACTTGCGGGACTATGTCACAGAGATGACTGGAGAAACATGAAGCATGAATGACCGTGTAGAGGTTTCAAAAAGGATGGATCTAAGCTATTTGGCTGGACTGGAGCACCTGGAGAGGGATTGGGGTGCTTGTGGGCACTCTGTTTTCTATAATGGGTGCCCTGGTCTATACAAAAGGTCTGAAATTGAGATTCACAGGTCATGTAAGTGATTTGAAACCTTCGTTGTCTGTCACATCATTTTTGTTGCATTACGCCAGGCATTGTTAATAATCCAAGGTGAATAGAAGACCTGTAAAAGACCAAAAGAAGTATCAAAACCCTAAAAAAATGAGAATGCAAATGAATGGGTCATACTGAGCTTAGCTGCCACAACATTGGGCTTATTAACTGAGCGTTGCACTACATTTCGCACCCAAATGTAGTTCTGGTATGTGTGTGAATCATGGGCCCTAGGTGCTCTTGTGTCAACCACACTTTGTGAAGTAACGAGAAATGACTAGATGTAAAAATGTCGTAGAATGGTGGATGGAATAGAATATAATCCCCTCACATGCTTGTGTGATACAGATTAACCATCCTTGTCCTTTGTGATGGAGCTGAATGAATGCAAATGATCTCCAAACTCCTTTGATAGATGCACCCCTAGGTGGATTATACTAGTGACTAGTGCTTGGACCCTCATTATGGTCTCATAACTTTATGTTTATAGGGTTCTCTTGATCTAATATCGTAATTAACCTCGAAATGGCCAACCACAAAAAAGATAAGAAGCTAAAATAACTAGAAAGTGCCCAAAAAGAGTCGAGAAAGTTAAAAAAGGATCAAGGCGCCCTAGTATAGCCTAGGTGCCCCAGTCAAAGCTAAAATAACGTGAAACGATGAAAGATGACTAGGCATGTGAGTGTAAGAGGTCGGGAATGATGAAAGAAAATAAAGTAAGATGGCTAAAAGAAGGGGGTCAATTAGTACTTTCTTCACTCAAAAACATTTTGAATAGAAGTATGAGACCGAGACTATATAATGTCTAAAGTGCATGAATTTGTGTCTACAATAAGCTTGATTTGTAGAAACAGGAAGTGTGCAAGCAACTTCGTATGTGAAAATACACAGAACCTTGCATGTGTCAACATACGCGCTAAAATTGTTGGATGTATTTGCATCATCCTTTGATGTTTAGGGATCAGTCTGATTGACTAAAGCTGAAGGTTACGCATTGGCTTCCAACCCTCTCTTCTTGGACCTTGTGTTGTATGAAACTTGTGTGTGCGATTTGTTTACATTGTCCATAGCCTTGTTCATTACATAAAAGTCATCAACACCAAATAATATAAGATTTGTCTCAGGGTTGATCTCTTATACTTCTTTATTACCAGGTTCACGTGCATCCATGGACGACTCATTACTTGAAGCACTCTGGATCATGAAGGCTTGCGCACAATGCATTTGCGTAATTGTATTGATTGTGTGGAAAATTAAAAGGAAAACACCATTATGATTCTTGAACCATATTGTTATGTACTGGAACCAATTATTTTCTTGAAATGGGCGTAAGAAGGGGTTGTGCGGGAGCAACTTTCTGAAGAGAATGGTGTGCATTTTGGACTAGTCATCTATTATTTTGGAGATTTTTCCCATATTTTTAATTTGGATATTGATTTCTAAAGGAATGATGGCTTTGATTAAATCCTTTATTAGAGTTACTTCTAAAGGCTTACGCCTACTAATTTTCTAAGGATATAACTTTACTAGACAAATTTATAATCAAGGCCTTCATCTCTTCATCTTCTTTCTAATTTTAGGGAGAGTAAGATTTGGAGGCAACGGGTTGTGAATTTTACTTAGGAATAGGGGAAATGGAAGGTTGGGGTACATGAGGAAATTCAGGGAACAAGGGCATAACTAATCTAGGGGTTATCTTACCAACTTGGATTAGACAATTTTTTTCCCTAATGGCTATAGGATAGGGATCAGGAAGTTGCATAACACCTGTATATTGTATCATAACAATAATGTAAGAATGAAATGCTCTTAAGAAATAGAGAAAAGCACCTTGTAGAGTTGGCCTTAAGAGAAGAGTAATTTTGTCCCATGTTTTCTTAAATTTGAAGTTAAAGTAAGCCATGGGATCATTAGGAGCTCTCTTGATAGTTGTTACCTATTCTAATAAGGAGACGTTGTTTTCCTTCTCCTCACACTGATTACAAAGTCCAATGCCAAGCTCATCCCAATTGTGAATAGAGGCAGGTCTTAAGTTTTTACACCATTGAAGTGCTTTGCCTTTGAGTGAAGAAGCTAAAATCACGACTGTAATGTCATCTTCTGTAACTAGATGAACTGAACAAACATTTCCAATGTCCTGAATATGATCAGTAGGGGTATTTTGATTCTCACCAGTGAAAAATGGAATACTTTTGAGTGCAGCCACTGATATCTCATGTTGCGCGCAAAGGGCCAAAGGACTACTGTTATTGAAGCTAACAAAGGGCATATTTCTCTGTTTTCCCATAAAGAGAATGGGCCTTAAGACTCTAGATACGCGTGTGAAAGGTCTACCACGTGGGGGAGTAGAAAGAGCCTTGCGCACAGGAGATGGAGATTTGCGTGTGACTCTATTTTTTATTCTTCTTCTTGGAGATAGATGCATATATTCAAATGTTTCACCAACTGATGCTTGTTGCCTTATTTGAATCCTTCTCATGAAAGAGGGCATGGTGATTGCTCAAACTAATAGTTATGGATGTTTGAAGTCGTTATATGTCTTGAAACAAGCCTCCAAAGGCTGAAATCACTAAGTCACACACCATAACTTAGCAATGATGAAATGTGGGCTTTCAGTACTTGTCCCACTGGGCATGCCAAAACTTTGGAACTCAAAATCACACCCATCCTGATTCAAGATGATTAAGGGATTTGATGCAACATGGGACTATCTCCAAGTTGTGGAACCTTGCGCCTAAGATAGACCTCTGGAGAAGGTTGGCTTCCTCTGCTTATTTCTACTGCTACAACTACTACTAGGAAGGGAAATGCAACTATCTAACTCTACTGTATGATTCTAAGGGACCATGGTGAGAAGGAGATGTATGAAATGAAATCCTCGACTAGGGGGAGGTGATAACACTAGAAAGAAGGGGATGAACACTCTCAAATGAGTGAAAATGAAGGAAAATTGAGAAAGGAAGGGCATACATGCATGTCACAGACTAAAACAACATTCATACTCTCATTCTCATGAAGTGCAATAGAAAAGAAAACTTGTAAGAGACATAAAACATGCACAACATACCAATATTATAAAGGAAAGGAAAGAAGATGTAACAAAATGTGAGATAGGGCAGGAAATATCCACAAACCATACTTTTATTGCTTCTAAACAATGCACAATTGATCACAATGAGAGGAGAAGGAAAGAATCCACACTTAGTGAGCCAGATCTAAGGCTTATAACTTAAAATGCAAAGGATGCACTACTCTGAATAATGCTCTTGCAAGCCAAGAGGGTCCAACCCTTACAAATGAGCAATATTCAACAATATATAGCAAAAGAGGATAAAAGAGGCGGGAAAAGAGAGGGGAAAATCAGATTTCCAATCACAACCATCAACAAGATGCAATCAATTCCTGTAAATCCACATGGAGCTCTGTTAAATCTACCTACCCACGTTAGTTTTCTTGTGGAAGAAGGAAAGATGACAAATCCCATGAAATATGGGTGGTTGAGTTAGATGGAAGTTTGCATTAATGAACAGAGTCATGTCTTCCCACCTACCAAATCCCGCCAAAATATGATTTTGAAAAGTCTATAGTGTAGCCCACATCAACAGATTTTCAACAAGACCAAGAGCACATGAATTCGAGCTCTGTAGCAAAAGTTATGGCGATTTGAAGTTCTGCAGTACAAGAGGAACAAACTAGACATGTGGCGTGATTTGATTGGTCATAGGAGTTTACAAACTGAACGTAATTTATCTTCACCATGTGTCGTGTGACCATTTGCTACTAAGATCCACATACAACTGACACTTTTCTATTCATCCATGTGAGTTGCACTTTATTTGACAAGTCCCCGTAATAGGACACATGATGCACAAGAATTGGCATACGAAAGTTGTAGCTTTGGGTGCATGCGCGAAAGTAGGGGAAATAAGAGAAAGTTTGCATAAGGAGGTAAGGATGCAAACTAAATCCACCAACTTGCACTGGAGGGTGTGTGGGGATTATAAAGAAGGGTGGTGTGCGAAGCATGCCAAGGGGAAACAACATGTGTGCAATGTAATGAAGCATAAAAGGAAATGCGAGTGTGAGAGGGAGGGAGAACGAGGGAAGAATGAAAAGATAAATGAGTGTGCACAGTGATGCATGAGAATCGAGGAATAAAGGAATGTGTGTGAGAGCATGATAATGACTTACAAAAGATAAGAGAAGTCTACAGGTGTGCGCAAAGAAGTCCGCAATGACCAAGATAGAAACATCGTGTTGCAGTCACAAAATCATGTACTTTAGACATTTATTTATCTCGGTCTCATACTACTATTTAGATGGCTCTCAAGGTAAGAAAGTATTAGTTAACCCCCGTCCTTTTGTCCATACTTATTTATTTAATTTCATATTTTGCGACCTATTGCACCTATTTACCCAGTCATTTTTGAAGATCCTGCATCATCTTAACCCTAATTGGGGTGCCCATGGCGCCCCGGTACCACTTGGGGGCGCCCTGGTCTATTTTTCACTTTACCGCCATTTTTAGGTCTTTTCTAGCCATTTTTCATTCTTATCTTTTATGTGGTTGACCTTTTCGGGGTTAATTACAAAATTATACCAAGAGAATTCTATAAATATAAAGTTATGATACCATAACGAGGGACCTAGCATCATCTACTACTATCACTCCACCTAGAGTTGCATCCATCTATTGCACTAACATCCACATAGCTCCATCATCATGGCACAAGCTAGGACATTTGCATTGTACTTCATAGGGGGAGGGATTATATTATATTTCATGCACACATGCTATTACATTTTCTACATTTAGTTATTACTCGCTACTTCACAAAGTGTGATTAACACAAGAGCACCTAGGGCATGAATGGCACACACACACACACACACACAAGAACTACATTCAGGTCTGAAATGTAGTGCAATGCTCAATTAGTAAGCCCATTGTTGTAGTAGATGAGGTCAGTCCAACCCATTCATTCTGCATTTTATTTTTTTAGGGTTTTGATACTTCCTTTTAGTCCTTTACAAGTTACTTGTTCCTCTTGGATTATTCAGAGCATTCGGTGCAATACAGATAAAATAGTGTAACAGGCAGACAAAGTTTCAGATTATCTTTTGACCTTGTAAGAACCAGTTTCGAGGATTTTTCACAGACCATGGAGCCCAGATTACAGACCAGAGCACCCGTGGATGCCCCAGTCCTGTTTTAGGTGCCCCAGTCCAACCACATCACCTAGATCTATCATTTCCAGCACCGAGGCATAGTCGTTCTTACTTTTTGATTTTTTGTACACCACTACGACATAGTCCGACAATCACCAATTATCAGATGAGTTCTTTCCTTTCCCTTTTTGCACATTAGGGTTTTGATTTTACTAGTTTGCTTCGTTTATTTAATTTACATGTTATCTTAGTACACCTATTTTGTTGCGTTATATGTCCTCCTATATTAGATTAACTATCTTGCACTACCTTAGTCTAGTTCAATTTTATTTAATCATTTTGGTGAACCTGATTACATACATGTAGGCTTCATTCCCTATTACAGTGTTTGTATGCTATACCTCCCTTATTAGAGCATGATCATACAATGTCACCTCCCATGTCAGATGAAGGACCTTCGACCTTCACCATCATTGGATATTTCACTTATTCACATACACTTGGGGGGCATAACACTTAATCCCCCCCTTATTTTAACATATCTACATAGTTCTACATCACACTCATCGGATTTAGACATATTTCATCTTAACATGGCCATACACTTTCTACGTCAGATGGAGGAATCTCGTCCTTCACCATCATTGGATAACTCATTCATTCACACACGCTTTGGGGGACATAACACTTCACATCCTCCCTCCACCTCGTTTTAGCACCATTATTATATTTGCACACAGTCGTTAGTCATAATCATCATATATTATATTAGATCATTTCTTGATGAAACACTCTTGTGCTTCAGTTCACATTTGACTATTGAGGGATTATTAGTACACTGAACCTCACACACTACACCATAGGCACTACACATTACACTTCATCACACATTACACATTATACATTGTACCACATTTGTTCACTTGTGTATTTCCCCACCTTATACATTATGATCGTTGCATGCCTCTACATACCATACATGTTACGCCATGTACTTTCACACATATTTTACTAATCTTCATCATATAGTAGTCTAACATTACATTCCTATTTTTCCTACATGTCACTTTATACATTACACCCTACACATTCTACATGTTTAGCATTGCATTCTACACATAGCACATTTGAACATTCCACTCATCACATGGTCATTTTCTATGAGCTACACTCACTTCCTGATGACACCCTTTAGTTCCTTGGTCCATACTCGACTGCTAAGGGTTTACAAATCAAATAGACCTTACACTCATCACGTGATCATCAATCCACATTCTATCATGTGACATTGTTAGGCTAGTGACATACACTTTAGGCTAAACCATCCCATATTCTCTCATGTTGTAGTGGTATACACCTTAGGTTAGATCACCACTCCCTTTGGTCATTTTGTAGTGATATACACTTAGGGCTAAGTCATCACTCATCCAATCATATTTTAGTGACATACGCTTTAGGCTAAATCGTCACCTAATCTATCATTTTGTAATGGTATACACCTTAGGTTAGAACACCACTCCCTTTGGTCATTTTATAGTGATATACGCTTAGGGCTAAAACATCACTCTCCATTCCATTTCATCATTTAATATGTTTAGGCTATAAGGTCCACACACATCTTTTTTACATGTTGTATATCATCACCACTACACATATACACATTCTTCATAACGTGCTAGATAAACAACACACACTATTCGACCATTTCCTGATGACGCACTCTCATTTACAGTTCATTCTTGACTGATGAGGGGGTGAAAAAATTAACCTCATTGCATACACTTCCATCCACTTGGGGGGCATGTGTCTCATATCATTCCATCTTGCATTCCATTCCATCCATCCATAATATACTGCATTATTTTAGGGGCATTTACTCTTGTTTGTTGGTGCTTTGCATGATCACTTTACAACACGTGTTAGGTTGATTTCTTATATGTCATTATCTATATCAACCACACATGTGTGTTCATGCCTTTTTTTTAGTGTGATCACAAATACACAACTCCTACAAGTGGTATGGATGCTCACCTTCTACCCTTCCTAAACTAGTCGTTTGGGGCATCCACATTCGTCTCATCCAGGTGTTATTGTTTCATTTTTGTACTTAAACATCTTACATTTACTTGCTCATACATGCTTTGACGTATTGGTTATTACTCTAACATGTTAACGGGTGTTCCATGTGCAAACACTTGTTTTAAAAGGATTACATGTTTCCATGACTACTTGTTTTCTTGTCTTTACTTGTACGATATTGTTTGCCATTATATGCGAGATTTTCCCTATGTTTGTGTGCACACTTGTTTGTTTGTTTGCAGCCATGAAAACATTAAGTGTCTTGCAACATCATGAGTGATGTCCCATGTTTACAACCCACTTTGTGCAACTTACTTGTTTTCTTGCGTGTTTACATTTACTACATTTGTGTGCGTAGCTTACACATGTTTTCTATATGCATGCATTGTTTGCTTTACACTTATCTTTGGCTAGCCCTTCTTGTTTGTGTGTGCCTTGGTTTCTACCAAGAACTTTCCATGATACACAGTTCAGAGTGTGGATTGGTCCTCTTTTGGGGCCGCATTCTCCTATCAGTGACGTCGCATGTGCCCCCGAAGAGGGGGGCATCATTTGGGGTTTCCTACCAACACAATGTATTTACACCAGTTCATTTCAATGCACTTATATACAACGAGTGGGTTCAGACCAGTCTACGAACCCCATAAACATTGAACTTTTACGGGACATGGTGTCCTTAACATTCTGGCAAGGAATTAACATGCTTAGGGGTAACAGTGGGTGTGCTTCTCTACACTACTCTTGGCTAGTGGCATTGGATCACCCAAAAAACTAGGATGCTATAGCGATCTCTTCACACATTTTAGTAGAAGTCGGTTAGAGATTAAAGGACACAGAGCATTTCCTCCCTACACTTCTTCATCCATGGTGGCATGAGATCACCCAAAAAACTCACAGGACATGATATCCTTCTACACTCTTTCTCGATATGGATCAGGTGCACATGTTCAATTTACATTTACATTTCCATTTCCATTTACAGTCTACATTTACACTTTGCGTATTTTACACTTAGACGTGTCTTTTACATAGCGTTTTTACACTTATATACATACATATTTGACTACTTGATCATTTTCCCCCTTACAGATCCGTTTGTATGAGAAAACAATCAGTCAAATGAGGGCAACAACATAGTGACATACAACAACATTCCACGATGACACACATGCTTTACTAACCATGTAGGTACAATACACACTATGATAGCTACACAACACACATGTGTGTTTCGCTCTAGGTTCACTCTCATCACTTTCTTTTTTATTTGCACATTTTTCATCTATAGTTTCCACACTCCCATCTTTTTGTCATTACACGCTTTTGTCTAGTCCTTCAGCATACTTTCTTCATCACTCTACAATGGCATCAGGTACGCATCTCTATCTAGTTTATGTTACCGAGCTTTCCGCTCACCAACATAAAATGGGGGAAAAATGTAGTCACAAAATCATGCACTTTAAACATTTATTCATCTCGGTCTCATACTACTATTTAGAAGGTTCTCAAAAGAAAGTATTAATCAACACCTGTCCTTTTGGCCATCTTATTTAATTTATTTCATAGTTTGTGACCTATTGCACCTATCTACTTAGTCATTTTGGAAGATCCCCACATTTTTCTTAACCCTAACTAGGGCGTCCAGATTTAATATTGGGGTGTCCATGGGTGCCTTGGTCCCCACTTGGGGGCACCCTGTTCTATTTTCCACTTTCCCGCCATTTTTTGGGTCTTTTCTAGCCATTTTTTCATTCTTATCTTTTATGTGGTCGGCCTTTTTGGGGTTAGTTACGAAATTAGACCAAGAGAACTCTATAAATATAAAGTTATGATACCATAATGAGGGACCTAGCATCATCTACTATTATCACTCCATCTAGAGTTGCATCCATCTATTGTACTAGCATCCACATAGTTCCATCATCAAGGCACAAGCTAAGACATTTGCATCACACTTCATAGGGGGAGGGATTCTATTCTATTTCATGCACACACGCTATTACATTTTCTACATTTAGTTATTCCTCACTACTTCACAAAGTGTGATTGACACAAGAGCGCGTAGGGCACGACATGCACACACACACACACACACCAAAACTACATCCGGGTTTGAAATATAGTGCAACGCTCAGTTAGTAAGCCCATTGTTGTGGTAGCTGAGGTTAGTATGACCCATTCATTCTACATTTTATTTTTTTAGGGTATTGATACTTCTTTTTGGTCCTTTGCAAGTTAATCCTTCCTCTTGGAATACTTAGAGCATTCAATGCAATACAAATAAAATAGTGAGATAGGAAGATAGAGTTTCAGATTATCTTTCGACCCTGTAAGAACTAGTTTTAGGATTTTTTCACAGACCATGACACCTATATTACATACCAGAGTTCCCGTGGGCACCCCAATCCTGTTCTAGGCGCCCCTATTTAGCCACATCACCCAGATCTGTTATTTCCAAAAGCATGACATAGTCGTTCCTTCCTTTCTGATTTTATGTACACCACTGTGACACAGTCCGACAGTCACTAGGTATCAACTGAGTTCTTTCCTTTCCCTTCTTTCGCATTAGGGTTTTGATATTACTAGTTTACTTCATTTATTTAATTTACATGATATATTAGTACACCTATTTTGTTGTGTTATATGTCCTATGTTAGATTAACTATCTTGCACTACCTTAGTTTAGTTCAATTTTAGTTAATCACGCGCAAAAGAGATGCGCACGAAGGGAAAATGAAGAATACTTGTGGCAATACAAGATAGGAGGAAGCACATGCACATGAAGGATACACTGAAGAAGGAAAAGGAAAGGGGAACAACAAGGGAGAGGCATGAAGAGTGTGCGAGGGTGTACGTAGGGGCGCGTAACCAAGGAAATGCACCAAGGAAGAAAAATAAGTAGTGCATGCATCTTGAAAACAGGATGTCAGAGCTAAGATGGAACTACAAGTTGGAAAAAATGACTAGGGGGGTTATTTTGGGGTGACAATTACCAAAGGCCTTTGATATGAAGGGTGGGATCAATAGCCTGTCGTAAGAGATAGAAGATGTAATGCCACCAATATCTATGCTCTCAATATAAGGTGCTAAAGGATCTTGTTGGAATACTCTTAAGTCTTTGTTTTTGATAGGGGTCGTGTGATGGGAACCCCATTAGGTGCATTTGGAAAAGGAGGGGGCGTGGTACCCCCACAATCCCATTGTAGGGTGATTAAGTAATTGAGCCATGTTGGCTTGTATTTGGAGGCAATGAGTCGTAGTAATAGATTATTGTTGGCTTATCCTATCAATAAGTTAGAGAATGAGGTTGGTAAGGTTAGAATTAAAGGCATTTACAGATGAACCTACTTTGGTAACTTTCCCTTTGTTCTGCCCTATGATTAAGTTGTTAGGAAACCAATTCGAGAAGATGCTTACTAAGCATTTTCTTCTTATTCATTTTTGTATTGAGGAAACTGAGATAGAAACATCTGAATCTTAGGAGGATGATCAAAAATATCGTCATTTTGGTTTTTCTTCTTCTTCACCCTCAAGTGGATCATTGTGGCGGGTATAAGGATTCTTTCTAGGTGCTCCAACGACACAATAGTTCATGCAAAAGGGAAACTCAACTTCAGGATAATATGGTTTAGGAAATGTTTACACAATAGAATCAGAGGACCCTAGACCTAGATACTCCATGATGGAGTGAGGATCTAGCTAAGAATATGTCTAAAAATGAAGGCTACAAACATAATCAACCGTGTAGGAAAATTTACACAAGGGTCAACGACATCTGGAAATAGACCTAGAAAGATAGAAGGGATTGATCATGCAAGCAAGTCTGCATAGGGGTTGATGGTGTTTAAAGATGAGTAAACAAGAACAGACAAGATCGCCCCTAGGCAATGGTGTCTATACTAACAAGTTTTTTAGATTTTTTGGGTTTTTTGGATGTTTAGACGGTGTTCAATTTGAAGATGGACGCTTTTAACAACTTGTGCTTGATCATAAGGTTTTTAGGATTCAAGTTGGGTTCACCAGAAATGTATGGTGAGCCAATAATGTATCTCAATAACCTACACTCCTAAATCATTCCGTTCTATAAGGGTATTGAGACAACGAGTAAGAAACATACATGAACCAACACACAATGTATAACTTTAAAGGGGCTACATTGAGTGGTAGGGTTGTATATCTAGAGGGTAGTAATCCCTACATTAGGTCAATCTAGGGTTTCTAAGGCCCACAATCAAGAGAGGAGAGAACCCTGCTAAGATAACAATGCTTGTGTGAGGAGAGGGATGGATCAATGACAAATAAGGCAAGCATGGACAATAAAACTAAAATATAGATAAAGATAAGCTAAGGAACTGATCATGATTAAGAGCATTATGCTAACTATCATCCAAACATATGTAATACTAAGCTAACATAACACAATGAGGGAAACAGATGAACTAATCTATGTAAAAATGAAAAATATATTTAGAATACTCACCTTATACCTGTAGGGTGGTCACTAATGTGTTTATCTCTCTAGAGAAGCAACACATCAAGATAGAATCACTATTAGGTGGAGAATGGGAACACCATTCCTCTCCTAGACTTGATATAGATGACCTAATAGTACAAGCAAACCAACCAAGAAAAAGAGTGTCCAATCCAATCCAAGCCAAATGCAAGATGAACTAAGAGCTAAGTGAGTAGATGCAAAGATGGCACAAAAGAGCAGAATAGATGGTAGTTCCTAAGGTTTGAGCTTCCTTCCTTTTGAATGTCAAACCGAGGTGTGTATATATAGGATGCCATCACCCGCAGGCGATGGTGTTGGCCAAGAGAAACATAACAACGACATCGCCCATGGGTGGTGGAGTCACTCAAGGATGGTGAAATGAGATAATTGTGTCATGTAAAGCAAAAATAAGGTGTTGTAGATCATGGGTATGGATGAACAAAAGTGCCATATGGTGAGATACAAATAAAATGTCAAGAGTGCAATGTGTATGAGACCTAAGGAGACAAGGATAACTAGTGCAAGGACAACTAAGGCCAAGACCAAATAACGACACTCTCTTTGTGTACCATCTCTAAGCCATAATGGTTACATGAATAACCATTCCCCATTCTTGACAGGACCCTTAAGGCACTCGCTTAAGAAATAGATGCATATAGTGACCCTTATCCGCACAAAGGAAATTGTTAGTAACAGGTATGAAAGATGTAAAGTGAAAAATTAGGTGTAATACAACCCCTTTTTCGTTAAACCCCTATAAATTCACATTCACAACCACTTAAGATAACGACCTTTGAGTCTGGTGTTGTAGACGAGATAACCCATGGCAGTGGCAACATCAAGAGAGATAAAAATTGAATTTACAGGGGCATTATAGCCTACCAAAACCAACAAACAGGAATGTAAATTCCTTTCCCCTCTTATGGATACCTGGATGATCTTATTTGTAGATCCGCTACACCACTTATGCTTCACACGTTGCATGCCTTCCTGATGGCGTCGTTATGCACTGGGAAAGACTAGACACAACTAAAATGGGAGGCCATGTAGGTTTCATATATAAAACCACGTGATATGCATTATCATGGATCACTTGTCAACATGGAAAATCAAATATGGAAAACAATTGGTTAAACAATTGATGAAAATTATATGTTTTTAATATTCATTTCATTATGTTTTTTTACTAAATATTTATGAGTTACATATTGCCAACACCAGAATATTTCCGAATTAGGTGAGAGCCCTTTCTTTCATTTTGTGTTAAGTAAAAGGGTGCCGCACCAGTGCTATTCTGCGTCCACTCACGACTCCATTAAACTTTTTATTTCACAATTTTGCAGATGCTAAGTACCTAGGTAATATAAATATGTGGAAATCAATTCAATCATATGCTTAGAAGCGTGTGTACCAAATGAACAAGTCTAAATAAAAACAACAGTTTTAATCATAAACATATTGAACACAAGAAGACCTTTTTCTAGGGGGTCAATATGTTAGAAATACAAGACGACTAATTAGACAATAGGCTATATAGCGCGAGAAAAAATTCCCTCAGAAATTGCCCACAAAATTGTCTTGCCACGTTGGAAATAATTTGTAAACGGGCTGAAATTCGTGTCACATTTTGTGAAAATCAGTGTCATGTCAGACAAAAGAGCCCATAAATTAACTTTCAATGCCATCCAATTGACCATAATGCCAATAAAAGTGACACTGCAATGGAGGTGGTCCTCTCACCAATATAGTATGACAATAATAGTAATACCCCAATCTCCGTCTTTAACTCAAGGGGACACCGCCGACGTTACCAAACAAACATCCTTGATGTTGTGGACATAAAATGAAAACAAAACTTTTTAACATCTACCTAACTAAAAATAACCTACAATTTCTTTTAATTACATCTACAACTATACAACCTTTATTTGCCTCACTACCCAACACATGTCTCTTCAAAACAGCTTGAAATTGTTTGGACGACTCTACGAAGCCTCGTAATTAACCATCGTCCTAACATCGCAATTCATTTTGGTGCAAGTGCTACCGAGTTCATTATAGATGAGATGAGGGTTTTGCTTTGGTCCATTCAAGGACGGGAAAGGTTTTAACACATTTTGGCATGGCCTCTCGTCTGATGAATACATCATCCATTTTCCTTCATTCTTCATCCCCTGCAATTCCTCTCACTCATTTCCCTGTTCGTCGGGGCGTCTGTCATTTCGCAGCCATGTCTTCTTCTTTTTCTCTGACACTTCCCTTTGCCGCGCCCACCCCTTCCAGGCGTGTGCAATTGAGATGGAGACGTTCCCTCACGGTATTTGGTTCCTGGGCGAGATTCGAACCTCGGCACTACTCATCACAAGGACTATTCGAAATCATAATGGAGGAGCTCCAGGCTATTCAATCATCCAGTAAACGTGTTCGTGCCACTTCCAGGCACGCTTCGATTCTCATCTTCTCTCCTAACTTGGTTGCAATTCGCCTTTATTATAGCTGGACAGTTTAATGCTGGTGGTGAGTCAAAACTAAGAGCCAATTTTAACACTGGATAATTTGAATTAACGAAACGATCTTTCAAAGTAAAGGAAAGCTCCTTTTAAGGTCCGCAATGCCTTGCAGCACATAACGCAACACATTGGACATAGACTGTGCTTAGACTGTGGGGCACACCTCACACATACCCAATCCTCTTCAGATTCAAACTCCGGCCTCCCCACTCAATCAAAAGATCTTCACCGTCATGCCCACCGCGTAAAGTAAATTTTGTAAAATATTGTGGAGTTTCTTATAGAAGAACATTTAAATTTATTAACCTGAGTTTGTGCGTTATTAAATGAATTACGTTAAGATACAGGCTAACATTTTTTCGAAGAAGGCTAGGAGTGAAAATTGGACCATGGATGTATCCTCGTACACTTGTTTTTTCCCTGTTCATTTGATGTAGCTCTGTTCTATTGTAACTCTATGATATTTATTTTTCTTGGTAAAACTTGGGTGATATTATGGACGGCCTTTAAAGCAGTGTGGGCTAAGGCTGGACACCAGTTTTCAGGTGGTGTTGCAGTGGGAGTTTGTCCCATTATTGGGTGTGGTAAGTTTGGGCACATTTTAAAGATTCAGACATGGGTCGACCCTGCTTAAACCTGGGTAGCATTCGAAAAACTCCATCTTCAATAAAGTCCACATTTATTTCCAGCACAACCTGTGTTCACTGGAACCATGGACTGTCTTATTGCAGTAGGATTTGGACCTATGTCATGCTTTAAATACTGTCCCTAAATAACATTATCAATATATAAATATCATTTTACATGTGTTATTTTCATTCTGAAGTTCTTTTATTACTTGTACGGTGTTTTTCTTGGTGTTAGACTGTTGACCTTTTTACTTCGGAGGATTCGAATAATGTAAGTGTTTATGTCTGAGAGAAAAGACATCACAGATGAAGATTGTTGTTATTGGCACAATCACACCTGCTAAATCCTTGGAATTTGCCGCCTTTCGTTTGATATTCTGCAAATATACTTGGAGGTGATGCTGACTGACATTAAACAATTGTGATTGCCGAATGCCGAAACAGACAGGCGATTTGCCAAAACAAACACGGTGTTGAAACAAATTTGATGCACGGTAGAATCAACAGTTGAAGAAAACAAAAACAGACAAATGTAAAATACCATTGCATATAACTGGAGATAAGAACATGGATGAGAAATTTTTTTATTATAAAAGAAGTTCTCCCCATGTGCAGATAATAGCAGTCTGCAAGGGGCACCAATGTCTCTCGATTCTCTCAATTTTCATGCCCTCTATTATATAGAATTGTTTATATATACCTGTTGTATACCTTCAGTCAATTACACACAAGAAACTGTTCAAGCACCTATCTGTTATTAGGTCAAGTCAATATGTTGCATTGACAGACCTAACAATCATGATAGCATTGATTTTACCCTTTTACTTGAATGCTTCCATTTTATAGTCTTCCTGTTGTTTTATACTTAGTATTCTTTTTTCATGCACGGAAGGTACTTGGCAGGTAGATCAATGCTCAATTCTTTCATCTTGTGGACAAGGAAATTCGTTCATTCTTTGTTCTGTTTTTAAAATGTTCTTTTATCCATTCCAAACTTTAGAATTTACCATGACTGAAAACTTGGAAAGCTGCAAGGCTGAAATGACATGCGTTGCCTTAGATGGAGTGGCTTAAGCCTCAGGGTTTTTCTTGCCTCTGAGTGACCCTTGTCTGCCTGCTAACAATATTGTTCTGTAGTGAATCAACCTTATTTCTATCAAAATTTAATCTTAGACAGAATGGTTTGTGTGAAATGCTTACCAAACATGAGTTAAATGTTGGTCTATGTAAAGCTGCAAGGCTGGAATGATATGCGCGACCTGAGATGGAGTGGCTTAAGCCTTGGGGTTGTTCTTACCTCCGAGTGATCTTTGTCTGCCTGCTAGCAATATTGTTCTGTAGTGAATCAACCTTATTTCTACCAAAATTTAATCTTAGACAGAATTGTTTGTGTGAAACGGCTTGCCAAACATGAGTTAAATGTTGGTCTTCGTAAATCATAAATCATAGCTCCAAAACTTTCTACTATTTGCCGAGAAATTCCAAAACTCGTGTGTCAGTTGCAGTGCCGAGTAACTCGCAGGAAACTCACTACTGCTAAATAATCACAGCCAGCATCCTAAAACCATCTTTTTCACTTTTGCATTTGATTCTATGCTTTTTTTGCTCTTCTCAAATACGTTTGATCATTACTAGTTGTTGTGAAGTGAATCTAATCGACTTTGAAGAATTTTGACAGGAAATCGAGAGGTAAGACTCTAAGAACATGGTTTTTCTGATTTATTTTAGGCTTTTCATTTATTTTTCCATTTTAGATCTAGTGTCAGCCTGTAGTCTTTCGAAACTTTTTTTTGTTCTTTTCCCGCATTTTCTTCAAGCGGCTAGGGGTTTAAATTAAAACCTTTTCTTCTTTGTTCTATAGCATTTGTACTTTGCAATTTGCATTTGCAGTTATATACACGTATGACATCTGCTTCAGGTAGCCATAGTAGGACTAAGAAGTCTGATGACCCTGCTTGGAAGCAATGCACAAAGGGCTAAGACAACAAGCATGTGACATGCAAATATCGTGGTTTTTTTATGAGAGGAGGCATCAATTGCCTCAAATACCATCTTACATGAATCCCAAGCCAAGATGTGCGATTGTGTGATAAGGTGAAGGTTGAAGTTACAAGAGAGATGAATGATGTCCTTGCTTCCTCTGAGGAGGAAAAAAAAGAAAAAAAGAGAAGACAACTACGGCATTTGCATATTGGATGAATTTCCCCCAACTCTTGATTCTAATGAGAGGCACCCTAGACTTTTTTCAAGCCCTTGCGCAGCCCATTGTATTGATCTCGTACTTGAAGACATAGAAAAATTAGATAAGTGAAAAGTGTGGTTGAAGAACTCAAAAATATTACAAGATACATTTACAATCACTCTTGGATTTTAGCTTGATGAGAGAGCACACTGATGGAAAGGAATTTGTGCAATCTGGAGTTACACGATTCGCCATAAATTTCATCATACTATACCTTCACTAACATCTCTTATGCAAATGTTCGTGAGCACATTGTGGTTGGAGTGCCCCTATTGTAGGAATGTCAAAGGGGAAAGGGTCATGAGGAGCACATAGGAGATCTTAAGGTAACTTTCAACTTAACTATTTTTGATTCATCATTTATTTTTAATATTTTTTTGGTTCAAATTTCTCTTAGTTGTTAATTTTATAAGTGCATGCTCTTTTGTTTTAGGTGACGAAGCCTATAGTCAAAGTTCTATGCCTGGTGGATGGTGAAAAACGCAATGGGTTATTTGTTTGAGGCCGACAAGGTTAAGAAGGCCATAATGCATTATTATGGGAAAAATAAAATAAAATATCCACCAATGTGGTGCATAATTGAAATGGTATGGAACAAGTGGCTCCACCAATATATACATGCAACAACCTATTTGTTGAAACCCCAATTTTTCTTCTCCAATTCATTTAAGGCTAATGATGAGGTTACTTATGATGCTAACAAAGCTCTTAGAGACACAATTCTTGAGAGGTTGCAGGTTTACAATGGTGCATAGGAGTCTCTTTTTTCCGGTTCTATGCATTTGGAAGAGAATGACTAATCATCCAGGTAAAAACAAATCGAGTCCTTTGATTGTAGTCTTGTTACTTGTAGATACTAGACATCTTTAATAAAGGCAAGCCTAGTTGACTTACAAAATTATAATTTTTCTATTTGCGAGGTGTGTGGTGGGAAGACTAGGTGTAAAAATACCAAAATTTTAAGAGGCTTGCCATCTGTTTTTTGTGCCAACCATGTAGTTTTTTTTGGGTGTGAAAGTAGTTGGAGAATGTTTGAAAGCCATTTACACAAAGAAGCACAACAAATTCACAACACAACACTTTAATGACCTTGTTTTTGTGCGGTACAATCTTTGTCTTCATGTGAAATAGGCGGAGAAGCAAAAGAGTTATGCAATTGACATGGATGAGATTGATCCATACTTAGATTGGATTGTCGAGGACGTGGAGCCCATGTTTAATGAGGAGATCACAAATTTTGAGAGGGATGCATTAGAAGGGGCAACAACAGTAGAGGCACAAGTGCAAGCAAAAGCATCAAGGGGGGTTGGTGAGAATGATATGTTTGTGGATGATTTTCTCCAGAGGAGAATCTTTACCTTCCACTTCCAGGGTGCAATCAATGAGTACGCGGAGCTGAAGGGATAGAGAAATTTGTAAAATATTTAGTGGATTTGTAATTTTCTATGATGATCAATCATCATACAATATTATGGTGAACTGGCGAATATTATACTCTTTCCAATTTAAAACTAATTGGAAAGTATACCTAAGCATTGTCTACATTCATTTCTTATGCTTTTTAACCATGTTTTACATGTTATTTAAGTTGATTTTAGAATTTATATATGTTTCTAACTTAAGGAAAATTCGCAAAGTTTTGCCGATTCATGAGTCCAATTAAATATTTCGGGCCATCGAGTTTTTGGAGAATACGTGTCTTTGAACTATGATGTAAATACATGTCTTTCTTTGATTTACTTAGATTGAATATTAGTTCCTAAGTTATGCACACTTTAGTTAAATAGTTGTGTATTCAATAATTATAAATCAAGATAATTCTCATCCTTTAGTTAGGATGGATTTGATTGAATATGTCTATTCTAGTCATGCTTTAGCTTTAGTTAGTTTTTTCTATCTACATCTCTCTTGCATGCTTTTGTACATGATTGTTCTCATGCTTTTTGCCCATTTTCGCATGGTAATAGAACATAGTTTCTTGTAGTTGTTACCTCTCTTATCCAAAGCTGATTTAAACATGTTGTTGGGATGTTTTTTAGAGCAATCATTTTGGGAGTCTTCAGAATTTGTAGTTTCAAACTATTTTTGGGCCAACTTTGACCGCTACTATTATGTCCGAAAGGTTTGAAAAACACAAAATTGGGTTTTCTTTCACAAGAAATGGAGGTTGTAACAATGATTTTATAATTTTTTTTACCCTATCTAGTTTGTTTTTTGCATTTTATTTCAAAAAAAGGATTTGGTTTTTTCTTTCTAAGGTTTGTAGCAAAAAAAGGCAAAAATAACAATCAAAAGAAATTTGGGAGGGTGCTTATGTAATGTTCCCTCTTAGGGGCAAATTAGAAATTGGAGAAATATTTGTCGAAATCAAGCAAAAAATGGATAAACCCTTTTGCATCAACCTAAAATATCCCAATATCAGCTATTTCGAATTCAAATGGGGTTGAAACTAGCCAAGGTGGTGGGATAGATTGGAAGAAACAATTGAAATTTAAACACATTCAAAACCAGATTTGACACAACTGGAAATAATTAATATTCAAACCTTGAACTGCTGTAGTTTTCAAAATTCGTATCTTTGGCTAGAGAAGTCCAAATGAGCTAAAACTTTGGTTCTTGGGCCACAAAAATCTGAAGAATAACATTCCAAAATCAGATTTTGCGCAACCAACACGAAACCGTAATTTTTTCTTAAAAAGTAGGTCGCCCAACACATTTAGGGCATCGAATCAACTCCAAAAACTATGAAATTACTTTATTCTTATTCCTCTTAATTTCTACAACCAAATCCAATATTAAAGTGACCCCAAAAACTACAGATCTAAAATAAATATTAATTAATAACAACCAGATAGTTTGCAGACAACTGAAATCTTCTAAAATTCATAACTCATTCAATACTCCATATTTTTGCATGAAATAAAGTGCATAATAGATTAGAAATGAAGGGCTTTCCAATGAACTATGAAACTAAATTTTCTGATCACCAAAACCCCCTCAAAACTGCCCCATAAATCTGCCTTCAAGTCGCTAGGGTTAGAATAAATTATATAAATAAATTCCCGCTCTTTCTACCCTTCCAAAACACTTCAAAATATCAGCCCTTTGAAATAATTAATTAAACACAAAAGATTATAGATCGAGCACAAATGATCTCAAAACATGATAGAATATACCCCAATCTAAGTCGCTTTGGCCCTAATAAATTACAGCAGTGACAATAGACACAAAGTACCCCAAACCCTTCACCAACATGCATATTTATCCTTCAAATAATTGCGCCAACACCCTAGAGCAAGTCGTCAATGCTAGAATGGAGAAACCATGCATAAACACACTCAACACAAGAGAACACAATAAAGAGAACAATGGAGTCTTCAATATCTTCAACAATGGATCCAAATGAAGCTTACAATGAGAGAGCACAATGCAAGAGCTAAGGCATACATCCCATTTCTCCAAGTATTGAGTAAATTCAAAAGTTCAATCAACATAACCCACTAAAAGAAATGCGACCTCCTTTTATAGAATTAAGGGGTGCACCATAAAAAAGACGGACCTTTCTCTTTTGGAGGGAAAACATAAACTCTTATTATAATAAAGTTTCTAATAAACTAAGACTATGTGCACTTTATTATTTTTAATTAAATAATAAAAGCAACTATCCTATGTGCACATTTAACTAACTTAGAGAGCCCTCCTTGTAGCGCAAGGCATGCCAAGGGGTTACAAAATAGACAACAAACATTTTAAGACCATCTTCAAGCTCAATCCTCAAACCCATGAGAAGAGAGAATGGGTTGAGGGTCTTTAAGTCTTTAATTTCAACAATGTCCCAAGAAGGGGACATTATAGCTTACCCCCAGGCTCGTTTATTGTTGGTTGGATTGGAGGCTAGCCCCTAGTTGGACTCCCTCAACGGGCCATTGGTTTCCTGTTTTATTGTGGGCACAACCTACTCGCCTAGAAGCCCTTCTCCTTGACACGACTCTGACCCTTCCACTAGCACACACAACTCTTCTTTGCTCACCATCTTGGTTAGTCCCATGCCAAATCCCAAGCCCTTTTCCCCCATATGCTGTCAAACAACTTTCCAATGAGTTTGGTTCGGGCTGTGCCTCAACTTAACACCCTCGTTTAGATTGTCTGCCTGGACTTTGCAAGTTTTGGCCTCAAATGACCTTCCTACGAGTTCGGCTCGGGCTGTCCCTCAACTGGACGCCCTCGTGTAGACTGTCCAATCAGACTTTGCAAGTTTTGGCCATTGCATACAAATTTGAGCTCGAGTCCTTTACTACTCCGCCCTCATCTGACCTTCCACATAGAGACCTCAAGGAATTTAGGCCTTACTCCGACCTTTTTTATGCTCACACGACCCCTGTCCCTATAAAAAAGGATGTATTGGTCATTGTTGAAACAAAACAATTTTTTGTTGTCAATGTTTTGTGAAGCCTTGATTAGTGTATTGGAAAATTATATTTTATCCAAAACCTTATGCTAAAGAGGTCACAAGTTCAAACTCACACGCGAGACTTATTTTAAAGCTTTCACGATTGAGCTGTTTTATTTTGCACATGATCTTCAAGCTGCCATCATAGAGTCATAGGTGGTGTCTTTCAGCAATTTTTTTAGTTTGATTTTTTACTGGTTTTCTGGTGTTGGAATTAATTTTTGGATGAATAGATTTTTGGATTTGGGCTAAATTTATGGTTTTTTTGATAGTTTTTCAGAATGGTTCTTAGCAGTTTTGACTGCTGAACTTTTGGAGGTCATAACTTTCCATATGGAAGTGTTTTCAGATTTTGTTTTGCGAACCATATATTTTTTTGTGTCCTATGCATATGGGCAGTTAATTAAGTTTGTTGTAATTCTTATTGTCTTCATAACAAACTCGTAGGACCCATTTTTGGGCGTTTATACAATAGAACAAAAGCTAAAACTGCACAGTTATACGCAGTATTTAGTGGGGAATATGATTTTGCACTATCATTATAAAATGCCACGATAAAATTGAATGTGGGAACTTTGAAGGCTCTCTTTTGCCTTTATATCTCTAGTATGTGCAACACTATGCACACTTTCTTTGTGTAGACTTTCATTGGTTTCTGTCCCATTTGGCACTTTGCTTTATTTGTACTCAACACTGTATTTTTGTCTATACTCTTTCCTTTCATTCAGTTCCAAGATGTCCAACTCAATGACAAAATATATTGTTCCATTGACCCCTAACAACTTCTTCACTTGGAAGAATGCCATGATTGCGATGCTTTGGAGCAGACTGTACAAAGTGATAATAGGTGTAGAAACAAAGCCAACCAATGTCATTTAGATAATTTTATTTTTTAACATGTGTGAAGAAGCCTTAGGTGTGATCTATCAGAATGTGGCCCCTGAGTTTTTTTTTCGCATAAAGGACATGAACACCTCTGGTGAATCGTAGACTAAATTTGACTAACTTTTTCGAAAATTAGATGCCATAAGAGGCTGCCAACTTGAAAATGAGTTGATTAGCACGAGTCTACAAGGCTTTGACACAATTCAAGATTTTTTATCCATGTTTTAATTCGTCAGGACTCTCACTAAACTTAAGGATTGCCATAGAGAGAAGAAGAACGGCTAATTGATTTTCTCAATCTTATCCAAGCAAGGAATCATTGTTTTATCTATTGGGAATACAATGTTAGCTCTCACATTACATATGTGTGAGTATATATAATTAGCATTAGATTTAATATTATCGGAGTTCGTGACCATGAGCGTGTAGTAGGTTGTTGAAGCAACTCATAGGATGAGTGTGGGAGAGATTTAATGGGGATTTGTGATTAGGCTTAACTCCTTGTTTAAAGGTGATCTTAAGCCTATAAATATGTAATCATGTACGTTTAATAAATCAATAAAGGTTTTTTGTGTTATTACTTGTGTAAGCTCCTATCAAAACTCACATTTGGTATCATAGCAGGAAAAACTTAAGAAAGCCCTTGAGTGCAGTATGAATTAATTTGGATCTAGGGGCTATTTGATTGATTTGGTTTCTCTGCTGATTGAAGTGTTTTTAGTGCAAAATAAGTTTGTAGTATTGAAAAACTATTGATTTTAGTGTGAAGTAGATTCAAGGTACAAGCTGAAAGTAAGCGCCCCTTGAAGAAGCTTGGAAGTTTATAGCAAAGGCGGTTCATCAATGGAATATATTCCGCAGTTATTAAGGTGATTATGTTATAGCACAAAATAGGAACTTGTTATACAAAGTGTGTGTTTGAGAAGTCTTTGTGAGTGTTTATTTTTAAATAGTTTTTTTAGTCTCCGTTAAGCTTTAGAGGAGAGGAAATCATTTGTATCGACTGCTGTCTTTTATATTAAAAAAGAGATCAAAAAGGCACTGCGTGAGGAAGCGTGGGCCCAAGGAAAACTACGGCTGAGTGAGAGGCGTTTCCCAAGCAATCAGATGATGTCTCAGCTCAAACGAAAAGAGCTGGCCTGGAAAAGAGGCATGAGGCAAAAGTGCTGCCCAACAAGTGGTGTTTGAAGAAGAATGTTGGAATTTTATTTGAATAGGAAAGCGCTCAACATCATTTTGCAACCAGCGTGCTTTGATTGGATGAAAGAGTTTCGTTTATATGTTTCAAAAAATAGTTTTAAGTCCAGCAAACCTGATCGGATTGGTTTGTGCACCCCTTGAGCAGACCCGTGAGCCATATTGATTGTTCACAATCTCTAATCCTTGTTATCCTATTCAATCCCGTCGCCATGCCATGCCATGCCATGCAAGTCTATAGTCTTTTTAAATGTTGTTTAAGTTTATTAGATGTCAAATGATTCTATAGTATGTGTTGTGTTTATTTTTGTATGCATTGTTATTCTAAGTTTGTCAAGTTATTATTGTTATTTAAAAAGGGGTCATTCTAAAGGGGTTGTCAATAATTTAGTAAATAGTTCTATATATCAATTTTTGATTATAGGTTGTCCACAGTTTTTACGCTGTTGAAAATAAGCCTTTAGTCCAAAAGGCATTTTATTAGTATTATAATCTATAATTGTATAGTCTTTGTGGCTTCAATTAAATTGTTTTGTATATTTCAATTTTTTTGTGTTGATATTTAAGTTTTACTGTATCAATTGTGTCAAAATTTGAGGGGTCATTAGTTTGTCCAAATAAAGTATGTTGTCAAAATATATCGAGTCAATGGAGTCTTTTTCATTGTAAGGATGCATTTTTAGGTGAACCTAACGTCCAATCTACGGTGATGGTCCATTCTCAGGGGGGATAAATTTCTCGCCAAAAATGTCGCGCAGTTTGACCTAGCTGGTTGAACACACTGGAGGATAAAAGCAACAGAGGAAGTAGGTCAAACAACGACCTCAAGTTTGCCACATTTGCAAGGGTCGCACATTGCAATAATGGCCAAAACATTAATGCCAAACTGACTAACACCGAGGAAAGTTTCTAGCGGTAGTGGAGGTTGCCTATGTTGTTCATGATCAGGTGGCAACGATCAAGGATAAAGACCGCAAATGAAGACAATGGGGACCTGGTCCTCAAATTTCATTTTCAATTTTATTTTGTGCGGTGTGATGTGTGTAATCCTACTATGTCAACGAGAAGCCCAACACTTGTTTAGAGTAAATAAATGTATGTGGGTGTAAGAGTTCTTGTTTCCCTAGGTGATGTACATAATTGTGAACTAATGTGTACGCCTACATGGAATGGAGGATGAACAAATGCGTGCCCTTGTTCAGTTTAGACTAGTTACTGTGTTCCCAACCATGGACTAGGTTGACGTGTCCCCATCTATGGAGTGGTTGATATGTTTCAATCCATGAGAGGTTGATGGGTTCCCTCTACCTTCATTTATTTTATGTAGCTGCATGTTTTAATGTTCGTACTTGGGGGGGGGGGAATGTTCCGAATATAGTGTTAGCTCTTACATTACATGTGTGTGAGTATATATAATTAGTATTAGATGTAATATTATGGGAGTGTGCGAGCATGGGCATGTAATAGCTTATTGAAACAACTTATAGGATAAGTGTGTTTCTATATAGGGATTTTTTGTGATTAGGTTAGACTCCTTGTTAAATGGAGATCATAAGCCTACAAATATATAATCATCTACGTTTAATAAATTAATAAGGGTTTATTGTGTTATTACTTGTGTAAGCTCCTACCAAGACTCATACTGTCTTTGTCATAACCTTTCATTTTACGTCAGTGCATTAGGTAAAATATTCAAAATGCGCACCTTTGAAGATTTAATTGAACGTCTTGTCAAAGAGTAGGATAAAATCAATCACGTGTAATGTCCCCTTTTCTAAAATAAAATAATTAATAATATTTTAAGTTGGGCCCGGTCGATTTTCCATTTTAGGGGCAACTTAACATTATTATTAAAATAAAGGTATTTTTAATACTCATTTCTTTTGTCGTCAAAAAGGATAAAAAAAAAAAAGATGAACAAGTAAAAAAGTAAAGAAAAAGAAACTTATATTTTCATAAAGAGGTCGGTCTTTGGAGTGCATGCTTGAAGATAAAGGAGAAACATATCTCCTAAGGAGGCTGGTCCTCATGGGGACCATGTTTTAGAGATTTGGCACCACGTATGAGCTATATAAGGGGTTTGTTTGGCTTGGAGAAAATTATGCGTTTTTGGGATATTGATATTTTCTTGGAGTTGGAGATCGCTTTGCCTCTTTCTCTCATTCATCGAGGACGGAAATTGTCATTAGGTCCTATTAGGGACTAAAACCCTCAATAGTTACAACACTTGGAGACGAAAAACCCTCACTTGTTGCATTGGTGGCTTCATTCGGGAGTCACATTTGAGCTTCAAAATTTAGAATTTCAGAACAAGGGTTTCTATCAGTGCTAGGGCACAAATTCCAGATAAGGCACATCTTTTTGGGGCTGCCACATTCATTTCCAACTTGATCTACCCATTTGGAGTTTTCGGGATCACTTTTCAGTGGGTTTTGATAGTTAGAAAAATCTTATTCTAATTTTATTTGATGACTTCTATTTTTATGGTCATTTTGAGCTATCATTTGCATTTTTCTCTAAGTATTTATGAAGTTAAGGGATTTTGAAGTTTCAACTGTTTTTGAGCATTAATTAATTCCAGTAGTCTGCAATTTATGGTTGAAGCCATAGTTCAAAAAATCGTCATCAGCAATTAATTGGCATACCAAATTTTGACTCAAAAATTGGGAATCGGCAATTTCTCGACACTAATCGACAACTTTATCGCTACTTTAAAAAACATTTAAATTTATAAAGTAAACTTAAATTAAATGTAAAACATTGTTAAATGACATGAAAAGTGAATCTATAGAATGCCACAGGTCCATAAGTATGTTTTCTATTAAGTTTTGACCAAAAAAGAGTACAAACTCAAAGTACAAAGTTTGCAAACTACAATGCTCATTGTGTCATGTGACTTTTGAAGTATCCAATTATCAATAATATTCCATTTCATTAGACACGCCTAAAACAAGTCTGTTGTGGCTACCTTGCGGAAGTGGAAGGTACAAATTCTTCCTTTGCAACACCAACGTCGTCATCTACAAACATATCATCTGGATCCTCACCACCTCCTAATGTCCCTGATGCTATTACTTCTTCAGTTTCCCTCTCCAAATTTGTTATCTCCTTCGTAGTAAACATATGCTCCACATCATCAACAATCGAGTCATCATATGGATCGATGTCAGCCAAGTCAGTTGCATCATAACTTTGTGCCCCCTCCACTTGTCTCGCACGAAGATGAAGATTGTATCACACGAAGACAAAATCTTTGAGGCGTTGTGTTGTCAACTTGTTGCGTTTCTTTGTGTGAACAACTTCAAACATGCTCCAATTACATTCACATCCAGAAGCACTACATGGCTACCACAAAATGGGATCACTAGCTTCTGAAGATCTGGTGTTTTTGCACCATAATTTCCCACCACAAATCTGCAAATAAGACATTACTAATTTTGTAAATTAACTAGGCTTGAATAAATGAAATATTTATAATATCTAGTTTTATGCGTAATGAGATTAAATACAAATGACTCAATTTGTTTTTACCTGGCTGAGCAACGTTTCTTCTTTTCACACAGAGCCGAAGAAAAGAGCCTCCCCTCTGTAGTCTTGTAAACTGCAACTCGTCAACAATTGCATCTCTAATATCAACATCAAATATCATCCTCTCTATGCATGTATTAAGGCCATCCATAACCCGCTCATCAACCTTAAATGATGGGGAATAGAAAAACTTTGGATTTAGGTAGTACGCTGTTGCATGTATATGTCGATGGAGTGTTTTGTTCCATCTTCGATCAATTATGCGCCAAATGGGTTCATATTTTTGTTGATTTTGCCCATAATATTTAGCTATGGCTTCCTTGGCCACATCCATAGCCTCATACAAATAACCATTAGTTTTTTCTCCCCATCCATCATTCGTAGAACTCAAACCAAAGGCTGTGACACCTAAAAAACAATATATAAATTTACAATCAAAATTAATAAAAAATATATAATAAATAAAAAAATATTTAAGTTTAGGTTACCTTCATGATTTCTTCCATTTGTTTTGCAAATATATCATTGAAAACGGTTTTCACGACCCTTTTCCCTTTGACCTTTTTAGCGTAGGGAGATTCCAACCATTGTGTGCTCACAAACACTTGCTTAAGGGATGTTAGTGAGGTTGCAATGCTCTATAATGTAATGAAGTTTGTGGCAAATCGTGTGATCCTCGATAGCACAAGCTTTTTTCCATTGGTGTGCTCTCTCATCAAGTTTAGCACCTTAGTGTGATTGTAGATGAACTCAATAATATTTCTTGCATCTTCAACTACAATTTTCACCCATGAGAGTTTTCCCGTGTCCTCCAATAAGAGATCCAAACAATGGGCTGCATAAGGGGTCTAAAAAAGTGTAGGGTGCCTTTCCTCAAGAAGTCTCCCTACTGCTACATATACTACCGCGTTGTCTGTCACAACTTGGACGAAATTCTTCACGCCCACCTCCTTCACCACCTCATCTAACATATCACACAAAGTGCTTGCAGTTTTCACTTGGCAGGAGGCATCAATGGACTTCAAGAAGACTAACTACCCACTTGAAGCCACGAGGAAGTTAATCAATGTGCGGTTTCTTCCATCTGTCCACCCATCAAACAAAATAGTGCAACCTTTTTTTTGCCATACTTTCTTTTGCTGTTTTACAAGAGTTTTGGTATGCATGAAAGAATCCTCCAATAATGGGCCACTCAAATCATGGGGTGTAGGAATCTTGAACCCCTTTCCGACAACAGTCAACGTGGACTTTTCGCCACATTAAAAGGAATGTTGTAGTATGAAAAGTTTGTCGTAGCTATTCTTGCTTCATTATGCATTTTTTTATTCCAAGTGGTACCTTTGAGTGAAGGCAGTGACCCGGGACTATTTCGAGGGATAAAAAACGTAGCTTAACTACTTTTAGTGGATGAGCCTTGTCCCAATGTCTGACCCCCTGGAATTGAGGCAATAGAAGAGCCCTCAATGTCAAAATCTTTCCTTGCTGCCCTTCTATCACTAGGGCTGCGAGTGCATCAACTTTCTTATTTTTTTTTTCTTTTTTCTTTGCATAAGCTGCAAGGAAAGCAAGCAACTCTCTTTGAGCCTCAGGTGGTGTTTGTGTGCACATTGTCACTTCATTCCCTGGTATCCATGCAATGTGGAACTGAAGGCGATAAACACCTCCACTCATCTTCATTCCACAATAATTGCATACAACACAATTGCCTTCTGCTTGTTCACAATGATTCCAAGAGGGGTCTTTTGAGTTAGGCTTACTAAGAGCAACTAAACCTGAACTAGATGCTGACGCCATTCTAAAAAAACAACACAATTTTTTTTGTCTTAGTTTTACAAGTCTTAGAAAAATCAAATTGCATGAAACAAATAAATAAATAAGAATTAACCACATTTGCAACAAAAGCTAAATAACCACAAAAAACAACTCATAATATGATTAATCCAAGGCTCTAAGCAGTACCATAATGCACTGCAATGTGTCATGTTGTACTTGTCATTTGGGTGGGATGCATTATTGTATCTTGTCATGTTGAATTATTTGTTAGCTAAATTGCTCACTGCTTTGCAGGGCTGTTTTGTGTACTATAGCAGAAATCAGGATGTTTGTCTTTTAGAGAAGTCGAGTGGGTAAACTAAATGCTAAATGCTAGCGGTTGTGCTTTGCATAAGTCATCTTAATGTCAAAACATATGAACATATTTCCAGGGCTGGTCAATTTAAATTGCATGTGAGTACTGTCTGGAAGAAAATTACCAGCTCTTAGTCTGCTTTGAAGTAATGTTGAACAAATCATTTGCTCATTTGTTCAACATTACTTCAAATGATTTGTTCAACATTGATTCAAAATAGACTAAGAACTAGTAATTTTCTTCTAGACAGTATTCACATGCAGTTTAAATTGGCCAACCCTAGAAATATGTTCATATGTTTTGACATTAAGATGACTTATGCAAAGCACAAGTGCTAACATTCACCATTTAGTTTACCCACTCGACTTCTCTGAAACATTTCTGCTACAGTACACAAAACAACCATGCAGACTCACAAAACACTTTAGTTGACAAATAATTCAACATGACAAGATGCAAAAGATGCAAATATTACATCCTGCCCAAATGATAGAAAACCCTAGCGAAAATGTGAAAGTTGAAACTTGAAAACGTGAAAGTTTGAAACCTGCTCATCCAACAAAAAACCCTAGTGAAATGACCAACAAAAGAGCTTTGAATGGATGTTGAAATCGCGTAGCAGAAAAACAACCTCAAAACGGATGGAAAAGGGCACGTATTTTTTGTTTTTATGTTTTAAACAATACCCACAATTTTCCATGATTTTTCATGATTTTCACCCATTTTAATCTCCATAAATTGCCGATTAATCACCAAAACAAAAATCACAATTTTTGCAAAGATAAATCGTTTTATAGGCAGCTGGCGATTTATCGGTGATAAATCTCACTTTCTGAATCAGAGGTTGAAGCAATTATTTTGCATGATTTCATAAAGGGTTTCATGTGGTTAATGTATTTCTAAAAATTTGTGTGTGGAGAAGGCAAAAATCTGAATTTATCGTAGGTTGATTAGGGTTTGCTGGATCTAAAACAGGTCGTTGCTCTAGTTCTTGCATATAATTCAGTTTGCCATCAATCAGGGTTTGTGCTATTTTCTTGTTTTTTAGTTTTAGCCCAGAAAGGAACATTACAATAGTATCAGAGCATCGATCCTCCTAGCTCGGAGGGTTTCATTAAGAAGGAATAGATAAATTGTGAACATATATTTTGATGATGCTAGGCTTCAAAGGGTTGCCTAAGGGCAAGAGAGGTTGGTTGATATAATGATAATATTGATCTCCAATATGCATCCAAAAAGTTCTTCAAGGGCAAACAACAATCTTCAACTACTGAGATTTGTGATGGATCCTACAGCTAGGGATTTTCAGCTTACCTTCCTCCCAAGGGAAGGAATCATTCCGAAGTATGACGTACGACATTCAGTAGGGTATAATATTGCCGCCAGCTATGAGGAGTATAGGGCCCTTCCAGCTGAGATTCGTGATGCCCTATCACTTGTAGAGTTCATAGGAGTGAACAAAAGAAGAGCAAGGCATGGACCTAGGTTTGAGGCACCACAAAAGGATCTTCGACATGCCTGGAGAAAGGAAGAGGAGAACTTCCAAATTGTAATGGTTGAGCAAGAAGAAAAATTAGGGTTGCAAGTAGTGGAGAGAGAACAACCCATGGAGGAATCTATCGTGCCAAAGGAAAATGGGAAAGATGTTATAGCCAAAGAGGAAAAGGATTCTCCCTTGGTGATAAGGCAAAAAGAAATCATAAAACAAGAACAAAAGAAGACCAATATGCAACGTGAAGGTAAAGATTCTTTGACAATAAATGATGTTTTATTGATTTCCAATGATTGCATATGGCGGCAAGATGGTGAAGGATAATCAGATCTACAAGAGTTTCATGAGGCTGAGATTCAGGATGAGCCTGTTGAGAGGCATGCCCTTCAAAACGAGGCCTCACCTGATACTCATGTCGGTTTTCAGCGTGCTTGAATTTTCATATTAGCAACAAATAGTAAGCATTTAATTTATTGCATCACTCTCACACTATGTACCATGTATTTGCAAGGATTTGATCATCAAGGGAAAAATGATCTTTTTCAAGAGGCCCCTAACCATCTTCCGAGCATTCCAAAGATTGAACCAAGGAAGAATTTGATTTGTATAGTTATGATAATGATCAACTTGCTGGAATTTTTAAAACAACTCATAAGAGACAAGTTGAGGGTGTTCATGACTTTGGCAAGGACCACGAAGATGCTCCATGCACGTGCCAAAGAAATATGGTTGAAGTCAAGGTGGGAAGAGTTTCACTAGTTGAATATGAAGATATCTCAACCATGCTTCATTTGGCAAAATAAGATGAACAGGTGGAGGACAACCCAAGATATGATATTGAAAATTACATTTTAGTTTTTGGGTCTCTTCCTATGTCGCTGCCATACTTGTGTCACCATGGGCAGCTTGTTGAAAAGAATGAGCCTATGTCAAGTTTAATACTTCACGGTATAATGGGTGGTCATCATGGACAACATAGTGGACATGGCGATACAATGAAGAACACTAAGTGGTGATTTCTATGTGAACTATAATGTCACCTTTTTCCATTTGAGAGCTATTAATTGGTCTTCTTGCCATTCCTTCTCTGTGGTAAAGAAGAGAAGAAGATGGAGGAGAACATTGAGCTTCCATTTGATACATTTTAAATATTTTTGAGTATGTTATTTTAGTGTTTTCTTTCTTATGACATGTCGGCTAGATTTTAATTAATTAATGGAAGCTAATGAAAAAAAATAACATCTTTAAGAGGCCGGCCTTTTCTAATTATGCATTGGCACCAAAAGGAGGATATAAACGGAGATTAGAGGCATCATTTACAAGGGAGTCTTGGCACATTTTGTTATAATTGGGCATATAGAGCTAGTTGTTCCTTGTTCATCCACTTGAGGATGAAAACCCTCTTGTGAGGCATCATTGAAGGACACAAACCCTTTATGTGGCTTAGGTGAAGGACGCAATACCATTCATCATAGTTTGGTCTTGATGTGAAGAGATGATTTGAAGATCTATTTTTAATTTCCAACCAATATTGTAATTATTTAGGGTGGAGCAACCTACCTTGGGTAGGGTTTGGGGTCATTAGAGAAGAATTTGAGAAATTTTGGTTTCACTATCTGATTTGTAATATTTTTAAAGGCTGGAATTCGAAGTTATATGAATTTAGAAGTTTTCTAGACCCATATTTCATATTTATCTTGTGGCTACAAATTCCAATGCATTTTTAATTTTTTAGTAGAGTATTCTTCAGTGTTTCTTTGTTATTTTGGCTTCTAAAATCAATAAAGTATATATATAATAGTGGCAAATTTATTGGTGGTGTTTTATGGTGATTTTTGCATTGTTTGGTGCAAGTACAAGTCACCGATTTTATTCTTCATTCTATTGTAATTTTATTTTCAGATCCGCATTTAGTGTGAAACCCTTGAAAGGGTTATTATAGTGGTATCGAAGCATGAATTATCAAAGGCCTAGGGTTTCAAGTTTGAATAATTGATGGCACATAAGGTTAAGATCTCTATTTTTTATGGTACTAACAAAATTTCAGTGAGATCATGGTTGTCAAATTTGGATACATACTTGCATTCAAACCCTATGTGTATGGAGGATTCATTGGAATTCATCTGTTGTCAATTGGAAGGGATAACAAAAAATTGGTGGTACTATGTGATAGAGACCCAAGGAGAAGATGTAGTTTACTTCTTGGATGATTTCAATCAGAATATTATAGGAAGGTTTGATGTGCAACCTTTCGAGGATGAGTCCCAAGGTAATGGTCCATTTTTGAATAATGATATTCCTTTGGTTTCTAATGATTGTATGGGGAAAGGTGTTGAAGAAAATTCAGATTTACATAAGGATGAAAAGGATGAGGTTGGGGATTAAAGCATAAGCCATGAGGATGGTACACACATGTGTGTATAGTACAAATGATTGCACAAAAAATGTAGCTCCAATTTTTGAAGATAAGTGGCTTCAAGGCGGTCAAAAAATTAAAGCGAGCAACACATTGGATAATATAACATGGGTGGATATCCCATAGATTGGTATGTACAGTTCCAAAATTTTATTTATACCTTTGCATTCACTGGGACATGTCTTGAGTAGTAATAAGAGGGTACTGAAGAAATTTCTAAGCTTGCAAGTTTTTAATGGCATGCACATGAAGGAATGGGATCCAAGTGATCCTAAAGGTGGATTAGGGGAAGGATTTCCTCCTTCCAAAGACTATGTTATTATTATAGAGGTAATCAGTTCCTTTTTTATTTGATTCATATATCAACTATTATGTATGTGCTTAGAAAGGAATTTTTGGATCACAATGATGAATGCATTAGAGTTCACTCACCTAAAGTGATATGGTCAAGGAGAGAGAAATAATTTTTCCATGATGGTCCGAGGATAAAAATAGATGGAGCTATCAATATGTACATAAAAACAATGAAAGGAAGGTTATTTGAGGGAAATTTCATCCTTATGAAAGCTCAAGAACATGGGAGAATTTCCAATCAAGCATCAGAAAAATATATAATGAAGGTAATAACCCAGAAAGAAAAAGAGCATGAAGGTTAGGTGTTTTTGGAGTATGGTTTGCATGCTGATTTAAACTCAAAATTTTTTAGTGTTAATGGGCAGCCCCCAACATGGAGGTATTTCAATATTTTCCTATGCATCATTTCAGATTTTTTACCATGGGTGGATGGTTAGGACCACTCATACTTCATATATGTCGTGTCCTCTTTTTTCACTAATGATTGAACACCTTTGTGCACATCATACTTCAAGGGGTATTTATTCTAAGTATCATCCTATGCCAAGAAGAAGGAAGATAAAAAGTGTAGGGTGTAGTAAAAGGTGCAAGGAAAATGATGCTTTCCTTAGAATAAATCCAAATGAAGTTACAATTGTTCATGAGATGTGAGGGATTCAGTTTTTTGGGGAAATCCTTGATAGCAAAGCAAGGGATACTACATGTTTGAAGTAACCTTATTGGACACTCCAAGGTAGGAACCAAATGCTCTTCCACTTTTTATAAAAGATAATTAGATCTGATTTTGTGATGTTTACATCTGATCTCATGAAGATTAGGGATAACTCAAGGTTATCTATGAAAAGTATAAGTGTGGGAAAGCATAATTTATCCTTATGAGATCTGGATTGGAGAGGGGAAAGTATTTTTCGAAGTGCTAATGGTTATTTTTTAATTGGAAAACTTGTTATGGCAGCCACTATAGGTAAACAAGTTTATTGTCTTCCTAAAAAATATTTTTTATATCCTCATCATACCTCGTCCTTTCATTATTATGATAATCATAAATATTGTGCTAACTTGAAAAATGAGATCAAGGATACTAAATGGAGAGTGGATAACAAATAATTATTCTAGTTTTAACATCCCTTGGGAATTAGTAAAGAGATGAAGATTGGCCAAGTTTGGGCAACCACATAGTTGGTTCATATCCAAGTTAGTTTAAGCCATTAAGGATGTATACAAAAAAAATAAATATGGGATCTGAAAATGAAAGTTTTGAGTGGGAAAAGGGAGAGTTCATGAGGGAAAATTAAAAATGAATTGCATGGCATGAAGGCTGGCCACTACTTCAGATCTGAATCAGCTTGTATTTCAATGGGAAAAATAGTTTCCCTACATGTTTTGGTGATGGGGGTAATGAAGGTATGTTTGGGACGGAAAAAGTTACAATATATTTCAGATTTGTTAATCCTTATTGCATTCTTGACACTTACTAGGGTTGGGAAATATCTCCTAACAAGGATGTCATTATTTCTGACATTTTTGGTGCATATAAGAAGGCTATTTGCAAATGGTTGACTGATGTATTCTTCATTTTTAGTCTGTTATTCTCACACTTTTTGGTCATAGAAGGAAAACCACTAGGGAACTTGATCACTATGTGGGTAGTATTTTGGGTAACTAATGGTGAGTTTTTAGCCTTCATAAGACCCTAGATAAGTAGAGAAATATCATGCCACAACCAATGATGATAGAAAATTGTCAAAGAAAAAACTATCTTGTTACCCCAAACAAGAAAAAAAAGTTTATGTATGAGACTTGATGGAGAATGGTAAAAATCATGATTATATGTTAATGGTTCTCGCTGCCATGCACTGTAAGACTGTTATTTTTCTCATTTTCATATTAACTTCTCTTGAATTTGTAGCCCAACAAATAGAAACTATAATTAAATGGCTTATTTTCCAAATTTTTAGGGTATTTCAAGACACCTATGGCAGGCTACTAGCCACCATGGCATGGGAAGATTCTAATTTTCAGTGGGCACTTGAATTGTCTCTACTACACCTTTTTAACATTGTTTGTTACAGTTGTTACAAGTACAACCCTCTTATGGCAGCAATCAAGTGGTTGTAGATCATAGGGGATTTTCTTTAAAGGAGTGGGATTCATGAGATGTGGACAAACAAACTAAAGGAGTAGTTGAAACTTGTTTGGGATCCGGGCATTGACAATTGCTCGAGGACAAACAATTTTGGGAAGGGAGGACTGTAATGTCCCTTTTTTCCATTTGAGAGCTATTAATTGGTCTTCTTGCCATTCCTTCTCCGTGGCAAAGAAGAGAAGAAGATGGAGGAGAACATTGAGCTTCCATTTGATATGTTTTTACTAAATTTCAATATGTTCTTTTAGTGTTCTCTTTCTTATGACAGGTCGGCTGGATTTCAATTAATTAATGGAAGCTAATGAAAGAAAAGAACATCTTTGAGAGGTTGGCCTTTTCTGTTTGTTCATTGGCGCCAAAAGGAGGATATAAAAGAAGATTAGAGGTATCATTTGGGGGAGACTTGGCACATTTTATTCTACTTGGGCATTGAGAGCTAGTTGCTCCTTGTTTATCCACTTGAGGACGAAAACTCTCTTGTGAGGCTTCATTGAAGGACGAAAACCCTTCATGTGGCTTGGCTAATGGATGAAAACCCTTCATCATTGTTTGGTATTGAAGTGAAGAGCTGTTTTCAAAGATCTATTTGTAGTTTCCAGCTTGTATTTGAATTATTTAGGGTGGGGCGACCTACTTTGGGTAGGGTTTGGAGACATTGGTGAAGAATTTGAGAAATCTGATTTCATAATCTGATTTGTAATACTGTTAAAGGCTGGAATTTGAAGTTTGGTGATTTTTGGGGTTTCTATGCCCATGCCCTAGATATCTAATTTTTCTTGTGGCCGCAATTTTCAGTCTTTAATTAATTTTCAGCAGTATATTCTCCATCATTTCTTTGTTATTTTGGCTTCTAAAATCCCATAAACTATATATAAAATATTGGCAAGTTGGTTTGTGGTGTTTATTGGCACTTTTGGTGCAAATACAAGTCACTAATTTTATTTTTCAGTTTGCTGCAATTTTATTTTCAGATCTGCATTTAGTGTGAAACCCTTGAAAGGGTTATTACATTTAATGCTTCATGGTTTAATGGGTGGTCATCATGGACAACATAGTGGACACGGTGATAAAGTGAAGAACACTAAGTGGTGATTTCTATGTGAATTGTAATGAAAAATACAGATTTGGTACTTGGAGTGCCATGGCTACACTCTTTGGGTAAATTTATCCAAGACTACCAAATCATGGAGTTGAGGCTCAAGCTTTACGGCCAAGAGGTTGTGCTTCCAAACATGACACATTGGATTCCTCAAGTTGCTACAACCAAGAGGAGGAGAAGAACCTCTGGATGAAGACAAGACATATGGGCAACACATAATGAGGTAAAATCTACAATTTAGTTTTCAAAACAACGGTCATGTTATAAGGATTTTAAATTCCTAATTAATGAGCAGGCTCTTGGAGGGAGTGCTCCAATAAAAGTAGAAGTTAAGTTCATGAATTTTGTGTTTGAAATTGTGTGGGATGGTTGTTATCTTGTTATTTTGAGCATTATAACTCAGCTGCAATTTGGAGTAATGATTGAAAGTAATAAAGTTCTTGATTGGTGGGTTTTAAAATATGCTGCCATAAATGTTTGTACTACTGTTATAGACATTCCCAGCTTGGCCAACATTTTGTTTGGTGCCACACAAAAGAGGACAGTCATGAGAAGGGGTAGTTTCCAATCTTTCAGAGCATTTTCAGTCAAAAATGACTCATTCCTAGGCCCCACTACATTGTTTTTTAGGAGATCCATGAAGGGCTTTCAGTTTGACAGTTGCTGTACCTTTTTTTTCATTCACTGTCCGCAACAGTTTTAGCTCCCTATCCGTTTTTTTGATAGTCAGAGTTGATTATCCAACCATAAGGATGAAGGGTTTCCAATTTGCTATCATCATTGATGTGGTTTCAGTTGTCATAAGAAGGATCTCAACCACTATCCTTTTGATTTCGGGTGACAAAACACATGGTTATAGCTGTGTTTGAGACAACCTGGGTGAACTTTTGAATATCCATCACTTGAGTGGAGAATATGAGATGATTGCAAGCCATGGAAGAGAGCTAGTTTCCATACCTACGAGGCATGAAGAAATGATATTGAGAGCTCTTGTTTCTTTTAATGTGTTTGTTCTTTGTGTAGGCACATAAATAAAAAAGAAAAAACAACTGAATTTGTCATCCATCTGAGCATATTGCGAAGAATATGGGATTGCAACTGAAGATGAAGATGCCATAATGGAGGATGACAAGTTTGTGGATGCAAAAGGTTTCATTTTGCATAAAAATAGAGTCCCTCCAATACTTGGATTGGGAGTGAAACATAAATGCTTTGAGGAAGGTACAACCCAACCTAGGACAGCGGGAAGAGGGCAGCCTAGACCATCTTTTGGGCAGCCACAAAGGCCCCTAAAACAAGGTAACTCTAGGTGTTTGAATCAGTTTTGCATGATACTCAAACTTGCCTTTCCAAGTTTGTTGTTGAGTGAAGAATGTAATCAAGAGTTGGGGAATGAGGTGTTATCTTCTTCAAGTGAGAAGGGAAGTGTTTTCATGACATCTATGAGCCAAACTAGCATCATTGATGCTGCTGTCATCATTTCTAGCAGCCGCCACCTAATTTCAGTTGCACTTGTATTTAGAAATATGGAGTGTTCTTACACCTCAGTTGACAAGGATGGAATGAAGAATGAGGATGCCACACTTGGACATGGATTAGCTTGTCAAGATTTTGAGTATTCATGAATTTCTTGTTCTATGACTGAGATTACAACAATTTGGAAGACTTTTTGTACAAGTGAGTATGCAAAGAGAAGTGTTGCTAATGCTATTTTTGAAGGTGAAAGTGAAGAGGGTAGAATTGAGGTAGCAACTGATTTTTTTACAAGGAAGTGTTAAACTTCATGGGCTACCAAAGAACATCATTAGTGAGAGGGACAACATGTGTATGAGCCTGTTTTTACAAGAGCTCTTCCATTTGACCAGCATGGGATCTAGGGTTTTTGAGCACTACAACATGCTTCATCTATTGGGTGTGGTACTTGGGCATGTGAGCTTGCATTTTCTTGAGGGCAAGTAAATTTGAGAGGGGAGGACTGTAATGTCCCCTTTTCTAAAATAAAATAATTAATAAAAATATAACCAACCCTTTAATAAGAAATAAGATTGAAATTATTTTGAAATAACTAATGAGAATAGAGATGGGAAACTAACTCATGAAAGAACCTAGAAAAGAAAATGAACCTTAGTTGAGATGTTGACATCATGCATCTTGGTGACGTTAGCTATGCTTCCATAGTCTAATGTTTTCCTAATTAACATAATATAATGCATATGAAAGTAAAATTGTAAGTTGTGAGTTCATTTGGTTAATGAAAACTATGAATATCAATGTATATGTGGGCCCAATGTAGTGTGTCTTGTGATCAATGCAGCGGTAGTAGGTGTTGTGTCAAACAAAAAATCACTAGTTTACTATTGCATTTTGCGTTGTGAATTTTGGGGTGTTACACTTTGACCCATCAAAATGTAATTTTCAATTTCAAATATGGTGAATATGAAATCATTCAGTAAGTTAAGAATGTGGGGCTATGAATCAGTAAGTGGTGTTTTGAATAGTTGATTGGCAATCACTTGTCCCTTGATGGATTTTTGAGAGAAAAATTTAAAGTAAAACTCAGTGGGGCAACGTAATCCATTTGGATGTACGATTGTTATGATATGCTTTCTCATCATATAGTATACTGGACCTACTTTTGTGACAATGTAATTCATATAATTATGCATTTAGTGTAAGAGTTTTTTGCACGGAGAATACATGACAAACAAAGTTTCTCAATATGTGAATAATTAATATCATATGTGACCAATGTATGACTAATACAATAGATGGAAGATTCATGATTGGCCATGTTGCATTGAGAAAGAATACTTCCTAGAGAGAATTTAGAAGTATTAATGTATACATGTAACATGAAATATGATTATGGTGGTTAAAGCACAAGGGCTCTGAGCCCATCAACACAAGATGGAGAGGGGATTTTGTCTTATTGAATTTGCAATACTCTTTGCTTGGTCTGCACTAGGACAAGTTTCAGCTCCGTAATATACTATTTTGATTAAGTGGATTCATGTCACTCAATACTTAATTTCATCCCATCCGCCTTGAAAGATCCTCTCCTTCTTTTCTCCTATGTATGGAAAATATGTTAATCAAAATAATTTCAATGATACACAAGCATGGTAGTACAACCATATGTGGAGACAAGAGAAAGGTTTCCTCACTGCAACAAGTGAAATGTTATGTGGGATAAGAGTTCAAAATAACATGATTGGGCAATCCAGTGGATTTTCTTGTGGATGCTTTAGATGTAGATGCCCCAAAGTGTGCTCCATTATGCAAGACTGGTCTGACAATGCTTCTTTGTTTTACAAAAATGGAGAGGAGGGATTTAAGCACAAAAGGCTTACATAGAAATGAATGGGAAAAAGTGCCTAATAGAGTTATGCTCATGCATTGTGTATTAGATTGAAGGTAAATGGATGTATTTATAGGGTCTCAAGATGTGATTAATGAAAGGGGTTAATTAATTTATCTTAATAATAATGAGAAATTAGGTAGGTGAATAGTGATGAATAGTACATGAATAGGTCCCACCATGGTCTCTATAATGTATGCTTAGATATCGAGCCAACGTGCAAGATGTGTTAGATATATCAACTGAAAAATTAACTTACTAAATAAAAGGTGCTTATGCTACTTCTACGTAATGAGAGAGGGACTTCATGAGGTTCTTCCAATGAATAAAGTATGGTACGGATCCCTAACCATATTAAGGTGATAAATACACTTATCAAATTAAAATAATAATGAAGATGAACAATGTAAACTAGAAATCAAATAAATACATCATAAATGAAATCAAACATGCTAATTCTAACCATACACCTTGATTTAGGAAATCAAATGGATTTTCCCGTGGATGCAAATTAGATGTAGATGCGCCAAAGTGTGCTCCATTTTGTAAGGACCGGTCAGACAATACTTCTTTGTTTTACAAAAATGGAGAGGAGGGATTCACACATAAAAGGTTTAGAGAGAAATGAATGGGAAAAAGGGCATAATGGAGTTATGCTCATGTATTATATTGAAGGTAAATGGTGTATTTATAAGGACTCAACATGTGATTAATGAAAGGGGCTAATTAATTTCTCTTAAGAATAATGAGAAATTAGGTAGGTGAATAGTGAAGAAGATTGAAAATGAAGGGAAGTAGGTGGTGAATAGTGAGACATCTTTGAAAATGGGAGGAAGGAGGGTGATGAATAGTGATACATATTTGAAAATAGATGGAAGGTGGGTGATGAATAGTGAGGCTTATTTGAAAATGAGAAATAATTAGATTATTTTATTTTAGAAGGACATACATTAATTGACAAAATTATTTTATTAGGTAGTGGGGGATATGGGGGACAGTGAAAGGTTGATGTGGGTGATGACGTGGCTAGTGAATATGATGTGATTTAATTATCCAATTATTGATTAATTAGCTATTAATCACTTATGCAATTTTCAAGGGATTTGAAATGGGATGAAGAAATTGAGTAATTGTTGCGATGATAAAATTAGGATGTCTACAAAAATGCAAGTATCAAATCCCCTTACCCAAATTGATTTAAAAATTTCAACTTATTTTCATCATTATAATAGATTCAACACACACATTAAATGGAATTTTGAGAAATTGGGATTGAAAATATACCTTATAGAACTGATGAGATCAAATATCTTCTTCTCAAATAATAACGAGAAATGAATTTTTTAAAACATTTTTTTATGTTATTTTGTGTGAATTTTTGGCATGTGTAGGTACCACACACAAACATGATGCTAATTTTTATGCAATTGTGTTATCCTATTAAAATCAAAATATGAAGAGTTTTTTAATTTGATCATTCATGCCCTAACACAAAAATGATGTAAATTACCATTAGAAATTCAATTTAACTGTAACTGCATCAAAGAAAAATCTACCAATATTTGTAATGATTTTTGGCTTAATATCGACACAATTTACATCATTTTTTCAAATATATATTAGTTTTAGAATTGAAAAAAACATTTTTATGATATTAAAACCTTAAAATTTATAGTGGCTTACGATAAACCATTGTGCCATACATAGATATTGAGTTTATTAGCAATAAACAATCTGCATTATGATCTATGATGGACACCATGCTAACCAATTCCACCTCTTTTCATCCAAAAATAAATGAGGAAAATAAAATTGGTTAACTATATGATGATAGTTTATCATACATCCAACATGCTATAATTGGGTGTTCCATGTCTCCCACGAGCCATATCCATCTTAAGGTGTCACCTGCTAGTCCCCATTATGTTACATTAGCTATTATAGTGGAGGAATACTAGCCCCATGTAAAAAGGAGGGTCTAACAAAGTCACAAGATTTATTGAGTGCATTTGGTAAATCCAAAATTAGGTACATGAATTCCTACATTGAACAAAAAGAAATTGATGTAACACCATGACCAACATCAATTTCCTCACTAGTTTTAAGGTTGGTGATAAGTTATGGATAAATTTATAGAAATATCATTTGTAAATTACAAACATGAAAATTATACTTCTCCAATATGTTCCCTAATAAATCATGGAGAATTTAGGCATTAGTACCTTTGATATAATGTTGTCACCTTATCCTGTGGTCATATAATATTTAATGTGGAGTTCAGTTTGGGGGCACATTTTACATACTTTTTGAACACTTCAAGTATTAGTGAATAGTTATAGGTTAATAGTGTTAAACAATGAATGTTCAATTCCATTCGAAATTGATCAGGTCAAAGTATTAGTAAAATATACTAGGAATCAACAAATTTCCCTATAGCGAGTGATAAAAGAAGGATAGTTTTTCTCACCAGGGAAAGTGGTTAGTTTTCTCACCAGGGAAAGTGGTTATTAGGGCCATATCCAAAAAAATGTTTCCACATTTGGGTTAAAGGCTTGGACCTAATGGGCCCATTTTTTTCAAGGGGAAGAAGAGTGATCTTAATATTTAATTAGGTTTCACCACATGAGAGTAATGGTTTAATTTTGAAAAATTATAAGTTTCAAAGAAATTTCATCTGAGCATAAATAGTTATTCAGAGGGCTTGAGAACACTTGTTAGAGCTTTAATATTAACATCCAGATTTCACATTGAGAATGTGTTTTTGGCGAGCTAAGTTTACAAGATACATTTTGGTGTCCCCAGATTTCATCCCGAAATCTGGGGACTACCCTATTTAAATTTTTTTTCGTACTTTTAAAATAATGGGTCGTTTTGTGTTTTATTGTTAGAAAGTTCCTGTAATGTGTCAAGATATACCCAAGGAGCCATATAAGCCCATTTTCGACAAATACCCAAATGCCCAAAATTGTTTTATTTTGTCGCTGGGGTTTGCCTGTGGGAAATTTGTATTTAATTATTTTGAGCCCCGTTTGAGGCAATTTGTGCTCCGCGTTTAACTCTGTTGTGATCGTACATATCATTATTCCCATTTACCAGTAGGGTTTTAACCAAGAATGAATCCTGGGCTTTATTTGTGATTTCTGGCAACGTTTTGTGTTTTTTGTGTTTTACCATTTCATTTTCTGTGAAATTTCTCTAGATCAATTCCTTTTCCGATTTGGCTTGATTCTTGTCTTGGAGTATCTGGAGATCACCTATGCACGTTGTGTCAGAAGGAATTCGACATCGGAGGTCTAGTTTCTCTCATAAAAGACGAAGTCGTTGCACCAAAAAGCTTCTTCTGGGCTGGCCGCATTTTTGGAAAAAGAGGGTTTGAAGTGAATTATGGGATTTTTGGAAGCAACATGCAGGTGTGAATTTTGTACCTACTTAGCAGGGTACTTTTTTCCCATGGAAGCAACGCCACTTAAGTCACAATGGGAAAATTAGAGGCAACAAACAAAAGGGAATTTCTTAACTGCCTTGCAGGGTAAAAATTCTTATTGTGGAATAAAAGTAAAATCACTCAAGGCATTGATGGGATTTTATTACTTGCCTTAGGGTAAATAATCCCATTATGAAAGTCAAACAACTTAAGTGAATCATGGGATTTTCGGAGCTGCCTTGTAGGGTAAATAATCCCATTGTCAATTGTCCTTTTAAAAATAGAAATCCCTCATACCAAAAAGTGCGACCCCTTTAGGGAAAGAAAGGCAGCTTTTAAATGCAATAAATTAATTAAATTCTTCTCCAATTTTGGCGCCCTAGGTTTGTGGAAAAGTCAACAAAGGGAAAGTGGATAAAGGAAGTTGGAATTAGATATTCTAAAATTAAATAAATATTATTTATTTAATGCAGCCCCTTTATGTCAAAAAGTGCTCCCCATTTGGGGAGAGAAATAATACTTTTAAAAGTATTAATTGATTTAATTAATTCCTATTTTCAGTGGCTAAGGTCAAAGCATACTGTGAGGCTCAAGTTGACTGGAAGCAGAAGTCTAAAATTAAATAAATTTAATTTATTTAATGGCAGCCATAAGCATGCACAAAATAGGCGCCCCATTTGAAGAGTAAAGCTTATTAAATAATTAATTAATTGCCAGGAATAGGAAAGACATTAATTAATTATAGAATTATGAGGATTATATAAGTAGGGGCTGCCATAAGGATGAATTAATTAATTCAAAAAGTAGAGAAGTGCAGCCCAGACAAAAAGTGCGCCCCATTTGAAGAGGATTTTTGCTCAGAAGAAGGTGTAATTAATGCTGAAAGCTTCCAATTTTGGGTGCACAGGTTTAAGGAGGTTGATTTTTTTCTAGATAATTGTCTGCATAAGTGATATAGGTGCTCAGGTGAAGTTGGTAAAATTCATGCTTGCTTTGCATGTAAATAAAACATCAAATTTTGGGGCAGCAGGCTTGAATTATGCATATTTTTATGATTAAAATCCACTGTTCATGTTCTAGTTGCCATATTTGTCTGAATTAATTGCAGGAATTCATTATAGGTGCTTTTATAAGAGAAAGGGAGCTTAAATCAATGTCCCAATACATTGAATATATCATCTGAATCTGAAGAATTATTTAGATCTGCACCGGTTGTGAAGAATTCTAGCTGAAGAAAGAGAAAAAGAATTGTTCAGACAAAGATAGATACAACCATGGCAAAGAGGGATGAAAAAGAGAGCACAACAGAGTCATGCATCACTTCTAAATTTGTAGACATTGGAGACATAGATTTAGGTCCGGAACCTCTTTCCGAATTGATTGAAAGATCTAGAGCAGGAAAGACTTCCCTCATGCGTGCAGTCAAAAGCAGTGAAATTATTCGAGTTGTCAACGTTTCCATACACAACCCAGTTGCCAGAGTTCATTATGGAGTATGCCAGGTCTTACCATCCCTCATCCAGATCAGTCCAAGATACTACGGGGGAAAACAATAATCCAGTTGGACGCACAGTTCATCAATTATTGTTTGAAGATTCCAGCACGAAAGGTGGTGACTTCTATTAGCATACAGGATGCCGGCAGTAGGTGGGAGAAGCATAGAGTTGATTGTGAACATAATGAACAACATATACATGAAGAAGCCCATATCTCCTTCCAAGTTCCCAAGAAATCTTTCGTGGTCAAATCTAGTACCAAGAGGTGGACGATATTGCCAAGTTGTTATGCAGGATAAATGGGGAAGCAAACGCTCACACCTTCCACACATGGATGTATGCTTTCATCAAGACCATTAAAATCAACAAAGCAAATTCAATAATCAATTGGTCAGAAATCATTAGCGAGAACATTGGTGAGCAGCTCCGGAACGTGAGGCATACTTTCAGCTTCAAAATGATTTCCTACTTGGTATATGCAAGTAGCTTCACAAGGCATCTTCTCCAAGCTGGATAGATGTGGTGTTCTTTGCAAGGACCCTATTTTCGAGTGCTACCCACATCTTATTGTACCTACATGCAAGAAAGATTTCAAAGTGGTCAATGATGGATTCTTCTACGAATTCATTTGCAAACTAGATAGGGATCTAAAGGCCAACAGGGTGAGCAAGGAAGCGTGGGAAGCTGTATCCAAAATCGGCAGTCTATTCATTCAGTTTGCAGATTTCACATACCTCAGGTGAAAGATCCCAAACCCGTTTTTGTCTGAATTATTATTTATTTATTTTTATTTTTTTTTATATATTGCTCAGGTATGGAGCTGAACTGGTAATATCAAATAAATCCATGAAATAACATTCTCACACTGCATAATAATTAAAATACTGCAAACTCCCACAAACCGGGTATATATAGAAATGGCGCCTAGGGTTTAAATGATTGATTTCTTCATTAATAACGCAGCCATACATTCAACATTGATTTCTAATGATAAATAATTAGGGCAAACACAAATAGAAATCTGCAGATGGAATAATACAGATACTACCCAAAACTCAGCCAGAAAGAATCCAAATCAAATCGATTTGTCATATATATGTGGCTGAAATGTATAACAATAAACTATCATGAAAAATACCTCTGATAATGCATACATCAACTGTAGAACAAGTCGCCCCACTCTTGGTGTTGCCTGAATGCCCACTGCTGCAATTCATTTCTCTATCTAACACTACTGAAATGATAATAACCTGTGTAAACAATGAAGATTCCTGGGTGGAAGCTTCTCTCACTGCTCCTAGGGTTTCCGTCCGCAAGAGTAATAATCCAGAGGGTTTCCGTCCTTGGATTTTGTCTGCAAAAGCTCTGTGCTAACTGCTCTGTGAAAATGATAATAATCTGAATGCCCTTCCCCAAGTCGCATTTTCCTTCATATAGCCAAAAACCCTTCCAAATATCCAAGTCGCACTTTTTGGCCAAAACCCAATAATTAATATTTAATTAATTATTTTGCTTTACTAAGTGGGTCGCATTTTTGGGTTTAATCAAACATACCCAAACAAGTCGCACTTTTGGCTAGGAATTGCATTTAAATAATTTATTAATTTTATTTAAATACATTTTCCTAAGTCAAAGTCACCCAAATAGTTTATTAATTCATTATATGTGCTTTAATGATATTTTACTTTAATTCGAGCACCATCTAATAGAATAATAAACCGAAGTCACCCTTGAAAACACCCTTTTGGCCGTCGGGTAGACAAAACAGGCCAAAAGATCTTCGACCGAACTAACCGAGAAAGAGGGACATTACAGTCCTCCCTTCCCGAGATTGCTTGTCCCCAAGCAACTGTAGAGCTGGATGCTGTAATATAATCTCACCTTCCCATGTAGCATCCTCCTCTGGCAATTCTTTCCACCTCACCAGGAACTCCCGAATGACCCTGTTCCTCAGTCTCATCTCTCGGCTGTCCAAGATCTCCTCTGGCACTAGGTCTAATCTCCCTTCCTCATCCAGGGGTGGCAAATCTGTAGAAGAAATAATGTTCTGCCCCAAAGCCTTTTTCAAGCAAGACACATGAAAAACATTATGTATCTTACTCTCAGAAGGTAACTCCAGCTCATATGCCACTTCACCAACTCTCCTCAACACCCTGTATGGCCCATAAAATCGCGGTTTGAGCTTTTCAACCCCACTCTTCTTGAGAGTACTTTTCCTGTAAGGTTGAAGTCGTAGAAAAACCATGTCCCCTATCTCAAATGATCTCTCCACTCGGTGCCTATCTGCATATATTTTCTGTTGATTCTGGGCCCGCTGCATGTTTTCCTTAAGCACCTTAAGGATTTCCTGAATATCCTGTAAACTCTCCTGAGCTTTGGGAGCTCTACTATCCCCAAATGCCATATCAACAAAGGATCTCGCATCATACCCATACAGAGCTCGGAATGGAGTCATACCAATAGACATATGGTAAGTGGTGTTATAGCAATACTCACATAAATACAACAACTTAACCCATGCCTTTTGTTGTCCTGCAACGTAGTTGCCAAGATAACCCTCTATCCATTTGTTCACAATCTCTGTCTGTCCATCCGTCTGAGGGTGATAACTGGTGCTAGGAGTCAGCTCGGTGTAGACCAGACGGAAAAGCTCCTGCCAAAATATGCTCATAAACCTACTATCCCGGTCACTAACTATGTTCTTCGGTAGCCCATGCAACCTGAATATCTGACGGAAGAACAAATCAGCCACATGAGGTGCCTTAAAGCTGGTAGGGATGGCAAAAAAGTGTGCATATTTTGTCAACCGATCCACTACTACGTAAATGCGATCATTCCCTTGCACCACGGGAAGACCTGTAATGAAATCCATAGAAATACTCTCCCATTTCTGCTCCGGAATTGACAATGGCTATAGCAAACCTGCTGGGAAAGTATGCTCTGACTTGTTCTACTGACAAGTCATACACTCACGGACATGGCGCAGGACATCATCCTTGAGACCCTTCCAAGAGAATCTCTCTCTAATTTGTCTGTATGTTTTAAAATACCCTAGATGTCCTTCCAGTGGTGCATCATGGAAAGCATGCATAATCTTCTCTTTAAGTTCAGATTCAGGAACTAGGTAAATTCTGCCCTTATACAAAATCAAATCAGTCATTACCTTATACCGATCATCCTGAATTTTTCCATCCATAATATCACATGCCCAAGTGTTTTTGGAATATTCAACTGACAGTTGAGATTTCCAATCTGCTGAAATCTCGCTCAACGAACATAGGACAGCTAGATGGGGTTTCCTGGAAAGTGCATTAGCCACTACATTCTTCGTCCCCTTGACATACTCAATGTCAAAATCATATGCCTGGATCCTGCTGACCCATTTTTGTTGCCTCTCATTGAGTTCTTTTTGTTCCAGGAAATATTTCAAACTGTTGTGGTCGGTTCTCACCACAAATTTTCCACCCACCAAATACTGTCTAAACTTTGCCAAGGCATGCATAATGGCAAGCATCTCCTTATCATAAGTGGAATACAGTCTCTCATTATCTCTCAGCTTCCGGCTCTCAAAGGCAATAGGATGACGATCCTGCATAAGAACTGCACCAATCCCCAATCCCGAAGCATCACACTCTAAAATGAAGGGCCGTGAGAAATCTGGAAGAGCCAAAACTGGACAGGTGCTCATAATTACCTTGAGCCTCTCAAATACCACCTGTGCCTCATCTGACCAACTGAATGCACCCTTCTGTGTAAGATCTGTCAACGGAGCTACCAACTGGGAATAACCCTTCACGAACCTCCTATAATAACCACATAACCCTAAGAATCCTCGCAAGTCAGAGATATTCTTGGGTGGTGGCCAATCCTGCATTGCCTGTATCTTCTCCTGATGAACCTTGACCCCATTGGCCCCAATGACATGCCCAAGATACAATATCTCCGTAAGCCCAAATTCACACTTGGACATTTTAGCAAACAAAGACTGAGTCTCCATTATGCTAAGTACCTCATCAAGATGCCTCAAATGATCATCCCATGCCCTGCTATAAATCAGAATATCATCAAAAAACACCAACACAAATTGCCTCAACTGCCTGTTGAAGAGATGGTTCATACATGACTGAAATGTAGCAGGTGCATTAGTGAGTCCGAATGGCATCACCAAGAACTCGTAGTGCCCATAGTGACATCTGAAGGCCGTCTTGTGGATATCCTCATCCCGAACTCTAATCTGGTGGTAACCTAATCGAAGATCAATCTTCGAGAAATAGATAGATCCATGCAGCTCATCTAACAACTCATCAATGCGGGGAATGGGATACCTGTTTTTGATGGTTTTCTTGTTTAGTGCACGATAGTCAATGCACATCCTCATGGTCCCATCCTTCTTCTTTACCAACACAACTGAAGAAGCAAAGGGACTAGAGCTAGGACGGATGTGTCCCATCTCCAAGAGCTCTCTAATGGCCTTCTCTATCTCATCCTTGTATGTCTTAGGATGGCGATAAGGCGTAGTCATCACGGGCTTAGCACCCTCCTCAAGCTCTATAACATGCTCAAACCCTCTATCTGGTGGTCTACCTGGAGGAATGTCACCAAACACTGAACCGTGCTTATCCAATATGGACTGGATGTCAATATGATAAGGCTGCTCATCGTCCGAAGAAGATTTGGACGAAATGAAACACTGGGCTGCCCATGCAACCTCTCCATGTCTCACTATAGACTCCATCCTGCGTGCTGAAACAACTCGAGGCCCACCGTCAGAAAGAGCCCGAAGCACAATCTTCTTCTTATCTACCATAAACTCCAACTCCATCCTGCGAAAATCCTGCACATATCTGCCAAGGGACTGTAACCACTGAATACCCAATACTGTATCAATCTCACCAAGCCCAATAACATAGAAGTCATCGGTCAATGTATAGTCCCCCATCTGAATACTAAGTCGTGGAATCCTCTTAGTGCAACTGATAGCAAATCCATCTGCCACCCGTACACTAAACCCATCAAATTCCTCAACCTATAATCCTCGCTTCGCTGCCAACCCCTCATCAATGAAGTTGTGCGTAGCTCCACTGTCAACCAGGAAAACAATCCGCTGTCCCTTAAGCACTCCCTTCAGCCGAAAGGGATGGTACCTAGGAACGCCTGAAAGTGTGGCAATAGTAACATCGGATGAATCCAATGCCTCGCCCTCGCCAAGCTCTATTTGGGGCTGCTCCCCATGTGCATCATGGTCACCGCCCTCATCCTCTACATCTGTACCTGGCGAGTGATCATCCTCTCCATCTGAAATCACCTCAATGAGATACACCTTGCCTTTACCAAGGCAACGATGTCCAGGCTCCCAATGGTCTTTGCAATGAAAGCAAAGCTTCCTCCTCCTTAACTCGTTACGAGTCTCCTGATCCACCTTAGGAGGTGGTGCACGCTTCTGCGGAGCGGTAGAGCGCTGAAATGGCCTGGAGCTCGTGGGAAACTTCTTATTGGGCTGATAAGAAGTGGGCTGATAGGAAGTGGGGGATGTGTCCAAGTCCAATGCCGTCTGAATGGCATCATGCAATGTCCTAGGCTTAAGAGCCTTGACCAATCCTCTCATCCTATCATGGAGGCCCTCGATGAATAACATCACTACCCTCTTCTCAGGCATCTCTGGAACCATAACGGCTATCCGCTGAAATTCGTTGATGTAAGAATCAACATGTCCACTCTGTCTGAGCTGTGCTAAATCCCTGTAATATAACTCCACATCCTTGCGATCAAATCTCGCAATCAATCTATCACTGAAATCCCTATATGAATGTAGAAGCTCATGACCCTGCGTAACTAACCCATGGTGCCACCAATCATAAGCCACCCCCTCAAGGTGCAATGTAGCAAACTGTATGGCCTCCTGCTCCCTCATGGGTTTGAAGGTAAGGTAGGTGTCGAGCTTGTGAATCCAAGCCCTGGCACTGATCTTTCCACTACCATCAAAAGTGGAAAGGGTTACCTTATTGGTAACCTGCTGCAAATCTCTGTTCTGCTGTGCTCTAGGTCTCCTATCCTGTCCAGTCCTCATACTATCTCTCCTCTGAGCACAATACTGTGGGAGGGGAAATGCATCCCTCACATGCTGTGGCAAACTCCTCCACTCATCACTGACTGCCATGATAGTATCCGGGAAAGCTGCTTCTACCGACCGTCCCTCAATCTCTGGTGGGTCACCTCTAGGCAAGAAGTTAGGCTGCATGGGCCTATCTGCCGTCCATGTAGGTCTCCTCTCGTCTGTATGGGTATGCCTCCGCTCATAGCGTGGCGGTCCCCTAACACTCCCAAGCTCTGAAGGTGATCTACTATGACCCCTATGGCTACTGGCAACTGATACGGATTTATCCCTCCTGCCATGCCTGTCCCGCGGCCTATCCAGTGCCAACCTGTCCAAAGTAGTACCCATGCGCTCCATGGTCTGTAATAACTGCCTCTGTGTGGCTGCCATATCCCGAATAAAATTCCTATCTGGATCTGCATGTTCCTCTCGAGGAGGACTCTCAGGTCTCTCGCCCAAATATTCCATTCTGTCACCACCTGCAATACCAGCCTCGAGTCGTGCTCGTCTGCGGGTGTAGTATCTGTGTGGACCGTCCTCTCTGTGATGCATTCAAAGCTGATTTCTGCTGTAATACCCTATCTGTTTCTTCCCACACAGGCTGGGAGGATACACTGCTCTGATACCACTGAAAGATCCCAAACCCGTTTTTGTCTGAATTATTATTATTATTATTATTATTTTATTTATTTTTTTATATTGCTCAGGTATGGAGCTGAACTGGTAATATCAAATAAATCCATGAAATAACATTCTCACACTGCATAATAATTAAAATACTGCAAACTCCCGCAAACCGGGTATATATAGAAATGGCGCCTAGGGTTTAAATGATTAATTTCTTCATTAATAACGCAGCCATACATTCAACATTGATTTCTAATGATAAATAATTAGGGCAAACACAAATAGAAATCTGCAGATGGAATAATACAGATACTACCCAAAACTCAGCCAGAAAGAATCCAAATCAAATCGATTTGGCATATATATGTGGCTGAAATGTATAACAATAAACTATCATGAAAAATACCTCTGATAATACATACATCAACTGTAGAACAAGTCGCCCCACTCTTGGTGTTGCCTGAATGCCCACTGCTGCAATTTATTTCTCTATCTAACATTGCTGAAATGATAATAACCTGTGTAAACAATGAAGATTCCTGGGTGGAAGCTTCTCTCACTGCTCCTGGGGTTTCCGTCCGCAAGAGTAATAATCCAGAGGGTTTCCGTCCTTGGATTTTGTCTGCAAAAGCTCTGTGCTAACTGCTCTGTGAAAATGATAATAATCTGAATGCCCTTCCCCAAGTCGCATTTTCCTTCATATAGCCAAAAACGCCTTCCAAATATCCAAGTCGCACTTTTTGGCCAAAACCCAATAATTAATATTTAATTAATTATTTTGTTTTACTAAGTGGGTCGCATTTTTGGGTTTAATCAAACATACCCAAACAAGTCGCACTTTTGGCTAGGAATTGCATTTAAATAATTTATTAATTTTATTTAAATACATTTTCCTAAGTCAAAGTCACCCAAACAGTTTATTAATTCATTATATGTGCTTTAATGATATTTTACTTTAATTCGAGCACCATATAATAGAATAATAAACCGAAGTCACCCTTGAAAACACCCTTTTGGCCATCGGGTAGACAAAACAAGCCAAAAGGTCTTCGACCGAACTAACCGAGAAAGAGGGACATTACAGGCTGCCTTGAGGGGTGGTGTCCCCCAGTTTTCATCCTGGAGAATCTGTGAAGCTACCCAGATATCCGAATGATAGATTGATCACCATGGAGTTGAGCAGACAACTTGTGGAGATACACGACCTTCAGTATTGCGAAATATGCACAAGTCTACGGGCTTCTTCCCGATCACTGTGAGGACATTATAGCTGATAGAGCATTCATAAAGCCCGAGGATTGGAAGCAAGAAATTTTATCTGAGTATTTTGAGCAAGAGTTCTATTCCTGCGCACCCGTTTTAACTGAACTTCGATCCATTTGGAGTAGCCAGGAAGACGATCTCTCAGGAGTACGCACATGTGCCTTCATTGGAAGATTTTTGGATGAAGTGCAAAAGTGGAGTACGAGGTTAGAAAGAAGAGATTTCAGTGAGGTTGTCAGCACGACAAGTCTTTGACTTTGGACTAAGCACGGATACCTGCGGATCTTAAAGATGATGGGAATGTGTTACTCGACACAGTACCATCGAATGGGAGGAAGATAGAGCCGTACTTCAGGATAAGCGTAGGGGGCTGCCATACAATTGAAGAAAGGTCTGCCACCGTTCTGGTTAATACTTCAAATTGGTTGCTGACAAAGTGGATACTGCCTTGATGAAGCATTGATGAATCAAATCACGAAGCAGCTTTGGCAAAGTTAGATTCCCTCAAGAGGAAGCATGCCTTGCAGGAGAAAGCAGTAGCAGGTCCTGAAAAGATGAAAGTGACATAGAAGATCTCAATCAAAGGAGAAGATCACTTCCACGGCTATGACCCAATTCAAATTCAAATCAGCTTCTGGCATCCAGTACTTCACCGACTGTTGCACCTAAGCAGGACACTTCCATGCCTCCATTGAATCCGGCAACATTCATTTTCTCTCCTCAACCACTCCGTTCAGCCACCTGTTCCTGAAGAATAATGCATTGAAGCTACAATATGGCAAGAGTTATTCAAAGAGCTTTGTCCTTGGATGATTTAGAAGATGGCAGGGGAATAACACTGTAACATGGATTTTTGATGGAGAGGAAACAGAGCGGGAGATATATAGTGCATTTTTAACAAGCATTAAATCATTCTCCGAAATTAACTTCTCATTCTCAGTGAGAAGTAACTTCTCAGAATGAAGTTGAAGGATTCGCAGTTGGTTCCAGAAGCTAGAGTGGAAATGAACTTTTAAAGAGAGAACATGACTTGCAGTTACTCCAGAGTCTAGGCGGAAAAGACAGAAAACCTAAAGTTGCTAAGGTAACTTCAAGGTTGATCATCGAGGAGTCATGGGCAGAAGTTTGCTGAGATGTCGGTTCCGGCGGAAGCAGGAAAGAAGGAAGAGTGAGCTCACGACAGAAGACATAATAGTAACCAGAGTACCCATCGGTCAAGCCACCACAGAAGGATTGAAGCAGGATACACAGGACATTGATAGATGCTCTATTGTCTTAGGCTTAACAGAGAAAAGGTGTTGGAGAAAGACGATGCTTCATGAAGCAGGTATCTCAGTTGTGCGAGATCATTGCCAAGGTTGCTAAATCTTCCACTCAGCCCATTTCATGCTCGAGAGCAGGTGATCTGATTATCTAAATTATGCAGGAGATGGACAGATGCAAGCAATCAGGTGAAAGCTATTGACGAATGGAAGAATCTGATTATTCGTCTGAAGCTTCTGTACAACTTTTGAGAGGTCCCAGCCAACCTGAAGGTTATGAATGATGCAGACAAATCAGTTAAAGCAACTGGCGAAGAGAGATAGTAAAGAAAGCACAACAGTTGCATGAGAGTAACCTGAGTACTTTGGCCAAGATCAATAAGCTGCCGGGAGAAGTCTTGGTTGCGGAACAGATTGTACCAGACGGGATCAGTTGAGAAGGGGAAGCAGTAGTGGAGTTTGCAGTATCTTTCCGTTTGGAGATCTGCCAGAGTTTATGCTGAAGAGGATGTAGATGCACTGCAGAGAGTATGACATCGTCCTTACCAGACCAGTATCATTTCTTTCAGTTGAGGAAAGTGGTCGGAAATGTTACTTCATACGTTGTTTCGGATCATTCCTAGCAGAGTGCCTAATTCCCTGGAAGGGTCTCTTCCAAGATGGTACAAATGAGAATTGATGGAGCTATTAAGTTGCTTTCACGATGAATTCCATTAGCAGATTGGTGGCATATGCAGTTAGATATCAAGCGAGTTTCTACGGCCAAGCTTGGAGGATGTGGAAGCATGTATCAAGGTGTTTGAACGAAGGATTGCTAAAACTTCAGGACAGAAAAGGAAGCAGTGGCTAAGACAGATGGGCAGATGCTGAATTACATGTTCGACAAGTATATCCAGTATCAGAACAAAAAGAAGATATAAGATGTTACAGCTGGCGACAAGACTTCTCCTCTATTCCTTTCCTTCTTCTTTCCTCCGACGTTCCCAGATGAAATTGTAAAACTTTAAAGTGATTGGTTTTGAAAGCCATTACTTGAAAGTCATGCTGGAACAATTCTATTAGTTAATTTTCAGTGATATCATACGTGTCACTTAAGGAGAAGTTAGTGGAGGATGATTGCCAAATGTCAGCTTTACTTCTTGTTTATGTTTCAGTTCAGTTAAGTTTCCAATTTGTACTTTCCCTTCTACATTCTATAAGTAGAAGAAGAACCTTCGGGTTAATGATCAGAATTTGTAAGCAACATTCTTGTGTTCCAGACTTTGTGCTGAAACCCCTGAGAGCCACTTGAAGCAAAGGAATATAAAGGAGCAGATTTCCGGAGAACTTTGTGTCACGGTGTATTGTGTTTCTTGCTTTTTATCTTAGATCTTTTAATAAACTTTGTGTTATTTTAGATATGGATCTAGAGCTGCCTTTGCTTTTAGAATTTTGTGTTTATATCTATTGGTTTCTTCTATGTGCATGCAATCAACTCTGCTATCTATTGATTGGGATGCACATCTTCCCCATTTCTTCTCTGTGTTTATATAATTCCCTTCTTCTATAAATATTTCCCTTTCTTAAACAGCTGCTTACTTGCTGCAGAACTGTACAACTATGGTTCATGAGCTGAAGTAGTTAAAGTAAAACCCCATATAGATATTAGCATACTTTAATTGACAAATCTGACACGGGAGCCTCACCGATAAATGAGGGAGATTTATCTCATGACTGCCTAGGTTTTATGCTATGCAGAAAATCTAGCCAACAAGTTGTGATGAGCCTAGACTAACTTAGATCCATATGCCTATCTTAAACAAGATCAATTGATTCACTGCAATGGCAACGAAGCCTATTTGGATTTTACTATATGAAGGCCTTCTTGATGCTACCCTGCAAACGCTTCATGAATTTGAGGCACTCCTTGATAAAAAAACCAAGGAGTTTGCTCATTGGACGTATGAGCTTCAAGAAAGCAATCCCTTAACCCTCAAGAGCAAATTATTTTAGCTATGACATCTTGTAAATGCAATTACATTCAAAGCAGATGGCCCTCATATGTCTTCAAAAATAGAAAGGGTTGTCAGATTTAATAGAGTTGCAGATTCGCCAAGTAAAAGATGTGTCATTAATGAGTGAGCTCCCTGTTGAAATCTGGATTCTATCAAGGAACCCTATGTAGAAGATCAAGATCCTGTAGATAAGCAATAATAAAACCATGCATAAAATCATTGAGCATTGATTGGCCAACCGTCAGGGTCAAGACTCTTGTCCTTCTAGGAAGGGTTGTGGAAAGGAACATACTTGTAATGTCATCTATTGAGACTGCCTCCAATAATGAGATCAGTTATCAGCATCATTCACAAAAGCATTGGAAAGTAGGATTAGTCATCCTTACCACCTCAGCAATGTATAGCCAAGACTCTCTTCCTTATAAATTTCCTTAAGCGAGTGCTCCATTGGCCACTCCTAAGCTAAATACTTAAAACTAGTGGCCACAGATCCTAGTTACAAATGTCTAGTAGATCTTCCATATGGAGATTCAGATTTTTCCTATGATTAGCAAACTGATGGAAAAACTTAGGATGCAGGGTTGTCATTGGCAACTGTTAGAGAGCTAAGAAACTATGGGAGTAATTGAATATGCATTTTGTTATGAGTTTTACCTAGAATGCACAAAGGGTTGCCATGATTTTATCTTTGATTCCAGTTGATAGGCTTTTTAAGATGGGTCAATTTATTTCTTGTAGGAAGATTAGCCTGAATCTTGATGCTACAAATATAGCTAACTTATTTTCAAGGATGCTATGAGGCTGCATGGATCGTGTGTAGTATTGTGGCAAACAAGGACACTAAGTTTGTGGGTCACTTTTGGAGGACCTTATTGAAGAAGCTGAATTCTAAGTTGTAGTTTACTTTTGCGTATCACCATAAATAGATGGATGGCCGAAGGAAGTTGTCAACATGAGCCTTGGCAACTTGTTTAGATGTCTAGCTGGAGAGAAGGTACGGATGTGGGATTCAATCCTTTTGCAAGCTGGAATTTAGGTACAATAACTCTATGAATAGGAGCATCTGGGAAGTCACCTTTCCAAATAGTTTATTGACTAATTTCAATTAGATGTTGTAGAATTAAATGACATCAAGGAGGATAGAGGGGAGAGTGCAGAAAGTTGAAGACTTTGTGTAATACATGAAGGATGTACACCAACACGTGTACACGTAGTTGGAAAGGAGCACATATGTAGACACAAGAAGAAGAGAGCAAGAATTTGAAGTAGGAGACATGGTTCTTGTATCCTTGCACAAAGTGAGGTTTCCAAGAGGAACATATGATAAGTTAAAGTGGAAGAAAATTTGACGTGTAAAGTCTAAGGAAATTTCTAGTGAATGCATACGAGATAGAATTGCTAGATGGGATAGACATTTTGCCTAACGGGCCTCAATGTTGTAGACTCATATCCTTATAATGAAGGACATGCAAGTGTTGAAGCAAACTGATCCCAAAGCAGAATGGAGGAACCAACTACTAGAGAAAATGGGTAAAGAAATTCTGGATTCACGCATTAGCAAGGATAACGCATAGAAAGGAATACAAAGAATATCTAGTAAGGTGGAAAGACAAGTTAAGGATGCATCGTGGCTTAGTGAAACTGAGATTGCTAATAACTTGGGCAAGCCATTGAAGACCTCATGAAGCATGCCATGAGCAGGGGCTCATGTTTCTTCTTTATCCACGTTGTATGATGCAGGAGCATCTAGGTTTCACTTGTATCTTGCATCACAAAGAGAGTTGAGAATTCGAAAAAAGGCTTGCACAATCTTGTGTAGCTTGCGAATGACCTTCCACGAATTATATGCATAGTGTCTACTTGTAAATTTGTAATACAAGGAGTCTTCCAGGCACCCCGAAGGATTTGAAGTTTTGTGCATACCTGTCGACTTGTGCAAAGCATCACTTTGACACAGAGACATGCTTAATATGAACTTTTGCACGCTTGGTGGATCTTATATTACTTGTGCAAACCATGTCTACATCAAGTATCTTGGCACCTTTAGGACAATGCGGCCTTGATCCATTTTCCTGCTAAACTGATATGACTCAAGCAACCTGGTATGTTTTGCTTGGATGAAAACGCCTATCATGAGTGGCATCTTGCTCATTTGATGAGCTGAATTCCACATGGTGAGTCCAATTGAGCCCGAATGAATGAATTGCAAATGTACCTTTCTGTGCAAAGGCCTCTATACTTCTCGCACTGGTAGTCCTTCTCTTAAGTCCAGACCGACCAATGTATGTGTAAGGCATGCAATAGTGATCAAGAGGGATACCAGAGTCTTGAGAAATGCGCCGAAGGTCGAGTAGCTTAGGTGAATTGTCATTAAAAACTCCATTGTTAAGGACCAGAAATCAATTTAGCTGCAACCTGGGTAATGTTGCACCCTTACTCCGGCTAGAATGCCCTCTGGGAATTGCGTCCTTGACTGAGCATCAAAGAAAGGAAACCATTGTCTTGAGACTGATAAGGGAGATAGCAATCCCATTATGCCCATTGACCTGCTAAAACCTTCTCCGAATAATGCTGAATAGAAGGATAAAGACTATCTATTGCCTCTAGTTAAGCTATATAGAACATCTTGACTCATATCCGATGACAAGGCTTCCATTCTGATGCACAGCCATCTCCGAAGCCCCTGTGGTCCCCTACATTCTTCTTCCATGGAGATCTGCTAACCAGGACTGCATCATTATAGCTAACGTGACCAGATTCGTGCATTTTCACATTCTCCTCTGAGTCCACTAGCTTTACCGGATCTCCTCTCTAGCTTTATCAAACTTTTCCTTCTCTTTTTCCTGGAAGAGCTTTAAATCCCGCCCAACATTAGAGACATCTGGCATAGCCTAAAAAAATGACTGAATTGCTCTGATCATCTCCACTTGGAAGTACTAGACATTTCACCTCACATCTCCAAGACCATAATCATCCTTCTGAATCCTTTCAACAGGTTGCCAAGGTCTTGAGGTACACCTCCCTTCAAACTCAAAATCGGCATTCCTAAGTGTTGAGTCAGGGATTGGGTGCCATGCTTGAATCGGAGTAAGAGGATGTAAATCAACATATCTAAGCTCCACAGGAGAAATACCTTTTGGCTGAAAGCTTACGTTTTGGCTCCTGGAGGGAGGGAGAGAGGGATGAGGGAGAGAGTGAATCAAGTTCTTACATGACCTCTATGCAATAATATTACTTTCTTCCATAGTTAATCATGTTCGAAAAGTTGCGGGTTGTTAAAGATAGGGATAAGATACAGTTTGGACACTTGTTTTCGGAATTTTGTAAAAATTCCAATTCCAATTTAATGTGTTTGGCTTGAGGAAACACATCCCCTATAATTTTATTTAAAAATATAAAATATAAAGGTAATTACCAAAAAAATTATAAAAAACTAAAATACTCAATTACATAATATACTAAATGGCTAAACCTAAAATAATTAAATGTTATGTAACTAGTTACTAAAGTATACTTAAACATTCGATAGCTAAATGGTCAAGTATTACTATTATTAAGTATTAATCTACTACATATTGCTATTAAATGCATTAATGTCTCTAAATAAGTAAGAAGTTGCTTGGTCCAAAAAGGTGACACCCAATGGATTTTATGAAATATAAGAAAAGATATTGCTAGTCAATGCGTAGAGCTCGAGAAAATGACTACACTTCTATGAGGTACAATCGACACTTGAAACGGTAGCATATCTAGATACTCAAGCCAAGTTATGGCACATGCAAGTTTTTGCTGCTACGTCATTGCATCGGACCCTTCCCAAAAATGGCAAATTTTACATCTATCACCAAATGATATCCAACAAACGGAAAAAAATGCCAAAAAAGGAAAGAACTCATGTGATTTAGGGTCTCGCAGAATTGCTGACAGTTCGAATCATACCGAAGCATGGAGTTACGTTTTTCCCTAAACTATTCTCATTCCGAACCGAATTTGGGTTGTGTTTGTACGAATCATGGTACACTACATGACTGTTTTCTGTTCTAGAGACGGCTACATATCAAAGATTACCAAGTCTTAAGGATTTCCATACACATTGAGTTTACAGTCCGATTAACGAAAAACCTTTGGAGGAACGATGCTCCAAGTCAAGGCCTTGACCATCTGCACAAAGGTACTTGTCATCCAATGAGTCAAAAGAACCCATGTCCACTCACTATCCGAGAATCCTTGCACAAATTTTAAGATCTCACTTATGACTTTAGTTATTCAAATCTCCAAGTAGAATTTTAAGCTTGTCAAGAGATAGGTTTAGGCCCCGAAATTACATCTGACTAGTTTTGCCTTTCAAGAGACTTGAGGTGTTCATTAGTTCACTATCAAGAGCGTTGAGATTGCCTCATCTATTTGCATGTTTAAGACTTCATGGTATAATTTTAACCAAATCTGAAATCCCAACGAAGTGATGCTAGTTTTAGATATTATCTTACCAGTTGTCCAGTCTCAACAAGTGCCCTTCAATACAATAAGCCTGCTATTTAAACGATTTGGTGCAACATACATCCAAACATGATCTCAGAACCACAAATCTTTCCAGATCATATGTTGTCACATGACACTTGTTATGGCAATCAAGATCCTAACTCCATCATATTCACTATTCCGTGAGTCACATGCATTATCAATTGACCAACTATTACTTAAAACAAGTCTATCTAATTTACATTCGTGATTACATTCCTAAATCAAGCTTTACCATTTCCTGGCTTCCCATCTCCAAATAATGATTTTGCGTACCCGAATTATATCCTATACAGAGCGAGAGACCATGGAAAGGGTCATGCATACTGCATGGAACTTTCATAGTCTACGCGGGGGCGCGTCCTTGCAACCATAGATTTGAATACGTGCCGGGGACGTGGGGAGTTTAGAAAAACGTTTCGCCTTTTTATTTTGCTAAACGAGTAACGTCGCTAGGGAAACGTCTGCCAAAAATGTTGGGAAAAAAAATCGCCGGGGACGGTTGGAATATGTGGGGGGGGACGTCCAGAAACGTCCCCCACGACATTTATTTCCTTTTTTGGAATTTGTTTCCTTTTTTGGATTTTTGGTGAAAAAAACACAAGGATAGAAAATTTTTTGCCATTTTTGGAAAGGGTCCGGGAAGGTGTAGCAGCAAAAACTTGCATGTGCCATAACTTTCATTCTGTGGCTCCATTTCAGGTGCCGTTTTCTCTAAAAGTGCATATTTTCTTGAGCTCCACGCAGTGATGGCAATATTTTTCTTATTTTCATAAAATCCATTTTTGCACCTTTTTGGACCAAGCAACTTCTTGCAATCTTTTGAAAGAATCATGAGCTTTGATCGCCTGTAGACAGATTAGTAATTAAAAATATTGGGTAGCTTTCCAAAACTCGGCGAGTACTCGCCAAAACTCGACGAGTATTCTCTCGTGCTCGGACTAATCACACGAAGAAGCGCAACAAGTTGACTCAAAAAAGGCTCAACGACTTGGTTTTTGTGCAATACAATCTCCGGCTTCGGACAAAAAAATTTGAGGCCACATCAGTGGAGCTCATTGATTTGGATGAGATAGATCCATACAGTGAGTGGACTAGGCAAGAAGAGGAAAACCCTGCGTTCACAAGGGACGAGATTGCTTCTTTTGAGAGGGAGGCTATGGAGGGAGAAGTGCTAGTAGGACTCCGAGGAGATATTGGACTGGATGACATCTTTGGAGGTGATCTCCAAAATGCAACAGAGGAGCCACCAGCACCATCATCTAGTTCCATGATCGAGCCAAATTCGCAGCCTTCTAGGAGGAGCGTGGAGACGCAGCTGAGTGTGGGGACTAGTATCAGCCGGTTGTCGTATTCACATGATGATGCAATTTTGTATTGTATTTGTATTCAAATCTAATAGAAAACACTTCTCCAACATTTTATGGGCTCATTTGATACATTTTGTAGCTATGTGTTGTTTAAAATTTATGTTTTTTAAAGAAATTTGAGTATTTTTTAAGTTGCTGAGTATTCCCGAGTATTGGCCGAATATTGGCGAGTTTTTTTTTTGGGGGTCTGGCGAGTTTTTTTTTTGGCGAGTTTTCCTACTATGCTTGCAACAACATGAGTCAGCACGGAGTTGGCATGGGTTCACCCCTTTCCCTACTAGCTATGAAATCATATAGCTAAACCTTTCCCATCCCAAAATGTTTACAGTCATTTTACACATTCAAGTAAAGAAGGATGAGGGGGAGAGTTCATTATCTTCACACAATTTCGTGTTTCATTGATATTTCCAAGTTCTAGATAGAGGAGAGAGCGAGAATTCATTATCTTCACACAATTTTCAAATTCTTATAGAGTTCAGAAGGATAATTTAGTGTTAACAACAATTTCCAACCAAAATATCATCATATTGGGCAAGATTTATTTAGTAGAGTCAAAAGTTGGGTCAAAGGATTTAAGAACGTCACAATTCAAATTAGCTAAAATGACCTTCGAAAGGGATCGAAAGGTGCATGTATAAGGAAATGATCACTTCTAACCTTTTGTCCTATATGGTGAGAACATCGAGGAGCTGATGGAAGCAAAGTTTGATAAGCAATGCCCATTTTAGAGGCATCATTTTGGAGTGAGTTGGTGAAGTGTGACAGTTTGCACTCGACATTGTAAGCCAAATTGGCTCCAATCTTGGCATGGAAAAAGCGCTGCCCAAGGACAGGTGAAATTAATTATGGCTTGCAATTCTTAATGCGAGAATCAAGTGGCTTGAGGTGGCAGGACATAATTTCTCAGTCTGCAAGCATTAAAACCAAGGCGATTCCAAATTGCTTTTGCATAGTTGAGCGGTCGTCTCCTAAGTCCAACTCTCCTAGGTGGTTCATATATGTGCGTGTAATGTCCCTTTTTGGGGAATTTAAACAAATATTCCAGAATTCTGATTTTAATTTGCAGCAGACTGGAAATTTATTACAGCGAAGGAAATTTATGGAAATAAGTGCAAAATGACTTCAATAAGTATTTGGAAACCCTTAGAAATAATTATCAAACACTTTTGAATTGATTTCAAGTAAAATCAAATTAAATTTAGGCAAAGTCGAATTGCTGGAATTAATTATCCAGTCTGGAAATCGTAGCAACTGGTTTAGGGCTCGATTAGCATGAAATATTGCCTCGATTTGTGTGCAAATGCATATTTTAACTTGAAAATGTATGGCGACTTGGTTTACATAATTAAGTTGATGTTATTTGCTCACAACAATTTAAACTTCAATCACTTGCAAGTCGAATTGGCAAAATACATTGTAAAATCAAAATTGGCACCAAAAAGATCTTCTATAAAATAATATTTTGTAAATATGAAATGCTTAAAGACAAAGGTGAGAGGTTTTTCATCCCTCACTTTGGTCCTCAATTGGGGTTTTCGTCCCAAATGGAAGATATGAGAATTTATCTGAAAATCTAGAAATTACAAGTCAAGTCTATATGCAAAAATGAATCCCAAAATCCCTATTTATAATTATTTCCGTAGCTTGGCGCTAAAACCCAAAAGACATCTCTTTTCATATGCCTTGGCTAACCCCTATAATATCATTTTTGTTTTATTGTGGCCAACCCATACTTATATAATTATTTATATAAAAATACATATAAATGGATGAATATTAATTGTTGCTCTTCTCCTTAACTCTTCTTTCTTTCTAACCATGAAGAAGGAATGGCTAGAAAATTCAAATTGGGTCTTCTCCGTTGGAAAAAGGGACATGACAGTCCTCCCTCCCCAAGATTGCTTTCCCTCAAGCAATTGTAAGCTCGTCATATATGTTACCTCTGTACCAATGTCTTCATCTTCTAAATGGGATGATGGCCTTTCTGGATAATTTATATCCGTACCACATTTTGCTTCCCTTTAACATATTCAATGTTGAAATCAAATTTCTGGAGTCTATTCACCCATATTTTTTTCTGATCATTTAATTCTTTCATGATGGAGAAAAAAAAATTCAGATTGTTGTGATCATTTTTGACTATAAACCTCCCACAAATTAAGTATTTTCTGAATTTATTCAAGCCATGCATGATGGTAAGCATCTATTTGTTATAGATGGAAAGCTTCTTCTCATGCTCCTTCAATGTTTCTACTCTCAAATGTAATGGGGTGCTTGGTTTTTCATTAGTAATACTCCTACCCCTTCACTCGAAGCATCGCATGCAAGCTCAAAGGACCGAGAGAAATTTGGGACAATGAGTACTAGGCATGAACACATCTCCTTCTTCAATCTTTTGAAGGATTCTTGAGTTGATTCCAACCAAATGAAGGCATCTTTCTTCATGAGAGAAGTCAATGGTGCAATGCAATTTGATAAAAAAACCCCTCACAAATTTATGGTAGTAAGAGTACAAACCCAAAAAATCTTTTCAAGTGAGATACATTGGTTGGTGTAGGCCAATCCAAAATTTCTTGTATCTTCCTTTGATCAACGTGAACTCCTTATGCGTTGATCACATGTCCCAAGTACAAAATTCTATGTACCTTGGGATATGATAATATAATGTATATGGGTTGATGGAGATGCCAAAATATTCCCAAGGCCCTGGAGGTGAATTCATTAATGGTGAACTGGCTTGTTATTGGTAAGTTATGTTTCCATCCTGGTCTGCCTCCTGGCTCAAGCCATATACATTATATTATCATATCCCAAGGTACATAGCATAAAATTTCATGCATACCAAATTCACATTTGGATTTCTTAGCATACAAATATTGTTGCTCTAAAATATCCATCACTATGTCTAAATGTTGTAGATGTTCCTCCCATGATTTGCTATGAATCAAGATGTCATCAAAAAATACAAGTACAAACTTCCTTAGTTGCTTACCAAAAATATGGTTCATGCAGGACTGAAATGTGGCAGGAGCATTTGTTAAACCAAATGGCATGACAAGGAATTCGAAATGCCCGTAGTGACATCTAAATGCAGTCTTGTGAACGTCTTCTTCTCTCACTCTTATCTTATGGTATCCGGACCTCAAATCTATCTTGGAGAAGTAGAGTGCTCCATGTAATTCATCTATCAGCTCATCAATCCTGGGAATGGGATACCGGTTCTTAATGGTCTTCTTATTCAGCAACTGGTAATCAATACACATTCTTAAAGTACCATCTTTCTTTTTCATCAACACTACTGAAGAAGCATATGGGCTGGAGCTAGGCCTGATAAACCCCATATCCAATAGAGTCTTGATAGTCTTCTCAAATTCTTCTTTGTATATCCGGGGGTGGCGGTAAGGGGTTGTTATGACTGGTTTGGAACTAGGTTCCAACTCAATCACATGTTGAAAACCTCTTTCCGGTGGCAATCCATGAGGAAGCTCATTGAAGACCTTAGCATGTTTGTCAGGTATAGCTTGTATATCAACATGAAAAGTAGACTGGGAGGAAGAACAATCAGCTCTTACCAAACAATGTGTTGCCCATGTAACCTTCCCCTTCTTGAAAGTTCTCTCCATGCTCTTTGTTGTTACCATTTGCGGTGTCCCTCCTTTTATTCCATGCAAGATGACCTTCTTGTCTCCCATCATGAATTTGATCTCCATACTTTGGTAGTTTTGGGTGAATCCTCCTAAGGAATGAAGCCACTGAACACCCAAAACCAAATTAGATTCACCAATGTTGATAACATAGAAATCATCCCTTACCGTATGGTCTCATAGGGTGCAATGAATGATGAATCCATCTGCCACTGTCACGTTGAAGCCCTTGAAATCTTCAGCCTTCAACTTTAGCTTCTTCAACAAATTCTCATCGATGAAGTTATGGGTGGCTCCATTATCTATGAGAACTACTTTCTGGCCTTGTAGATTTCTTTTTACCTGAAATGGGTGATAGCTTGGTGCTCCAAAAAGTGTAGCAAGGGTGCCTTTTGATTCTTCCTTCTTTTCTTCTTCTATTTCTTCTTGCCTATCATCAATGTTATCATCTTTAGAATCAGAAACTACTTCAATGTAGTGAACTTTACCCTTCCCCAAGCAATGGTGTCCTGGGGTCCATGGGTCTTTGCATGAGAAACAAAGATTCTTCCTTCTTAGCTTGTTTTTTGACTCCTTCTCAAGGCTGGTTTTGTGCAGATCTTGGGGCACCTTAGGCAAGGGTTTCTTTGGCTGTTCCAAAGTGGTGCTCTTAGGTTGCTTAGGGGCTTTTTCCCCTCTCCCTCTAGGCTTGGGCAAACTGCTGATTGCTTCTGTTTTTGGAGCAGCTTCTTCCAAATTTAGAGCCTTCTTGATTGCTTTCTGCAAAGACAAAGGGTCAAAGGCACGCACTAAACCCCTTAAGGGTTCCATTAGTCCTTCAACAAAAAGGACAATTAATCTTCTTTTGGACAAATCTTCGATCATCACTGAAATTCCCTGAAAATCAGCTACACACTCTTCAACTGTGCCTTCTTGTTTAAGTTGAGCAAGTTCACGAAAGTGAACTTCTGGATCCACACGATCGAATCTATCTATGAGTCTTTGGCAAAACTCACTATAGGTGTGTATCTCGCTATGGCCCCGAGTGACCAATCCATGGAACCACCATTCGTGAGCAATTCCTTACAAGTGAAGAGTGGAAAATTTTATGGCTTCTTCTTCCATCATGGGTTTTAAGGACAAATAGGTGTTTAGCTTTTGAATCCATGCTCGGGCAGTGCCTTTAGTAGTCCCATCAAAAGTGGAAAAGAACAATTTTCTTAATGCACTTTGCACTTCACCGTGGGATGCAGTATGTCTAGGTTCAGGCCTAGAGTTTCTTCCCTCTAATCCCATGAATTGTGTGAAAGTCATGGCTCTTCTAATGTCTTCGGAAAATGACATATATTCAATGAACTTTGCCGCAATGTCACTGCTACTTTGAGGCTCAACATTGGGTATGGCTTCTTTTTGTATGAAAGTGGGCATCCATCTCGATCCTTGGGATGAAGTAGAGGATTGTTTGACATGGCTTCTTTCATTCGAACTTCCTTCTTCATTATGAACTCTTGGTTCTACAATCTTTTGGAGAGAAAGTGCTAAAAAGCCCAATGTATCAATGAGCTTTTCTTACCCGACAATTAATTGGTCCATTTTTGCTTCTAATGAATCCATATGTTCTTCTTCGATGGCTTTTTCTTCATTTCCCTTTCTTCTCCTCTGGTAGTAGATGTATTCCTTGTTGCCACTTTCTATAAACGATCAGACCTTAAGAAGATAAAACTCTAATACCACTGTAATGTCCCTTTTTGGGGTTTTAAATAAATATTCCAGAATTCTGATTTTAATTTGCAGCAGACTGGAAATTTATTACAACGAAGGAAATTTATGGAAATAAGTGCAAAATGTCTTCAATAAGTATCTGGAAACCCTTACCAATAATTATCAAACATCTTTGAATTGATTTCAAGCAAAATCGAATTGAATTTAGGCAAAGTTGAACTGCTTGAATGGTGTCCCCAGATTTCACCCTGAAATCTGGGACTACCCCTTTTTAAAAAAATTTCGTTCTTTTCAAAGTAACGGGTCATTTTGTGTTTTATTTCCCTGCAGTTGTCTCCATTACGTTAAAGTATTCCTAGTGAATCATATAAGCCAATTTTGACAAATACCCACATGCTAAAATTCATTTTATCTCTTCGCCAGGTTTTGTCTGAGAGAATTTTATTTTATTTATTAAATAAATAATAAATAAATTGTGTCACAATTAAACCTTGCTGAAGATTTTTATGCCAGTATTCTCGCCTCTCAGTAGGGTATTCACCAGGGATGAGTTTTTACTAACCAGTTATTCGGCAAAGCAATTGTTAGCAACTTCTGGCAACGTTTTTATTTACTTCTTGTGTTTGTTTTCGGTTTTCTCTTCAATCTGTCTGTTAAATTCCCCTTGATCCGTTCGTTCGTTTTGTATAGCCTGTTTAATTGCCTGGAAGTTTTGGAAGTCAGCCATGACCTCAGACAAAGGAAGAAATTAATCATGGAGGGCTAATTTTTGACAAAGAAGGAAGGATGCAAGTCACACTTTATGAAATAAGCTTCTAGGATGCAAGTCACACTTTTTGGAAGGAGCGGTTTTAAGCTGCCAATGGGAATTTTGGTAGTGGAAGGAAGGTGGGAATTTTAAGCCTTCCGGGAAGGTTGTTTTTTCCCATTATGAAAGTTAAATCACTTAAGCTGCCAATGGGAATTTTGGTGGTGGAAGGAAGGTGGAGATTTTAAGCCTTCCTGGAAGGTTGTTTTTTTCCCATTATGAAAGATAAATCACTTAAAATACCAATGAGAATTTTGGGGCTGCCTAGGAAGGGTAAGAATTCCCATCAAGGAAGTTTTATTCACCCATGCAAGTCGCATTTTTAAGAAAGAAGCTCTTTTTATGCAAGTCGCACTTTTTGGAAAGAAGGTTTTAAGCTGCCAATGGGAATTTTGGAGGTGGAAGGAAGATTTTGGGAAAGGAAGATTTTAAGCCTTCCTGGAAGGTTGTTTTTTCCCATCATTAAAGACAAATCACTTAAGTGAAAGATGGGATTTTTGGAGCTGCCTGGAAGGGTAAAAATTCCCATTGCTTTGCCTTTTTATTTTTAGCATGCCTTCAAGTCAAAAAATGCGACCCACCTTGGCATAAATACATGCTTTAATTAATATTTATTTTATTTATTCCTAGCTAAAATTGGCGCCAAAAATAGGAAGAAAGTCAAAGCATGAAGGAAAGCCAAAGAGAAGACAAAGAAGCATGCTAAAAATAAATAAAAGAATTACATGGAAAAGCAAGCTAAAACATGCAAACTTGGGTGCCCAAATTGAGAGAAAGAGCATAACTTATTTTTAATAATTGCTAAAAATAGGAAGAAGCAATTATTAAATATAGCATGCAGTTATCTATATAAGCATGAGGAATGCCATAAGGAGGATACAATTAATTCTTTTTGATGGAGCATGCTGCCCTGGAGAATTTTGGTGCCAAGGGAAGTAGTGATTTGCATTAAAGAATATTTTTCATTGCCGGGAAGCTTCCAGTTTTGGCACCTAGGGTTGGAGAAGTGCTTTCTTTTTATTATTCAGAGCATCTGCATGTTGGTATAAATGCCCAGGTGAATTAAATAATATTTTAGCTTGCTTGACATGCAAGCAAAGTCTCAAATTTTAGGGCAGCAGGCTTTATAAGCAGATTTTGGTGATAGAAATTAAGCATTCATGCCATGGACTCCATATTTGTCTGAATCATTTGCAGGTATTCATCACAGCTCATATTGGTGAAAAGAAGTCAAAATCAATGTCAGATACATTGAATATATCTTCCGAATCAAAAGGAATTGCAGGATCTGCACAAATTGATCCAATTGCAGGATCTTCTGGCAAAAATAAAAGAAAAAGAACTCAAACAAATATTATTCCAGGCATGATGAAGCATGATGAAAGAGAAGGGTCTGTAGAATCATGCATTGTTTCCAGGCTTACCGAAATCAATGATACAGACATGGGCCCTGAACCTATCACTGATTTGATTGATAGATCCAAAGCCACCCGAAGATCATCCCTTATGCGGGCAATAAAAAGTAGCGGAATTATTCAAGCTTTAGCGTTTCCGGTCACAGCTCAATTGCCCGAGTTTGTTATGGAGTGTGCAAGGTCTTATCATCCTCTTTCTAGGACAGTCCGAGATGCTGCAGGGAAGACAATAATCAGGTTGGATGCACAATTCATTAATTATTGCCTTAAGCTTCCGGCATGGCCAATGGTGATTGCAATTAGCATGCAGGATGCTGGTAATAGATGGGAAAAACATAAAGCAGATTGCGTGGGTATAATGAACAACAGATACATGAAGAAGCCCAGAGCACCATCGAAATTCCCGAGGACTCTTCCACGATCCAATCTTGTGCAGGAAGTTGATGATATCACCAAATTGCTTTGTAGGATAAATGGGGAAGCTAATACCAATAACTTTCGCTCATGGATGTATGCCTTTGTGAGAACCATTGAGATCAACAGAGCTGATTCAATAATTAATTGGGTGGAGATCATTAGTGACAACATCAGAGCAACTCCGAAGTGTGAGGTGGACATTCAACTTCAAAATGACTTCATACCTTGTATATGCAACAAGTTCTCAGGGGATATTTTCCAAACTGAATAGATGGGGCATATTGTCAAAAGATCCTATTTATGAGTGCTTCCCGCAGTTGACACTTCCTGAATGCTACAAAGATTACAGGGTGGTCAACAATGGATTCTTCTACGGATTCATTTGCAAATTAAATAGTGATCTGAAGGCCAGTAGAGTGAGCAAAGAAGCCTGGCAAGTTGTCTCCCAGCATGGCTGTATCTTCATCTAGTTTGTGGACTTCACATATCTCAGGGTTAGTGGTTTCTCGGGAGAACCAGTTAAGTTGCCAAGATACCCGAGTGATAAGTGGGTCATCATGGAGTTGTGCAGGCAGCTCGTAGAGTTGCATGACTTACAGTCAAAATGACACAAGTCTACAGGTAGCTTTCCAGTCACAGTGGGTCATTATAGTTGCCAGAGCATCCATAAAGCCAGAGGAATTGAAGCAGAAATGTTTTCTGGGTATGAGCATGAGTTCTTCCTAGCACGAATGAACTTTGACCCATATGGGATAGCAAAGAGGACAGTCTCCCAAGAATACTCACATGTTCCTTCACTTGAAGACTTTTGGATGAAGTGCAGGAGCGAATACAAAGTCAGAAAGGGAGATTTCAGCAGGTTATCAGTGCAACAGGTTTCTGACTATGGTTTAGCACGGATACCTGCAAATCTCTCAGATGATGGGCATGTGGTACTTGATACATATCATCAAATGGGAGGAGATAGAGCTGCTCTTTAGAGAGTGTGGGTGGTTGTCACACGATTGAGGAGAGGTCTTTTGTAGTCCTGGTTAACACCTCAAATTGGTTGCTAACAAAGGGGTATTGCTTGGACGAGGCTTTGATGAACCAAATCACAGGGAATTTCATTGCAGGGGATTCCAGCAAGAGAAAACACGAAGGTGAGAGTAGCAGAAGGCCAGAGAAGCTCAAAGTGTACAAGAAGTCTCAGGTACCGGAAAAAGGCAAGACTACATCCATTATACCAGTGCTACTTTTAGACGAAGCTTCTCCAGCGTCAACTCACAACACTTCCACAGCTCCAGGACCTCAATAGATGTTATTATTCCACCGTTGAATCCAACATCGTTTGTATTTGTTCCTTAGCCACCCAGATCTTCACCTCTCCCTGCAGAGAAGTTGAAAGCACAAATGGCATAGAGTTCGAAAGAGCATTGTCTTTGGACAATTCAGAAGAGGTAGCCATAACACTGTGGTGAATTTGGATGCAGCAGAGTCGGAGCATGAGATGGTGGTACATTCGGTGACTTCTCATTCCCCAAAGAGATAATTTCTCATCTTGGTTGGCTCTGCAGACAGTTCCAGAGGCTAGAGAAGAAATCAACTTGGAAGAGGAAGACTTGCAGCTGCTTATGAGCTTGGGAGGTAGAGGCAAAAGGTCTAAAGACTGCTAAAATAACTTTGAGGTTGATTATTGAAGAATCAGGGTAGAAGTTTGCTGAATAGTTAGTTCCAGCTGAAGGGAAATAGAAGGGAGAGCTAACTGTTGCAGACATATCGGTGACCAAAGTACCATTGGGGAAAATCACCACGGAAGGATTAAAGCAAGATACATGAGACATTGATAGACGCTTTATTCCTTAAACTTGACAAGGAGAAGACAGAAAAAGACAAGCTTCAGATGCAGATCTCCCAATTATGTGAGATCATCACTAAGGTTGCCAAACCTTCTTCTCAGCCCATGTTAGTGCAGGAACAAGTATGCAACCATTTGGTTGAAGAGATTGAAAATGCAGGGAACCAGGTCAAAGCTATTGCTCAATGGAAAGAGAAAATTATTCACCAAGCTTTAGAGCAATTTGAAGGAATACCGAGCTGGCTTGGAGAATATGCACAGGGCATTATCTCAGCTAAAGGAACTAATGAGAAGGATAGAACGATGATAACATAGTTGTTGAAAGTCATCTGGATACCTTAGCTAAGATACATTCATTGCCAGAGGATGTGCTAATTACAGAGCAAATTGTACCCGACGGATTGATAGAAAAGGGGAAGCAGTTAGAGATAGCAGTTTCCTTCCACATGGAGATCCTCAAGCTTATGCTGAAGAGGATGCAGTTGCTGGAAAACAAGATGGGGGAAGTACCAGAGAACATTCCAGATGAGTTTCCTGCTTCCTATGAGGAATTTATTCTGGTTGTGCAGAAGAAGATTGATGAAGTTATCATGCCTTTCACGTTAGATTCAATTGGCAGACTCGTAAAGCTTCATGCAGATATTGAGGGGTATGGGCCTGGTTTGGAGAAGGTAAAGGCTAACACTGCTGCTTTGTCCAGAGGATTGCTGTGGTTTAAAACTGAGAAAGAAACGGTTGCTAAGGCAAATGGGAAGACACTGAGTCACATGTTTGACAAGTATATTCACTTTCAGAACAAAGAAAAAGCATAGAGTATGACGGTCGACATATTTTCTTTCTTCTTCCCTTCCCTCTCTTATTCTTATTTTCTCGGACAAAATTGTAAAACTAAAGTAATTGGTTAAAAGCCATTACTTTTAGTTATCTGAAAAGGTCCTTAATTGAGAATAGGTGGCAAACATGCAAAGCTTTGATTTAGTCTTCAGATGCATGTCATGTGGAGAGAAATTTCAGGGAAAGATTGCTCAGTTGTTTTCTTTATAGCTTCCGCATGTGTCAGTTCAGTTATTGCTTTCCTATTTGTAATTTCCTTCTATACACTATAAATAGACGAAGAACCTATGGGTTAGAGGATCAAAATTTGTAATCAGCATTCTTGAGTTCCAGAATTTGTGCTGAAACCCTTGATATCTTTTCTGAAAGCTGAGGAATTAAACAAAGGCGGATTTCCGGAGAACTTTGTGTCAACGGTGCATTAGCTTCTTACTTCTGTGTAGATCTTTAGATAAACTTTGCATTGTCTAAGATTTAGATTAGAAGCTTTCCTTTCCTTTGATTTTGTATTGTGAGATCTATTTGTTTTATCTATGTGTATGAGACCAACTCTGTAAACTATTGGTTGGATTACACATCTTCTTCTCCTTCTTTCTGTATTCAACTATTCCCCCTTCTGCAAATATTTCTTTACAACAGCTTACTTGTTGCAGAATTACTTAGCTATGGTTCATGAGCTTCGCAGTTAAAGTAAAACCCACATATAGTTATTAGAATACATAATTGACAGAAATCTTACACGGGAGCCTCAACGGTAAATGAGGGAGATTTATCTCATGACTGCCTAGGTTTCAGCTATGCATAAAATCTAACCAATGGAATTAATTATCCAGTTTGGAAATCGCAACAACTAGTTTAGGGCTCGATTAACATGGAATATTGCATCGATTTGCATGCAAATGCAAATTTTAACTTGAAAATGTATGGTGACTTGGTTTACACAATTAATTTGATGTTATTTGTTGATAACAATTTAAAATTCAATCACTTCCAAGTTGAATTGGCAAAATACACTGTAAAATCAGAATTGGCACCAAAAAGAAGATTTATAAAATAATATTCTGCAAATCTGAAATGTTTAAAGACAAAGGTGAGAGGTTTTCGTCTCTCACTTTGGCCCTCAATTGGGGTTTTCGTCCCAAATGGGAGATATGAGAATTTATCTCAAAATCTGGGAATTACAAGTCAAGTCAATATGCCAAAACGAATCCCAAAACCCCTATTTATAATGATTTCCCTAGCTTGGTGCCAAAACCCAAAAGACATGTCTTTTAATATGCCTTGACCGACCCCTTTAATAGCATTTTTGTTTTATTATGGCTGACCCATACTTATATAATGATTTATATAAAAAATACATATAAATGGATGAACATTAATTGTTGTTCTTCTCCTTGACTCTTCTTTCTTTCTAACCATGAAGAAGGAATGGCTAGAAAATTCAAACTGGGTCTTCTACGTTGGAAAAAGGGACATATAGTGTGCCAAATAAATGCCAAACAAAGGTGTGAGTGTTGTTTAAGGGTTGTATTGTTATCTTTCGACACCAAGGAACACGATCGAGTCGAAAGACTACAAAAGCGAAGGACAAGGACGTTTAATACGCTTCTATTCCAAAGTGAATTTATAACTCTAGATAGTTGTTTTAAGGTGATTGAAATTGAGTTTTATTCAACACTTGTAAACATGACTACGAGGCTAAGGCCCTAAGTTCATAGTAGAGTCCCATTTCATTTCATATCAGGTAAGTATATGATTCAGGTGGTTCGTAGAGTGATGAGTAGACATGGGTACTCTAGCGGCGGGTTTTTATAGGCGAATGCTTGTTTTATAATTACATACGGTCAACCTAACATTTTTTTGATGAAATAAATCTTATATTAATAAATGGGTATTATGATACAAGACTATTCACAAAAAGATAGGCAGTGTGGGAGCACGTCTCAAAGAAACAAGCCAATCTAGGCCACAAAAAAGGCCCAGGAGCAAAACAACCAAAACTAGGTGGATCCTAAGAAAAATGATCTAGTGAATCAAAAAAAGGAAACGAAAAATTCATACGCGCTGCAAATTGCTGCTCAGTTGATGGCAGATCATGGTCATGCCATCCAGGGCTTGGAAGGTCTTTCCCAGTGTCGGGAGGGTGCCCAGATCCAGATCCAACATGCTCTCCCTTTTCAATGATATCCTTTTCCTGCGCACGAGTTGAAGAAATGGCTAAGGCCAGCCCAAGGGAATTTGTCTGGGGGTGGCAGTAGGCTCTAGCCGTTGTGAGAAAAGATAGTGGGTGGCCCAGGTGGCGGCTGGGAACCCCATCCCTGAGCTTGTGGTGATGATCCGTTAACAGGGCTAATTTTTTCTACTATCCACGGACCCCTATAGGCACTTGTAAACAACTCCATAAAATTATGAACTTAAATGAAAAAGCAATGGAAAGAAAACACCCACATATTGCACAAAAAGTTGATAACGGAGTTTGGCAAATGCCTATGTCTCTGGGTGCAAATGTTGAACCGATTCATTACACTTCTAATTGCAAACAAGTACAATTTACAATGAAGCGATGAAGGTACAACCTAAACCATAAATTACCAGTTGATTCCACAAGGACTCTGAACTGGCCTCTAAAAGAACATATAACAGTTGATTCCAATGGACTCCAAACTGGTTCTCCTGAAGTACTAAGTCTTCTCCACGAACAACTACCACTCTGGTGCATGGCCACAAACAACCTCCATGCAGAGCGAATATCCGAGTTGAACAAATGTAGAAGAACAATGTCCCAGCTGATCCGAAATGGCTCCAAACCAGAACATAAAGGTGATCACGTACCCAGTTGATTCAGTATGAATCCGAACCAGATAATAAGGTGACCAAAGATCCAGTTGATTCAGAAAGAATCCAAACCGGATAAATAGAAGATGATCATGTGCCAGTTGATTCACAACGACTCCAAACTGTGACACAAAATGATCAAGGGTCCAGTTGATTAAGAATGAGTCCGAATTGGAAAAGCTGAAGACAAGTGATCTCCTCCATGTCCACTAAGTAAGATACTCCGTTGCATGGCCCAAAGAAGCCTCTACACAGAGCGAATATCTCATCTTACAAAGACCAATGTAGAAGACTAGATCTCCAATAGTCTTCCTTCAAAGAAGTGCACGCTTGACAAAGGCTCTAGATGAACTCCAAGTGCTTGAATGACTTCCGCAAGGTAAAACAACGTCACAACACCTCCAAATCAGGAGAACAATAGGTCCATGAGGAGCGTCTCGGAATTTTGGACAACTTTCCACTTTACACAGAGAACCAGAAATGTTTTGAATGCCTCAAAAATGCAGATTTACAAAAACTGCCTAAATAGGCCAGGCACAATAACAAACCTCTGTCACAAACCTCTCAGAAATTGGTCACAAAGTCCCCAAAATAGGACAACAGTGGGTCCATTTTAAGCGTCTCAGAATTCTAGACAACTTTCCAGTTTACTTCGAGAGCCAGAAATGCATCTAAGTGCTTCAAAAATGCATTTTTTACAAAAGTGCCTCTATATGCCTAGAGTGCAGGCACAAACCTATCTTACTACAAGACCCACCAAGCTCCTTTTTATACAAGGCGAGCTCTTATGGAATGGCGGTGGGAGCTAATTTTGGCAAAAGAGTGGTTGGGGGTTTGAATCTCCCTAACCACATCCACCGCTTGTATTATGTGGGGAGTAATATCCCACATTGATGAGATGAATGTTGGATGGTGAGTTTAAATGCAAAGTGGCCGCCTAAACTAAATGTGGCTAAGGCCACGTAGCTCCTTCTATTGTTGCCACGTGCCCAAACAAGCTCTGTCACGTGTCCAAACACAGTTATGCCACGTGTCAACACGTGATTTGTCCACCTTCGCTCGTTGGCCCGCCAGTTGATCGAACTTTGACCGGTCATAACTTTTGCATACAGAATCGAATTTAGTCCATTCAAAATGCACCAGAAAGGTCTTGACGAGCTCTGCGCAATGGTGCTGACTCTAGATGATTTAAAAATAATCCATTTTTCCATGTGTCGCTGTCCTATTGGTCAGTTGAGTCTGCCGAGTTCGAACTGTGACCAAATTTTGACCAATTATAACTTGAGCATACGAAATCCGTTTTTTGTGTTCCAGGTACCAACAAAAAGCTCGCTGAATGCTCTACCACACTGGCATAGTTTAGGGAGATTTAAGGAACTCTCAAAGTCCCAAAATGTCCTCCTGATCAGGTGATGGAGGTGGCGTGGCGCCCCACCTGATTGGTGACCGACGTAGGAATCGGTGAACATGGCTATGACCGGTGCTGAGAGTGGCTTCTGTGGTAACCACCCTGCTACTGACTACCGTCGTGGCCATGAGGCAAAGAGTGATGAGCTGGGGATGCCGAAACTTGAGCAACATTGCACGGGGCATCACACTAATGCCGTAGGAGATTTAGAGGTGTTCGACCTTGAGAGCAACTTTGTTTACTTGACCTTTAATCTACAATAACACATTGGATATAACCATTGACTTGTTATATAAAAAAAGTGTTGATCCACTCTAGAATTAGCAAAATAGAAAAGCGTTTATTTCTTTCCATATCCAAAACAAAATCTCGCCTTTGAAAATATGCCAGATTTAGGTGCAATTCTATGGCATCTTGGGATTATCCCTAAGAAAAACCTGCTGCCATGAAAAGTCTCGGGCTGGAAGGGTTGGAAAATTTTATGAATCCAATACCAAGGATTTTGAGCCTTGGGACATAATTAGAATAGGTGCAATTAATTTTCCAAAATCCCACAAAACGGGCAATTCGGATTGGCCACTCCAATTTAGACTAGTCGTTTCCCAACAGGTAGACCTTGGTGCAAGATACTTTAAGAAAAGTGAGCAATTTTGGGCTCCAAGCAAGCTGTCTAAATGGTGTGGAATTTTCGACTTCACGTCGAGGTGGTTGATCTAATTCCCCATTTGGAATTAAGCTTAGCCACCATGGGGAGGTGGGGAGATAATCAATCATAGCCTTTGTTGGTCGTATAATTTTGGAATGGAGTATCAACATACCATTTCCAATCTTTCCACCAAGGCCAGGCAAAGGCTACATAAACTTTATGTACCATGTGTGGAGGTACAACAACAATGATTTCATTAATGACTTCTTTATCTTGTTGGGCCAATATGAATTTGGCTTTGATGATATTCCATGGTAGCTAAAATTGCGTTTGTTTGTTGAAAAGGTCTTGCATTGCGCATATCCCCCGCCTAGAGAGCTTGAGCACGGGGATCCAAGGAACCTCTGCAAGACAATGATTTTGGCAATGGATGATGGGAGACCACCATATAGTGTTATGAAAAATAGTATTTACACTTGGTAGTTGATTTTGGTAAATAGTAATTATACTATTACCTAAGATGGGATATATTGTTTGGTATGCTATTGTTGTAAATAAAAATAATAATATATAGGTAGATTTATTTGGTTAGTAGGTTAAAACCAACTCCTAGTTTTTAGGAGTTATATTTCCTCTATAAATGTATTATTTTGCATATGAAATAAACAAGCAATGAAATTCATGAGAGTTTATTGTGCAAGACTTTGTACCAAATAAAGTTTGGTATCTGTTGTCCTGCAAAATGTCTGGCATGAAAAATTAAAACTTTGAGCATGACAACTAAGCCCATAATTGAAAATTACGCTTCCCTGTCTCTGTGAAACTTTCCTTTGGCCAACCTACCCTCGGTTCAACCCTCCCTCAGGCTCAGAGGAAAGTGCTAAGAAGGTTTTTGAAGTTGTTTTAGTGTGTAGGGAAGAGTGCCTAATGTGATGGGTGATCTCATTGAGATTCGATGAAAGACAACTTCCTCCGGAGGCCTAAATAGGACATTTTGGCCATTTTGCAATTGGTAAACATCCTCCGGAAGCGTACAGGGAAACTTGAAGGCACCTGAGGGTGATGTCGGAGGATATTGAAGGTGTTTGAAGCAATTTAGTAAATAAAATTTGACTTAGGAACAATCTGTTCAACATTGGGTGATTCTGGGTGTAAGGAATGAATGCTTTAACGGTGAAAGCTAACTTCTCCGAATGATTCTGGTAGTCCCAGATGGAGTTAGGAGGCAAAAAAATAGTCATTGGAAAGCTCTTGGAATCCTCTACAAGATGGAAACATGAACTTTGTTCCAAGACTCAAAGGTTTCCTGAGGTAATTCAGAACACAACAACTGTTCTTCTTAGTCAAAGATGAAATATGCCCTAAATTTGAAATTGTAGGCAAAATTGGGTCTCAATAATGGTTCCATTGATCTTATCAAGTGTTTTGGCGTCAAAATCATATAAGGTTTGACCCCAAAACACTTTCCTATGCTCTCAGAGTGAAAAAAATCAATCTCGGTGTCCTGATTTGGACACAATGGTAAGTAATCCCAAATTTCCAAAAGTTGTCAAGTCTTACTTTTTCAACTCAAATGTCCTCACTGTCCCCCAAGTGACAAAGGGGACACAAAAGTGCGACCCCCTTGTCATGCCAACTCTTTGTCACTTAACACTCACCATTTCTGCCCCTCGATTGCACAAGGGGCCTCACTCCACCACTTGGCTTCCCCCTTTCACGTTGTCCCAACTGTGCCCTAGGGGACACAAAAATGCAACCCCTTTCCATTCAACCCCTGCTTACATTATGAGCTTACCTCCAGCACCTCCGGTGCTCATTCCCAGTCCCATGCATTTCACACACAAGGCACCAGAGGCTGCCACTTGTCACCATCATGGTGCGAGTCGCAACTTTGGTGTCCCTTGTGTCCCTTTTGCCCCCATTGCATCGGTGCAACCTCACTTCAACCATGCTACTCTTTTCCCCACCCCGGTCAAGCAGTTATGGTCACAAATGAGTTAAAAAACACATGGAAATCAAATTAACTCCTCGCCTCTCAAAAAACACTTAGCTCATTTTTTTGAAGGCAAGGTACTGTTGAAATATCTTCCCAACCTTCTATTTTTTAACAAGAGCATGCTGCTCAAATTTTACCAGACCTCCATAACCAGAAGAACGAAGAATTGCTCATAACTCCTCAACCATGCACTTGTTTCCAACGATTTTTTTTTATGCATTCCTCTCCAAAACACCTTTTGAGTTGATTGTAAAAGTAACCCCATTGATGCTCTGCATATTATTTACAACAACAATTTGAAAATTTCAAACCCCAAAGTTACCTTTTTCAGAATTATGGAGATCTAGACAGGTGGAAAACCTTGAAAATTGGAGCAGAGAGTCCTTGGAGCAAAACAAAAACTTTTGACAGTGTTTTCGCTGTGCAAACCAACTACCTGTAAGTGCCCCTTCTAAAAATAGCAAGTCCATTCAAGGCTAAGCATGTCTAAAAATAGTAACTTTTCCAAAATAGTGAACCCTCAGCATTTGCAACACTCCCCAAATGAGTAAGAAACATCAGAAATTAGAGAATATACGGTGAAAACTTGTTAAAAAATAACAGTCCTGGATAGGATAGGACTTGCTAAAAATAGAAAGTTTTGTAAGTGAGTTCAGAAAGCTTGTGGGCCGTGGCAACTCCCTATTCTGTCTATCTCAGTGCTTTTTGGCACTATGAAGTTCAAATACTGTAGGCCTGGAATCCATTTCAATCCTTGATCATTGAATATTTTTGGTGTGGGAGACAGTGATGTCACTCACATGGATCTGGAAGACTTGAAAAACATGATGCTTGGTGGACCTCGTGAACTAGTGGAAGAGAAAATCTTCTCGAGCGGGCTATTCTCAGCATAGAGTTGTCACCCACTGTATGTTCAGAGCATTGAATTAGTCCTGGCCTGTGCATAACACTACGAAGCTAATTCCAGGATAGATCGAACGAGATGACAATTCAATCCTTGCAGTCCTCACTCCCAAGGGCATCTCTCAGTGTCTACAAATTTCCACTAGCAATAACATGGTCATCATCACCAAGGAATTTGCATTGAAAGGAGTGGGCTAAAGACTGATTCCCATATTTGCAAGGCCTGTGCGCTTGGTTCATGGCTCAAGCAAGGAAGAAAACCTTCTCGTGTTCCCAAGAACCTGTCTCAGAAGTGAATTCCATGAAGGTTATTCAGATGCCATTATCCTACCGAGTAGGGTGATGAGAGAGGAAACGACAAAAGAATTCCAAGATTAGATGGCTCAATTCATCCTTGGTTGCTACTAAAGGAAACCAAGTAGTAGATTAGTTGCAGATTATTAGTGACAACATCCATTGCCAATTGCTTCAGTTACCTTCTACCAACAAGTTCACCATGACTTCTTACTTGGTATATGCTCTTGCCTTCACAAAGACCCTTTAGGGGCCTGTCTGCCGCTCTCAATGTATCTCAAAAAATCACCTGCCTATGAGAAGTATTCACAACTCACTTATAGAGAAAGCAACCATCATTTCGCCAGGGTGAATGATGCATTCACCATGTTCACCATCATACTCCTTGAGAGCAATCCAGAGCTAAGGATCTCTTCTTAAGCAGTTGCGTTGATCGAAAAGTACGAGAGCGCTTTTTGAGAAAAAGGAGTGTGCATGCTTCATTGAAGACTCAACTTCAGCAAAAGGTTTCGGAAACCCCGTGTGGTGTTGGGAGCTCATATCCCAGGAATTGGAAAGCTTTTGGAGCCTACTACATGGTGGACTAAGGTGTGAAAAATTATGGGAGTACATAGAAAACGGAAACCTTTCCGACACTGACGCAAGGTGGCCTTTTTGCACTTGAATTTTGCATGAAAGGTTTCGGGCACCTCGAGTGGATTTGGGAAGCCTAAAAAAACTCAAGTGAGTATGTTCAATGCTCTTCATGACCCATAAGTTGGTTTGGCTCATGTTTGTTGAAAACCCTTCTTGCAACTCAGCTCATTGGCGCACCACCCTAGGCAAAAATGGAGGTACAAGAAAAAGTTGTTGAAACACTCATTTTAAATACTTCCTAAATAGGCTCATTGGATTCATTTGCTAGTTTCCATGTGAAATTCATACATTATATGACCAAATTTGATTAAGGACATTCCTCTGGGGTGAAGAAATGACTCCGAGGTGCAAAACGGGTGGTGCAATGCATGTTTGAAACTCCACTTTGGTGCATTTGCGCACTTTTGGTGTCCTCTTGCACCTTAGAAGCACTTTTGAGGTGCAATTTCACCCCGTAAGTGCGCCCTCTTTTGATTGGTGGAAATTTTATAAGTGAAAAAAACAAGTGGAAGTGCAAAAAGTGCATGTGGGGATTTGAAAACAAGGTTTAACTTGAAGGTGGGACCCCACATTTTCCCTCCAAGTGCAGATTTGAACCTCCTTTGCACCCAAGCACACTTATGAAGTGCAATTGCACCCCAAAAGTGCACCCTCATTTGATTGGAGGGGATTTTTGAATGGTGGAAACCAAGGCAAGGTGCAAACATGATAAAAGCAAGTGTGGGTGCAAATGCATGTGCAAACCCCATCTCCATCTCCACCAATGTGCACTTTTTCACTCCATTTGCACCCAAAGAGCACTTATGAGGTGCAATTGTACCCCAAAAGTGTGCACCTAAGGTGCAAAGGCCTCATTCTCCATTTCCCCACTCCTCCACTTCTTCTCCATTCTCCATGTGCTATCCCCACTTCTCACCTCCACCATATAAAGGCGCTAATCACCTTGTTTCCATCTCATAAAAACATAAATTGAAAGTTCAAAAGATTGAAGGCAAGCCATTAAAGCTTACCTTGGAGCTGGTTCATTCACTTCAAACATTGAAAACTTCCCCTTTGTGCCCTAGCTCCAAAATATTGTTTTCCTCATATCTTGATTCCCAACACTCCGTTTTCCACCAAATTTGGACCAAAAATCCTCATGATGGTGCCTTGAAGACAAGATTTATTAAACACAATATTGATAAATCTTCTCCAAGAGATATTTGAGACTAATTTTTTTCCAGCCAACATTACCTCCATGCACTCAAAAACTCAAAATTTGAAATGGAGATTGCACCCGATTCACATTGAAGGAACCATACCAAAATTTGAGCACTCATTAAACTCCTATGCCTGTCATTTTGAGCTATCACAATGTGATATACAGGTGAAAAAAATCCCATGATATGATCAAAACCACTATTCAGCTCCAAAACCCTTGAAAACCCCATGCCCATGAAAATTGATTTGGCTTGTTCTCCCAAACCACGCGAGGGAACCTCACCAAATTTGGAGCATCCATCCCTCTCCCCAAAATATTCGTAACGAGCCCAAGATCAGCTCAAATGGATAATAATTTCTCCCTAATGATCAATTGAAATTTTGCCCTCTTTCCCATTTTCACTATTTTGCAAGCTTTTCCCCCGCTAGAACCCATTTTTGAAATTCTCGTTGATTCCTGATGAAGGAATCTTTCCAAATTCAAAGAATCTATTCGTTTTGGGATTATATTTCCAATGAATCAAGTCACATCTGATTTGGAGTTGATTTGCTCCAATTTTTCCCAAAATATGGAATCAACAACCCGTAACACTGAAATCCACTCAAATTTATGGATTTTCGGAAACACATGCGGAATCCATTTTCGCTTGCACTGTATCATTCCCACCACTTCCTAAGGCCAAAAAAACTATAAAAACATAGATGAAGTTCCACTACTCTGGTTATGAGCCCGTTTCTGTTTTGGTGTCTGAGTACCCTAACATCGGGGATAACAATGTGGAACACATGGACTTTGATGATCTAAGGTGGAGAATGGAAGAAGGAACCCACATAGTCTTAGCCAACATGGTCTATCGTAGTGGGTTATATCGAGCCGTTAGGATTCCCTCTAGCTCTTCAGGACTCCGAGTTCATTCTGGCATGCACCAAGAACTATGAACCCAAGAGCCAATCTATCACTGTGGATGATGGTTCAATCATTGCTGTGTTGTCACCGGAAGGGATCTCAAGGTGTCTCTGCATTCCGAGGCCCAAGAATGTTGTGATCTTAAGAAAAGAAGATGCCTTGGCCGAATGGGAAAGGAAGGAGTCATGCTTGGCAGGGAATGACTATTGACAATTGGATGAAGACACCATCAAGCTCTCATGGCTGCCGAAGACTCTCTCTAGGTTTAATTCATCGAAGAGATATTTGACTGTATTGTGTCATGACTCTCAGTAGGCTCATGGGAGAATCATCAAAAAAGAATTCGATCCATGGATGTCGCAATTCATTGTAATAGCTACTGAGGCATCCCAAGTAATTGATTGGAATCAAATTATCAGTGATAATTTACACTCTCAGCTGATCAATCTTGAAGGCACAAAAAAGTTCACTATGACCTCATTCTTGGTCTATGATGTTGCAGCGTTGCAAAAGTGGCCTGGGCTAACTCCGGAAAGAAATATTCTAAAGAATGCATTGGTGTATCAAACATACCCCCAGTTCACTTTGAGGGAATATAAGAGATATTACGCAAGGGTGAACGATGTATTTTTCATGTACATGGTCAGGAAAATGGAAAGGTGATACTAACCGCAGGTTCTCAGCCGAGGCTTGTATGTTGATAAGTAAATATGGGAGTTATTTCACACAGTTCAAGACTTTATCTATATATCCGCGTCAGAGGATTTGACGAAGCACCACTGAAACTCCCATGGTACCCAAGTAACAAGTTAGTGCTCATTGAGCTCTGAGGACAGTTGTCAAGATTTCACATCAAGTTCTGAGAAAAGAAAAGAAAAGGGGTAACATTCTAAATTTATCTAGGAATTTATTCTTGTAAGAACTCAGTGGATGCAAGCAACATCGAAGCCTCTCTTGGATCTTTCAACCTGTATCATATTCCGTCAGGTCATTTGACAACAAACAATACGTGAAAGGGGAACACAAGTCTTTCAACATGTTCCATCAGTTCTGAGTTAGAAGATTATTGGGAGGATTGTGTAGATGAAATGGAAGTAAGACAAAGGGAGTTCTTGAGACTGACAATGCGAACAAATGAGGGACTTTTGGATGGAATGGGAAACTTTGGATATTGAAGATGATGGAAGTGACATCTTTGAAACCGAGTATCTATAGACTATTCGATTTGAACCTATTCCTCTTGTGGATTGGTCCATGGTAGAGCCCGTTGATATCTTGACCCGCACTGCTGAGCTTCACCCCATCTTCATCCTACAAACATTTTGATAAGGCAGGGAACAAGGTATATGTGAGAGAGATGAGAGCTTTGGGGCACGAGGAAACTTCTCAAGTCGAATAGGTTGTTCTAGAGCCCTCATTTGAGCCCGTGAGAAAGAAATTGTTAGTGAAAAGGCTTGATGCAAGCGCTCTCAAGCCTGGATAGTTTGTTGTCTCTCTTGCGAGAAGCGAATCCAAGTCTCTTGAATTGTCCACGCATTCATCTCGCAGGTCTGTCATGACAGATCCTAGGGGTTAAACACATTAACCATGAAATAAGGATTCAATATTTATTAAATTAATATAACAAATATTATAACACCATTATAACATTAAACAAATAAAAGCAATAATGGAAAACCCCCGAGGGGTTAAAACCACAAAAAGAAATAATTCCATTTATGAGAAACATAATTTACAGTCTAGATCTCCCTCCTCACTTCATCTCCACCAATCCACCATTGTGAATTCACAATATGACCCACGGTCATATTTATTTGACCCTACGGGTCACGAACCATATTAAGTGACAAGGTATGATTAAATCGTACCCGATTTAATAAATTAGTTATTAGATAACCAATTAAACATTACCTAAAGTTTATATTAAATAATTAAGAATATAAATTATTTAATTATAAACTAAAGCTTATAGGTACTTAATATTATGTTCTAACATGTCATGCCTCCAATGCAGTCACATGAAGAAAGTATTTGCAGGTCCTCCTCGTTGCATAGTCAAGCCATCGTGCTAGTGTCCCCTATGGGCAACCCAATGACACGTGCTTCATCCTCTTCACTAGGCCCTATGTTCCCATGGTTACAAGATAGCATCAACAATCGCTAACGTACTGTGGCTTAAAGAAAAAAATCCAGCGATTGAGGTCTCCTTTGAACTCTGGAAGCCTTCTTCTTCACTCGCGAAAACTAAGATGACTTCGCGGCTTATGACAGATGCCTCGAGATCTCAGTTCATTGAGTTCACCTGACCAAGAGTGGAGAAAGATGAAGTAGAAATGAGAATCATTGACTATGAGATGACATGCTATTCCCATGGCGAGCTCGGACCAAAAGGGCACATTCCCAACTTTGAGCAGACTGTTGCTAGGCTTGTTGCTCAAACGAGGGAAAGGTGACCAAAGAGCGATTGAAAAGTCAAATTCATACCTTGACCAGGAGCAATTGACCCCCCCCGAAAAAAATTCAAATTCATACCTTGAATGGTGAATATGAAGACATCTCATATGTGCTACTAGATGGTAGCTTTTTTTTATGTTACCGGTTTGTAGCATAGTTTATGTTACCCAGCATAAAATAATACCCTCAGGCGAATCTCTATTTCGCCCTAAAATTAACTTGTACCCATGAAACATGTCAATTCCTACCCTAAAAATTCGCTTATTTCAAATTTCAAAAACTGGAATATTCGTGAATTAACAAAGATTGACTCCCATGCTTGTCCTCAATGTCGAGACCGTTCCCGGAGCAAAGGATGGCAATCCAAGAATTCAAGAAAATGAGCAAAATGGGCAAAATGACGGATTCATGGATTGATTCCATCATTCAAAAGACTGTGAACTGCTTCCAGAGATGGTCAGAATATTCAAGATTGCTACCTTGTAGACCAAAAAGATAGATGATGTTTTCTCCACAGTTAAGAAGGTCGATCACTGGAACAAGATACTCCCAACCCTTCATAAAATGAATATGGTTAATTCAAATTATTGCTGAAAAGGCAAGTGTTCCTAAGCCAAGAGGACAATTGCCCCACACCTGGGTGAGGACCATCAAGTAGAAAATGAGAGCTTTGGTTGAAGCTATTGAAAATTACCCATACCATCAGAATCGAGGCCTCAAAATCAAGGAAGAGATCAACAAGCATTTGAATAAGATGAGATGCCCTAAGTTGCATTCAGAGTCAACATCACTTGAAGAGCTTTGTGAACATTTCAGAAGCATTGTAAGGGTGAGTTGTGTGATCTGCGATCATATGGAGATGAGCTCATGGATACTTGGCTCATGATTAGATCAGCTATCTTCGATGCTGTTGAAAAGATCCCAAGTGGCTCAAGCATTGCAAAATAATCCAGTGCGCAACTGATCACGGGTTGGACATCATCTCCAATACTATCATCCCTCGCGAGAAGGAAGTGTCAGAGCCAGTGCACAGGTACAATACAACCATGGAAGATCGCAGGACTTGTCCAGTTCGTCGCATCATTGGGTCATCCTCACGAACTTTTCCTATTGATTGATTCTTCCTCTCTCTCTCTCTCATTCCTATATGTAACAAGCAACTTTTCCCAAAAGTAGTCCAAAGGTTTTCTAATTCTTCGTTGGGAAAAACACTTTTTGAAAATCAACTTAAGTCATCTTTTTTCCACTTTTGTAAAAGTACTTTTTTAAAATAAGGAAAGTATCTTATTCTGCAAAAGAAGGTGAATAGTCATGTAGGAATGTGAAGAGTCACAGGATGTGGACTATTTATTGAGGATCTCACTTCATTGTAAGGGGATATCAATTTTTGCTCTCCTTTAGCAAATTGTTTTTTGTTGTTCCTCTCTACTATTCCCTCCATTTTTTTCAACTTCATACTCAACATAATGTACTACAATTTGTCGTAGGAATGAAACACTTTGTATTTTTCCTCATGGAATGAAATTATCAATTGAACTTTGTGTTAATTGTGGTTGTTTCATGAAGCTTGCATAGTTTTGTGTATATTTGCCTATGTCTTCTAATTGAATTGTACATACTTTGAGTTATCAGTTGATGGAATCTGCGTCACTACCATTAACGTAACTCCCGCTCCCTCTTTCTCTACTATTTCTCTCGCAGTTTCCTCCTCTCCACCTCATACCTTTCTCCCTCTCTCACTTGCAGTTGCAGTTGCAGTTACAACAAGGGTGTTTCTGCACTTTCATTGGTCTTCGACCACCCCCGAAAGAGTTAGAAATAGTGTAAATAATCTAGATTTCAATAAATGGGAGCCGCCCCATCTTGAAGCGGAGGGATTGAATCCCGTGAGTGTTGATGAAGCACATATTTCGTCCTTGACAAAATATTTTACCAACAACATCCAAAATGCAAATTAATACCTCCTGAATAAGTTCTTGAGATGAATTAAAATTATGTGTCTAGTATCTAAGAAAAAGCCCAACATTTTGGAAAAACTAGGGACCATCCTTGAATACCAACTCCCAATCTTTGACCCGCTTGAATGTGCCCTGAAAAAACTTGGGCTAGAAAACTTAATTCTGGTCTGGCACAAAAACTCCAATCGACACCCATCCATTGCAGAGGGGATATCCATCCTAGGTAAAGCACCAATAAATTTACGAATTCAGCCCTCTACTGTTAGTGTAGGTTTTTATTCCATTGTATGGTTTTTCCTACACATGTATTTGCTTTGCTTAGGTGTCATTGGGATAGATGGGAATTACATTCTCCACCTTTTTAGGTGGCAGTTACACTTCCCTACTTCCTATTTATACACCTCTTGTAAAACTATTTTCGTATGCATTGAATATACAAGCTATCTTCTGGCTCATGTTTGGTTCCTCTCTCTCGCAACATTACTCTCTTTGTGCGTTCGTATTTTATCAGTGCTCGATCTTGGCGCACATTCTCACATGTACAAATGAAGGTAGGAAACATTGTTAATCATGCAGTTCGGGATTTCAATATTAGGAATATCATCGGAGATTTGTAGGCTGACTCGCTCTTCCAAAAAAATCCTTTGAGGACCACTCCCTTTGATCCTGCAACTATGAATCTCACTTTGAAACTTGGTTTGATATTTTAGGTTGTTGAGTTTATGGCTGGTTCTTCTCCACACCAAAACCTGCCTCATCTAGGCTGTACACTTCTTGAATGATTAAATGCTGGCCATAACATGCTTTATTGAGAATGTTTGGATCCAGGAAAATGTTGAATTTTGCTTCAATAACTTTGGTGAGTTTCTGAAATATCTTGCCTCTAGAAGCATAATTAGTGTCCCTGGGGTGTCCTGTCTTATTTGAGATACTCATCTCTGCAGAAAAGCTCTTCGATGTATCCTTCTTCCAGCTCACTTTTGTGTCTCCCAATCAATACTATATCGCACTCAAAATTCACATTTTCGATTTTACTTGTGAACTTGCTCGCGCCAACTTTCTTTTCAATCACTTCTCCTCGCTTTTTGTTCTCTATCCTCTCCCTCTCTTTCAATTTTATGAACTTTTTACTATAAGAGAACTTGTCCAGCGTGCAATATACCTTGATTAACTATTAATTATATACAAACTACACTTGCATTGATTGATTTTTTTTGTAACACTTAACAAGCATCAGTTTCGTATATATCATTGGATCCATCTTGTTAACATCGTCAATTCGTGGCTTCACTAGATTAGTAGAACCTATTATAATTTGTAAATATTAATGAATTGCAAGTGTGTTAATTCATTCTATTCTAAAAAACGTGTTCCTGATATGTCTTAAGTTGCTTTTGATTTTCACTTTGCCTTAATGTTTCAAGTATGCAAGATCCACTCTGTGACAGTGTTGGTCAAAATTATTCACATGTTTTGCACACTGATGATTTTTTATTCAGGTATGTGTTAGCTAGTGATGAGGAGTTTTTACTCAATATGAAGATCGGAAAGCATGATCTACAGAAAGGAAGTTTGCTGGAATTTCAGAAGGATTCCAACAAGACAGTTTTGGCAGTTGCGCAAAATCCAGATGGGAAGAAAAATTGGATGGTTTCTGATCAGGTCTCATAAATATGGACTTCTGTTACTGATTTGATGTGTATTGTGTTTTCACACAACTTTAGTTTGGGTTTTGGTTCTCTTCATTGCAATAAGAACAGTTTGCCTAAATTCTAGATGGCTCCATGCATTAATTTTTTTGTATCTTGTTTAGTTTTTTTCAGTTTCTCAGTATTTTGGTTCTTATAACAGAATGGAACAACTTTCTCCATAAAGCCACAACAAATTACATATATAGTACCTGGCACTGAAGACTTTGAGCCTGCAGAAATCACTGATTTTCTTCATAAGGCTAAGCATCTTTTGGTATGCGTTGACTAATAAATCCTTCTATTTCAGTAGAAGAGTTTAATTGGTGCTCTCTTTTTTCTATTAACTAGCTGCTGCAGGATGCTTCACTTTTAGAGTTTGCATGGGAGGAACTGCTGGAAAAAAAACAAATGGTCAATGCAGAAGGGTTAGCAGAGGCAAGTAGATTTTCTCCATGCCTTAACTAATCCAACATGCATATCTGATCACTGGTTTGACGTTTTGTGGTTTGAATGTAATGCAGATTATCTATGGTAAAACCGACCCTTTGGAAAGCTACTGTGCTCACGTCTTGTTATCACAAGATGAAATTCATTTCAGGGTTCGGGAGTCCAAAGGGTATTCTTCCATATATGAACCACGGTCTACCTCACAGGTATATATAAGTTCACAATCTATTTAGTATGAAGTTTATTGTCATCAGTCTTTTCAGCTTCTCAGAGCTGTTGAAATACAAGTTTAGCTTGTCTGACAGTTAAAATCTCTATTCTCTTATATGTTGGATGGTTAGAAACTTAGAACCTCTATGCTCTTATATGTTTTTTTTCCCCTCAAGTTTGATGGATGTTATTTAGTCTATCGTTTAAAGCTATACCTCCTGGTTCAAATACACTGACCGAAAAATAAAATAAATGAATTTCTTGTTAAAACAAAGTTGATGAACTTTGGCTTATTAGTGAAAAATAATCAAGGAATATTACAACTACAAAATGGCCAAAAATAATGAATAATTAAAATTATAATATATCAATAAATAAAATTGTATCTTGAAATGAGCTAATCCAAATGCAAGAATACATAACTCAAGATCTAATGTGAAAAACTAGCTTCATAATGTTTATTTAAATTTTTAGCTAAACAAAAGCTAAACATTACTATTACATATACAGATATATTTAAATAACTTTTCAAAACTCCAAGATTATATAACTCAAGATCTAATGTGAAAAACTAGCTTCATAATGTTTATTTAAATCTTTAGCTAAACAAAAGCTAAACATTACTATTACATATACAGATATATATTTAAATAAATTTTCAAAACTCCAAGCCATACATAAAGAAACATTATTTATAACCTATGGTGTAGGTGGATTGGAAAACTCACTTTTCTCTGAATCTCGATCACGATGTCAAAACCTAAGGATTACAAAATTTGAAACATATAGAGTGAAGTGAAAGGGTTCTCTTGTTCTTATAAGGGTCGTATTATATGCCCAGGAGGTGTGCTTTCTAGGACGGGACCTAAAAATCCACCTTATAACATAACACATTTAAAAGTAACTATATAGTTGATGAAAACTTTCTAAAAGCTAAATTATATGGTAAAAAATGTTAAACATAAAGATGAAAGCTGCCGATAAATTTCCCCAAGAGCCATTGTGGAGAGCTGCAGCCATAACCATTGGAGAGCCACATCTGGTACTGTTAGAGAATCAGTGGATTTGCAAGAGACCCACTATGTAGAGCCGCTATTGAAGTTGTGCACATTTTGGATTACCACTTTTAAGTGCTACCATGAGAATGAATTGCATCTACAACTTCAATATTATTTGAAGGAACTGTGCTTGGGAGATTTTCGTCCGTGAATATCACTCATGGCATGGCATGACAAGTAGTAAATTCAGAATATACACCAGGAGATAAAAGACCTTGTGGCACTTGCATGATGGGAACTCAAGTGGGAGATAGAAAATGAAGATGGCGTGAGATTGAATGGTTCAAACTTCAATAAAATACTAGTGATACATGGGAATGCATCCACAATCGTCCCAAAAGTCTTTGGAATGTGGGAAGCTAGTGTACCCAATACCACTTCATCACCTGAATAATAAAGTAATAGACAAGAAAAACAAAATTTGTGTGTGTGTGTTAAGACAATGTACCTTGTATGGTTATCTCTTAGGCTGATCTCCTATTATACTAAGAAATGTAGGGGAGAGTATACCAATACCTAGGCCGGCCCAATATACTTATGTAGCCCAAGGTACCACAAACTTGAGCTTGATTTGATCTATAATTTACTATCTTTGTACTCATAGAAAATTAAATGCAGATTTGTAAATGTAAACTTCTGCTACTACTTGAATTAATCTTCAAATGGCAATGAATAGAGTGTGGATTATGACATATTAGTGCGAAACTATTGCTGGAAATGAAACAAGAATAATGACAAAATAATTCAAACAAGAAGACAATAACACAAAGGAATTCTTGCCTTGGAAATCCCAGTGTTGGAAAAACCAGCTTGGTAGTGTCAAATAATCACCATCTGTCCTTCCTTCACCTTGGGAAAATTACAGAGAGCTTAAATGGAGTATGTAAAAACCAATTTTCCCTACATTTCTCTCAATGTTGTACTTTCTCATTCTTTTACTCTACTTCTTGTACCAGCTTCCTTGTATAGTCTTGTACAAATTACCATTAATGTAGCCTCATACTAAATCTCATCTGATTCTCATGCTTCACTTTGCCTACAATTACAAATTAGAAAGTAATAATAACTAATGAACATTTTTTTCTTTGCTATAGAGTGTAGCAGCACATGATGATATCTCTCTAACACACCCCAACTGCAAAATCTGCTTTGATACCACTTATTGGCTTTCGAATAAATTATAATTTACATGAATAAACAATGAAGCAGAAAATGACTCCATTGATGTTAAAATACTTATAATACAATAAGTTGCAACTCAACCACATGGGATAAACGAATGATCATGTGTGACCTTTCACCTTCTCTTTGGATCGTATTCCAGACAATGTATTGGACATTGTGTTGGTCCTTGAGGGCTTTTGAGTTACTTGAGCGCTATCTACATGTGACAAAAACGGTACCATGCACAAGAAGCCGATTGAAGATGACAACTTGAAACTAATGTGGCACTTTGAATAGTCAATAATTAATCCATACATGGTTAAGGAACCTTCAAGTTCATAAATGTAGGCATAAAAATCTCTTGTTGAAGAAAAGAGGCAATGCCTTTACTGAGTGTTGACTTTTGTACAATTTTCATTGTCCACCATTTTGTTGGACCTTTGCTATTTCAATTCCATTCATATTGACCTACAAAGTCGGCCTACATAGGAAGCACTAGTCAGTGTGCCTAACATGCCAATTATCCTGTTTGGATGTCCCATAAATGAAACTTGTGTAATTACCCCTCCTGATCAGAAATGGATCAACTGAAATTACCGATTTCAGTAGTAATTGAAAAACATGGTTTTGTATGAACATGAACACTCTCACTTGATTTCTTATATGTCAAAATAAGCTAAATATAAGGACTCATGTTTTTTTCTTGTAAACAATTGTAAATTAAGATCAAGACTTGATGCAACCTTCACGAATCGATAGAGGTTTTCTATAGCTTTCCAATTCTTCAAATGCAATGAAAAGGTGGGGCTCACATGTGTTTTGGCCTTTCGAAGTTTGCCTCTACAACCTGACTGAAAATGTCACCTATGCATCAGTGATTGATTCAGACTGGTTCAAACATGCAAATCCTGACTGTACAATGTCACTCATGCATACATGATGGATTCATTGTCCTGACCGAACCCCTCCTGTGACAATAGAAAACAGAGATGGATTCAGGGTGGCCCCAAACCTGCCAGCAGAACACCATGAACATGTGCGGTCATGTTCGAAACGTCTCAAAAATGGTAGAAAGACATACCAACTGCCTAGAATGGAAGTTCGATCAATTTGCATCCTGAAAATTGAAGTGGTTCTTGTTTTGGAGTCTTCTGCATCAGTTTTACATGATGTTCTTGATGAGGAATGGGCCTTGGAGGGAGCTGAAACATCATTTAGAGTTGAGCTCCGAGTTCCAGTGAGTTGTAGGAAGCACAATTTTCAGAGAACATTGAGAATTAGATGCAGAACAAGCACGATGGGTTGTTGTAGAAGTCAATGGCCTTGTGGGCTTGTAAGTTTGTAATGTTGCATTTTGGTGACATAGGACAGGCACAACCCCATTTCCATGTGGGAGTTTTCCCACATTGGGTTTTACTAGGTTAAATCTTGTGTCCCTCTTGTGATGCGGTGTTTTGTTTTGTTCTTCACTTGCTAGACTGTCCATTTCTTGCATATTGATATCATACTCTAGCACTTAAGCAACTATTCAAAATTCTATGATTCTCTATTCTAAGCATAGTTCTTTTCAATAAAAGGACAACTGTATTAAATATAAAGGAGAAACTACATCAAATTCTTTGAGATAGCGTGTAAACAATACTTGAAAGGGGTGCACCAGCTGCTGAGAATGTTTACAATGGAAAAGAGAACAGGTAAAAAAGAGCGCCAAAAGCAAACAGTCATAGACACCTAGGAAAGGAAATATGCTTCACACCTGGAACGATAACAAGGAGAAAAATCTCATTAGTTATAAAGATGAGTCAGCTGTATGTGACATAGATAGACCCGAAAGATAAAAATTTATACGCTATGACAATTTTCCTAGACTGCACGGAAACGCCAAGTAGGCCCCCCGTACCAGGCCTGATATGTACCGGGTACTGGTACGCTGTGGGTACGTATCCACAGGCCCTGGGTACTTCCCAGGTATGGAAATCCGTACCTGGGATGTACCCAGGGCCTGTGGGTACATATGCACAGTGTACCCACATGGTTTTTTTTAATTTTTATGTGCAAAAAATAAAATAAAATTTGAGGGCTTTGACTCGAATTGAACCTTGGAAAGTTTGTGTGAGATTCAATATTGCCATTAGGCTCTGAAGGGTCAAGAGAGATGAAAATGACTTCATTTGGTTGACTTACTATTTGGGTGCTTTCTTGTTGGTCCTCATGGGTCCTTTATTCTTCAGTCAATTTGGAAGGCATGGGAACAAGTGAAGCACTTGATGGTTGGGCAGTCTATCTTCTCTTCATTTGACACTAGGTGCCAAGCCTACAAATCGATTTTGTCAAATCTGAAATATAATGACAAGATCCTTGCCTTGACAAGAGGCTGCTCTGCCCTCCTTTGGTTTGAGTTAGGAATTAAAATATCTCATGACTTGTACAGATTTGGGAAGTGGATGGAATGGACAGACCTTAAAGCTTTCTATAAGCTTCCTCAATCTCAGTTCAGAATGTATAGAATGTCAGAAATGCTTTCAGCTCCCTCTACTGGACTAATTATGGAGGATGAGAATGACTTTTGGGATACTATGAGGTGGCTCAAAGGGCCCTTTCTCCAAGAGGCTACCTCCAAACAACTCTATGAAAAGATTGCCTTCTCCCCAAACCTTTCCCTGGGCCTTAACAATAAGTGGAATGTTTGTGAGCCCATTAGTAGATGGGCTCATAGATTTAATATTATGTGGTCTTCTTGTATTCAGTCAAAGAAATCTTGCTTTAGATGGCTTCTGATTCATAATAAGCTTGTTATTGGCTTCTAATATTTTTTAGGTTGTTGAGACTATAAGCTTGTTGTTTTCTTTAAATTTTTATATATATTTATAATTTTTACTTTTTAAAAATATATTGTACAACTGTACCCACAACGTACCGTACCCGTACCCATACTGAAACAGTCTAGCAATTTTCCCTTGACGATGTTGGCTATGCGGAGCAGGGCTAGCTAGCAAAAAACACTCAGCATTTAATTCTTTGCACATCCCTTGGGACCAGGAAGGGTAGGAGCAGCACCACCGTTTTCCCTTCGTTTGTTCCTCCAACTCGTCACCTCCGTACTCTTGTGATAACCGCCGGAGTACTGCAGTCCTGGGACATGGCTTGAATAAGGATGAATTCCACTCTTCACCTCCTCTACCCATTGCCTCAAAAAGTTTGTAGCTTACTAAATGGCCGAGCGCTTAGCATTTGCTTGTTAAATAGTCTCATGTTTTACTTCAATGAGCCTTCTTATTGCTTTCTCATTTTAAAGCATACTTCTTGATTTACAGCTGCAAGTAGAAGTTATGTCAATAACATAAAAGTTAAAGCATCGGCATACTTTTTGGTACAGCATTGAATTTTCAGAAGTGAGGAATGACACATTGGTAGTTGAATAAAGGAACGTGAAATCTGATTTATAGCACTGTAGGCATAAATTTGGACAATAGCACATTGTAATTTTGAAAGAAAGATAAAATGATGAAAGCCATAGTTTGTAACAACAAATCAATTTTCTGCCTTATGTATGTTTGGTTTCAGTGTCAAATTGCATTGGATCTGCACATATGTAAGCTAGAATCTGTTTTAAAGAATTGCACGTTGAAATGTCCAAGCTCATTGCGAATCATGTGGTATCAGGGCTGTTGTTTCTTGTGGCTTGTGGGATGTTTTCCTAAAATGCCTCAGATTTATGTATTGTGCTTCCATATTAGTTATTACATATATTTGACAAGGAATCATAGGTCATATAGTTTGGTGGCATAGTTCAACTATGGGTAAATCCTAAGTCACAAGGTTCATGTTTGTATTCAAGTTCGGCGAAGATAAAATTCGGATCAAGTTCGGCGAAGATAAAATTCGGGAAAAATTCGTAATTAAATTCGATTATTATAAATGTTATATAATAAATTTAAAAATATTAAAATATAAATAAATTTAATTTTTTAAATTTAAATATTATGAATATGCAAATTTTATATGTTAAAATATACGAATAATTATAAATCTAAATGAAAATCTTTAAAATATTTATTAAAATTTTAAAAAATATTTATAAAAAAATGTAATATTTTTTTGTATTTTAAATTTAAAACATTATTAAGTGTGTAATTTAATTTTAATATTTTATATGTTATATCATTTGATTTCAAATATTTTAAAGTTATAAATATTAAATCTTTTTTGTTGAAATATTAAAAAAATAAAACTACATAACAAAATTAAATTAAATTAAAACTTAGACTTGACTAGGTGATAAGCTTTATGTCAACTGTAAATAAAATAAAATTAAGAAAGACATTATTAGAAAAACAATAAAATAAAACATTTGACAAAACCTAAACCTAACTTGACTACCTATTTCATTTTGACTACCTATTTCATTTCAGCTTTCCTCCCGAGGTAGTGGAAACGGTGGCTTCCCTAGGCAAGCACGATCTCTCCTCACCTGCCTCAAGCTACAGGTCCTCACGAACTTGCAACAACACTGCTAGTATCAAGCATTCAAGCAAAGAACAAAAGTCTGGTGAAGAGTGAAGACATTTTAGAGGGCAAAGGTGAGAAGGTGCAGGATCCAAACTGAGATGAGGCTGAGAATGAGATGACAGAGTCCCTGTCAACCAAGGGCGAATGCCAAGCCACCGTGTGAAAGCAATCAAATATGCCTCTTTTTCCCACTGTCGAATATTTCCAATATTCATGGTTTTTATGATGAATCTTTGAAGTTTGGCGATTTTCAAACTTTATGCTAAAAAATTGCCCAACCTGGTGACTTAGGGCAAAGCTTTAAAGAGGGGAGAAGAAAGAAATAAAGAAATTATGTTAATAACCACAAATGGGCAAAGTAGGTTAATGGGACAGAGGGATAGAACCATTAGCTATAGAAAGTTATAAGAGAACTGAAGAAGTACAAAGACAAAATAGAGCGGTGTGCCACTAGCACAAGTGGCAAAGAAACCAAAACAAACACTAATGAGGGGCGAACATAATCCCCAAGAGCAAGTTCCAATGAAGACTGGAGGCAAATCTCATCTTATGTCTGTGTCTGTGCCTAAAGTGGAGGAATCATTTGAGCCATTATCGATCACTACGAGAGATTTGATAATGTTGTTTGGTGAGTTATATAGGGTCAGAGGAGCCAGCTTGGGGGGTCTTAGGAGGAAGCAAGAAACTTCCTCTAGAATCTCTCCTAACATCCAAGGTCGGTGTAACTCCCAGAGAACTCCAAGAGATTGAAGGTTTGAATTTGCAAATTTAAGCAAAAAATTAGGACTTGAGAAAGATGGTGCAACACTTGGAAAGGGAGGATCAAGAGCTGCAAGGTACATAGGTTGGCATTGGAGGTTTGCTCATTGGTACCATAGAGGAGTTGCATCAAGTATTGGTTATAAAAGAAGAGATATTGGTCAAGCTCCAAAGGATTGTGAAGAAGTGGAGAGGAATTTGAGGTCTATGCAACAAAGGAGAACAACTTGTACAAAAGATACTGAAACCATGCTTGAGATAAGCATGATAAGCACCTCACCAATTGATCTTTCTTCCATTGAAGCACTAAGTGAGTCCTTTGGTAACTTTGAAAAGCATACAAAAGGTATATGCATAAAGTTGATGGAAAAGATTGGTTATAGTGGCCAAGGAATGAAAAATCCCATAGAGGTTGAGCAAAGGTCTCACCATGTAGATTTGGGGTATTTTGATTGAAAATAAGAGGTTGGAGACTGCTCCAAGCCACTTGAAACAAAACTGTCCTTCAAACAGAGTCAAGCCACCACCTCAGCAAAATATTTCCACAGGAGGTGCCAACACCCCCAAGATCATTTTTAAGAAGGCTCAAAGAGAATTTAAAGCATCTCCAAAGAGAAGACAACATTCTAATAAAGGAAAAAGGCATCAAGGAAAAGTGCAAAAGAGAGCATCCCTAAGAAGAGACTGGCATTCCAATGGAAGAGGTAGAGCATTGCAACTTCATCTGGGTAAAGAAGAATGCTGAACATTGCCAAGTAAAAGGCAGCTTTCACACAATGGGAAATGAGAAGGTAGAGCATCAACAATTTATCAACCTTGTGCAAGAAAGCATGAGGGCAGCCAATGAAGTATAAGAAGAAACCAATCATGGAATGCTTCTATTGTTGTAATCTCTAAACACACTCATTTTGTGGACTTAGTAACTATAATAGTCAATCACCAAGCCGCCCAAGTACCGCAAGAAGAAGGGAAGTTGTGAAAACCACTCCTCAAACCATCATGGAGAGCAAGGCAAGAGGAAAACATTTCAAGATTAGCGGCAAGAATTATCGCATCCATTGCAACATGAGTGGACATTGGGCTTACGAATTGTTGGAAACTGCATCTTCAACTTCTCTCTAAGAGTCAAAAGGATCAGTCCAAGAAGGAAAAGACAACTAAGATTAAGAGGAAAGTAGTAGTCAATGCATCTCTATCCCAAAAGGCAGCAGCAGAAGCAGCAAAACTCACCAAGGAAGAAACAAACAAAGAGCACATTGTGCAAGTAGGCTTTGGGATGCAAAGTGCTGGAATCTGCATGTTTAACTTCATGTTAAAATTCAAAAGGAGCAGTCCAAGAAGGAAAAAGCGACTAAAATCAAGGGGAAAGAAGTAGTCAATGCATCTTTGCCCCAAAAGGAAGTAGTTTAAGAAGAAGTAAAGCTCATCAAGGAAGAAACAAGCGAAGAGGCAAATTGTGCAAGTGTAGTCTCACCACCATTGCAAAGGGGTAGTAATGGTATCTCCTTGGGTAGAGTATACACAAGGTTCAAGTTCAAGCTTCACAAGGATTGTAGCATGCATATGTAAAAATGGTTTCAATATGGTTGATGGCGGCATGAAACTGATTTCAGTATGATTGATGGTGGTACAAGACTGATTTCTGCAGTTGTAGCATGCACTTTTAGCATCACAATCACTTCAGCATGCCTATGTAGTTCTAATTTCAGCATCACAATGATTGTAGCATGCATTTGGGAATCACAATGATTGTAGCAGGATATGTAGATTTGTTTCAACATCACAATGTTTATGGTGTGCACATAAGGAGCTGAAATAAATGGAAACAATTGTGTATTGTGAATTTTCAAGCTGATTCGGGTATGAGAGCAGTTGTGATAACTACATCTATTGGCATATACAAGCATGCTCTATGTACCCAAAATTTACTTTTATGTTGGAAGAGAAAGAAATATGGCGTAATTGATGATTGGTTAAAAAAAGCTAGGTGAAAAAATGCTCATGGTGAGTAGCACTCCCAATAAAGTTGATTTCGTTTACGTGCATATGTTATAAGTGTTGGCAAACCAAACAAATGAGTAGCTGGTATTGAAACTTGGTATACATGCCACACTGATGGAAGGTACTCCCATACATCTTGATTTGTTGGAATTTGAGCTGTTTTGGGTTTTGTGCTACTAATCCCATTTTTTGTTGTAATAAAGGAAAAGCTACAAGGAGCACTCGTCAAGTGCAACTTTCCAAATGATGCAAAATATCAAGGAAATCAGTTGCTAAGTATTGTGAAATTCTGCTTCCTGCAATAATTTCTCTATTATGATATTATCCCACCATTTTTCAAATTCCCTTCTTTTATTTAAAATCTGCTTTGGAATTTGTAATGGCAAAGAGGATTAAGGTGTAAGCAAAATTGCAAAGAGGATTAAGGTGTAAGCAAAATTGCCTGGGGAGCAAAGTGTGGGATGTTGATATTGCTTTTTATTGTATGTAGGCATGTATGCTGAATTCACCCCTTAAAAATTAAAGGAACCCACGGGGGGGGAGGGGTGGGCGGTTTGGGGAGATCTTAAGTTTAAAAATGTAATATCCCCTTTTAGGATATTATCCGAATATGCAAATTAATTTATTGAATCGACTCTAGAAGGACTAAACCCTCCTAGTTCGACCTCAAATAATCCAATGTTAGCTTCAATACAACCCAAATAGGGTTGAAGTGAGCTAAGGTGGTGGATTAGATGGGAGAACCAGTTAGGAAATTAATCATTTCAAATCTGAAATTAATTACAACAGTAATTAATTAATAAATGCACGAGATTGCTGCAAACTTAAAAAATTAATAACTTGCTCAATACTTAGTCTTTTGCTGTGAAATAAAGTGCAGACTAATCTATAATTCAAGAGCTTTCCAATAAAATCTGAATTTTTAGATCATCGAAAACCCTCGAAAACAGTCCCCAAAATCTGCCTCCAAGTTGTTAGGGTTAGAATAAATGCTATAAATTAATTTCAGCTCATACAACCCTTCCAAAACACTTAAACAATCAGCCCTTGATCTGAAATAATTGATTAGACACATCAACAAATAGATCTAGCATAAACAACCTCAAAACATGATAGATCAAACCCCAAACCAAGTTGATTTGCCTCTAATAAATTGCAGCAATAATAATAGTCACAAAGTACCACAAACCCTTCACAAAAATGCAAATTTATGCTTCAAATAAATGCGCAATACCCAAGACCAAGTTGCCAATGCTAAAATGAATATACCCTGCACAAACATATTCACACAAGAGAGCACAATGGAGAGAACAATGGAGTCTTCAATATTCTTCAATAATGGATCCAAATGAGAGATAGAGCAATGAAAGAACTAGGGCATACATCCCATGGGCATACATCCCAAGACTCCAAGCATGGAGTGAAATCAAATGATCAATCAACATAATCCTCTAAGGAAATGCAAGCTCCCTTTTATAGAACTAAGGGGTGTAATATCCAATAAAGACCGACCTTTCGCTTTTGGAGGGAAAACATAAACTCTCATTAAAATATTTAATACTAAGACTATGTGCACTTTATTTATTTTTTAATTAAATAAATAAACGTCACTAACCTATGTGCACATTAAACTAACTAAAGAGACTCCCACTTGTAGCGCTAAGCATGCCAAGGGGTTACAATGCAAATGAAAAATAAATATTAATAATGTCCCGAAAAAGGGGACATTACAAAAAACCTTTAAGATTTTTACATTTTAAAAGCCACGAGAGTGGCATAAATGGTTGAAGGTTTGAAGCTCTTGTTTAAAGGTATTTGACTTAATTAAAATCTTGTAAACTTTTAAATAATCGAAGCATAGGAGGGCATGCAAATATTTAAGGCTTTTGCCTTACATTGCTCCACTGATATTTAATTCAAGAGAGTGTTCCCAAGGAAACTGTAAATGGTGGATTCTAGGCAGATTTTGCATTGAATGCAAGGTGGCAAATTCTGATATACGGCTACACATTTGAAGCTCTCATTGTCTTCTCATCTTCTCCATTTTGTATATATAGAGAGATTCTCTCTAATGTTCGGTGTTGTTCTTAGCGCACGGGATCCCAACTCTTTTCTAAGAGTTTCATTGTGAATACAGTTGCCTTAGCAATATGCTATTTATTTATTTTATGTTCATTTCCAGCATTGTAAATGTAACTTTGCGGTTTATTTCAACATCTTATATGGATTCAATGGCTTAATCTGCCCTTAGTATTTTTGGGTGTGTTTTTGCCTCTTGCGATAAATTATGGAGTGAAGTTATTTGGATTTTGGTGTCCCCAAGATTTCACCCTGAAATCTGTGACTACCCCTTTTAAAAAAATTCATTCTTTTCAATGTAACGGGTCGTTTTGTGTTTGTTTTGCCCGCAGTGGTTTGCATTGCTTTAAGGTATCCGCAGAGAGTCCTAAAAGCCAAATTCGACAAATACCCACACGCCAAAGCTCACTCAATCCCTTCGCTAGACCTTGTTTGCAAGTGTTTTATTTATTTATTTATTAAATAAATAAAGTTCTTTTAAAAATAGATTGAGCTAAAATTGGAGGATTTAGGTTATATAAAGCACTTCACCCCATCATTATTACCACAGAATATTCACTCGGGGGGAAGAATTTTTGTAGATTTGCTAATTGGAGAAATGTTTCGAGCAATTGCCTGCAGCTTCTTTTGTTTTGTTTTATTTCTTTGTTTGTGTTTTGGTTTGTTTTCTCCGGCAATTCTTATAGCCTATTCATTCTTCCTGCCAGATCTTTCTTCAGGCTTAGGGTTTTGAAAAGCTATCCAGTATTTTTAATTACTAATTTGTCTAAAGGCGATCAAAGCTCAGGATTCTTTTAGAAGATTGTAAGAAGTCGCTTGGTCCAAAAAAGTGCAAAAATGGATTTTATGAAAATAAGAAAAATATTGCCATCAATGTGTAGAGCTCAAGAAAATATGCACTTTTAGAGAAAACGACACCTAAAACGGAGCCACGAAATGAAAGTTATGGCACATGCAAGTTTTTGCTGCTACATCTTCCCGGACCCTTTCCAAAAATGACAAATTTTATTTTGTTCTTGTGTTTTCTTCACCAAAAATCCAAAAAAGGAAAGAAATGCAGTCTTCATGCTAGTCGCAATTTCCAAAGCTGCCTTCTGTGTCCAATTTCCACGCTGCATTCAGTGATGAATTTTCACGCATTTTTAAAGGCAGAAGTCACAATGTAAGTCGCACTTTTGGAAAAAAGTTATCTTTCATGCAAGTCACACTTTTTGGAAGGAAGACTTTAAGCTGCCAATGGGAATTTTGGCAGTGGCAGGTAGATGAGAATTTATTGCCTGCCTAACAGGTTACTTTTTCCCATCAAGTCAAATCACTTAAGCTGTCAATGGGAATTTTGGAGGTGGCAGGTAGGCGGGAATTTCTTACCTGCCTAGCAGGGTGAAAATTCCCATTATGAAAGTAAAGTCACTTAAGTGAAAAGCGGGAATTTCTTAGCTGCCTAGCAGGTTGAAAATTCCCATTATGAAAGTCAAGTCACTTAAGTGAAAGGCGAGAATTTCTAACCTGCCTTACAGGGTGAAAATTCCCATTATGAAAGTAAAGTCATTTAAGTGAAAGGTGGGAATTTGTTGCTTGCCTTGCAGGGTGAAAATTCCCATTATGAAAGTAAAGTCACTTAAGTGAAAAACGGAAATTTCTTGCCTGCCTTGTAGGGTGAAAATTCCCATTATGAAAATTAAAATCTCTTAAGTGAAAGCGGGAATTCTTGCCTGCCTTGCAGGGTGAAAATTCCCATTGCTTTGACTTCTTATTTTTAACATGACTTATAGCCAAAAAGTGCGACCCATTTTGGCATAGCTAAATGTCTAAAAGTTGATTTTTTAATTGTCGGGAAGCATCTAGTTTTGGTGCCCAGGGTTGGAGAAGCTTTCTTTTTATTATTCAAAGCATTTGCATGTTGATGTGAGTGCACAAGTGAATAAAATAATATTTTTAGCTTGCTTGGCATGCAAGTGAAGTCTAAAAATAGAAGGCAACAAACTTTATAAGCAGATTTTGGTGATGAAAATTGAGTATTCATGCCATGGACTCCATATTTGTCTGAATCAATTGCAAGTATTCATCATAGATGCCCATATTGGTGAAGAAAGCAAAAGTCAATATCCGATACATTGAATATATCTTTAGAATTACAGGGAGAAATAGATCCAGATCTCATAATTGCAAAGGCTTCCGACAAAAAAAAAGATCCTCTTGTTTCTAATGCAGCCCAAGTAGAAGTCATTTCATGGAAGCTTGTACATGTGCTCCCAATCTTCCAGTTGAAGCCTTCATTGAATATACTTGTATTTGCCTTAACCCAGAGTGCTTTCCAGAATTTAAAATTTGCTCATATGCAATTAAAAATAAAAGGTGACGAGTTTTGCCTGAATTGTTTACGGCAAACATTTTATCAGTGCATGTACTAGAGAAGAATTGCAAAAGATTCAAGGATAAGAGGAAAGAAATGTCAAAGGGAAATCACAGTCAGCTGCTTCCAGATCCAGTTTGGTGAGAATCAAAGGAAAGAATTCAACAACATATGGGAGTATCTTAGATCCAAGGTAGAGATATCATTCAGATCATTTATTGTTAAAATAGATGAAGCACAAGTACAATACAGGTTGGATCAACATGCGAAGTATGGAAGCAGAACAAGATTGGGAGTGTTACAACAACTTTCTTCTAATTTCTTCTTCTTTCTCTTATTTTCTCCGACAAAGTGATTGGTTTAAAAGTTGTTATTTCAAGTTATTGGAAGAAATCAATTACTTGGAAATAAGTGGCAGACATGCAAAATAGAAGGTTCTATTTTCAGTTATAAACCATGCATGTCATGCAAAGAGGGATTCCAGGAGGAAGATTGCCAGTGGTTTCCCTTTTTCATAGCTTTCGCATACGGGAATTCATTAAAAGCTTCCTATTTGTAATTGCCCTCTATACACTATAATTAGAGGAAGAGCCTACGACTTAAAAAATCAAAATTTGTAATCAACATTCTTGTGTTCCAGACCTTGAGCTGAAACCCTTGATATCTTTTTGAAAGCTAAGGAATTGAAAGGAGACAGATTTCCAGAGAAATTTGTGTCAACGGTGCTTGTGTTTCTTACTTCTGTATAGATCTTTGCATAAATTGTGTTACCTTAGATCTAGATTTAAAGCTTTCATTTCCTTTAAATTCTGTATTTTGAGATCTGTTTGTTTTATCTATGTGCATGAGACCAACTCTACGAACTATTGGTTGGATTGCACATATTCTCTTCTTTTTTTCCCGGATTCAATTATTTCCCCTTTTTTTGCAAATATTTCTTTACAGCTGCTTACTTGTTGCAGAATTGCTTAGCTATGGCTCATTAGTTTTGTAATTAAAGTAAAACCCACAAATAGTTACGCAGATCCATAATTGATAAAAATCTTACACAGGAGTCTCACCGGTAAATGAGGGAGATTTATCTCATGACTGTCTAGGTTTTCAGCTGTGCAAAAAATCTAGCCAATAGATTTGCAACATGTGTTTTGTGTATCTTTTCCTTTGAATGGGCGGAGGTGTTCGGAAATAAGGGATTAAATATGTGGAACAATACCACACAAAATTGCAATAATAGAGACTAATATGCAGAGTAAGATCACAGATTTGAAATAAAAGTGCAGAAAATAAAAGAACACAACACAAAGACACTATTTAATATGGTTCATCCAATTTGGGCTACGTCCACCAAGAATCACTTGCTCAAATTTATTACAAGCCACCTTGATGCAAGAGCATCAATAGTTTGTCTTGAGTGTTTGTCATGTTTTGGGTTGAATGTAGGTTGTGTTAGGTGTGGTTGTGCCATTTCCCTCCAAATGTTGTATTTCAAATATTCAAATATGGCAAAGTTGTGTGTAACCTCTAAATAAGGCCTATGCGTATGAAGAAAGCCAAATGGTGAATATGAGAGTGAGACTTGAAGATCTTTTCTTGAGAAGGAAAAGATCTCCAAGTCATCTCAATGAGCACTGGGTGTTAGAATTGTTTTCCAAGCTAAGAGTTTGTTTAGCTATCTTGAGGAGTGGTTGAGTGAAGTTAGGAATATAGTGTGTTTTGATGTGCCAAAGTTGGATTTTTGATCTCAGTATGTAAATTCCCGTGAGGAATAGTTGTAATAGGGTGAATCAAGATGAATAAAGAATATTGAAGGTTTGGTGACATATTATTTGCATTTTCTTCATGTTTTCTATTTGTATGCATTGAGAATCCTGCACAGACCGAGAGCTAGAAGGTGACAGTCAGAGTTTTCAAGCTAGAAAGTCTACTGTGATGCATGCAGTAGCTGGAGGGGTCCAAACCAAGCCCAACAAAATTTATTTGAGCTCTTGACATGATGGAAGGAGGCCTGTAGACTAAAATTTGTACTTGCTGCCCGCAAACTAGGGCTTTCTTGATCTGGCAAACTGTCTGGTGGAAAAATCTCAAACTTTTTAATCTCCATGCTCCTGATGTCATCTAACACTGCCTGAGTTTGCAGAGCTTAATTCCACTGGTAAGTATACTTTCCACGAGACCCTATGTTCTAGGCATGTAATTCTCAGTTTCACTGCTACAATAGTGGTTTCATGATGTTCTAGAGCGGGGAAAGGCTAAGTATGACTGTGATAGCTGTGAAATGTTCCATTACACCTCTTTGCATGAGTTAGAAGGCTGAATTCATCTCAGAACCCTCTGCACTCCATCTATTCGCCTTCTAGGTTACCTAATTAGGCTTGTAGCAGTCTCCAAAAGTGACATTCCGTACAAAGTAACACCACCTGCACTTCACATATGTTTTTAATCTCCATAATGGATATCTGGATCTATATTTGGTTTTGTTATATCAAGAAGTATGGAGGAATTATCCACAAAAAACAGGTCTGTCAGGGCTACAAGCCACTAGCTTTTGTCTAGGAGTGATTATGGGCCTAATGGCCAAGTGCTGCTATTTTGATCTTAGATAACCATTAGCCTAGGTGTGCGTGGTGTGTAACAAGTGTGCTAGATGTGAACATATTTTTATATGTGTGTGTTTTGTCCTTTCAAGCATATATATATATATATATATATATATATATGACTTATGCCTAAGTGTGTGACTAGTCTAGAAGTGTGTGTGGGTTGATCAACCAAGGTAGCATCATCATACAGAGGAGAGGATCAGTGAAGAGGATCAGTGAAGTGTGAAGAGTCAATTTAGATGCTCACCATTGTGGTATCAGAGCTAGAGATTGTGCACAATCCAAAGATCTAAGCAATAGAAGGTAAAGAGGTTGATTTGCAAGAAGTTCCAAAATGGCAAATAAGGAACAGAGGTAGAGGAAGGAGACAAGCAGAACAATTGGCATTGGCAGAGGAAATTAGGATCCTGACAGCTGGGCTTCAAGACCTAGAGGTGGCTCAGAGAAGAGGCACTGACATGGCAGAAGTCAGTGATGGAGAAGAGGATCCACCAGGAGAAGAATTGGTGGTAGAAGAAGAGACAGTTGAAGAGAGGCTGGTCAGAGCCATAATGAAAGTGAATTCCAAGCCAAAGATGTAGGTTCCAATGTATGAGGGAAATCTGAATGTGGAGGAATTGATTGACTGGATTAAGGCCCTAGACAAATATTTTGAGTATGAAGGGATTGAGGAAGATGACAAGAAAGTCGAGTATGCCATGACAAGACTGAAGAAGCATGCATCCCTATGGTGGGATGGAGTACAAGAAGAAAGGAGGAGGAAAGGAAAGCCAAAGATCAGAAGCTGGGACAGAATGGTGGCAAAAATGAAAGGTAAATTCATTCGCAAAGACTATGAAGTTAATCTTTTCAAGGGTAATTGCAGAATTTAAAGCAAAAAGAAATGTCAGTAAAAGAATACACTGAAGAGTTCTATTGATTGACTATCGGATCAGGGCTGAAATGTCCCTTTTGAGGGATTGAACAAATTTTCCAGAATTCTGGAAATTATTATCAGCAGGCTGGAAATTATTTACAACGGAAAGAATTTATTGAAATAAGAGCCAACAACTACAATAATCATCCATAAATCTGTTCCATCAATTATTTATTAATTGTGCAACTGTTTAAGACCAAATCGAATTGATTTGGGCAAATTAAATACTGCTGGAAATTAATTATGCAGACTGGAAATTGCAGCAGTCAAATAAGGGTTCGATTTGCCATAATAAATGCCTCGAAATGCTCGAAGATGCAGATTTGGGCTGTATTAAATACGGTGACTTGAGTTAGTGAATTGATTTGGGTTTATTTGCATTTTACAATTTAGAATTCATTCACATACAAGTCGAACTGGCAGAATAATCTGGTAAAATCAGAATTGGCACTTGTTAGCATATGGATTTGCACGCATGCAAATGACATGCAACAGTGTGGGAACGAAGTCCCTCCTCAATGAAGGTGAGGCTGCCTTTATTGAAAACCAAAACCATATTTACATCTGTACATTCAAAATTGTATGTGGGGGGTGTTTTGGAACATCAATGGAAAGAAAAGTGAATGAAGGAGATGGAATGCAAATGAAGGAAAGGAGTGGAATGGAATGAATTGAAAGAACATGCAAGAGTTAGGTAAAAACAGAGCCTAATATTGCATGAAGAGGAAAGATGAATAACCAACACAAATAAAACGGAGTTTGAGTTAGCCAAACAAGAATGTGTAAAAGGGAACACACATGAGCAAGTAGATAATCAGAGCTTGATCACTGTGAACTAGAACAACTGATTAATAATGTTGACAATAAGATCAAAGATAATATTTGCATGCAAGATTCAAAACACCTAACATCTAATGAACATAAGAACATCAAATGCCACAAGAGACAATGAATGAGACACAAAGTTCGTATTTCATTAACTCCAAAATGTTTTTCACAAAAGAACACAAAGTTTCTTCCTGAAACAAAGCTTGCACAAAAGTATTTTCTTCTCCTCTCTCAAAGTCACCCTTTACAAATGAGCCCCTCACTTCCTTTTATAACCCAAAAGTTGGTTACAAAGTAGTTAGGGTTTTACATGATCATTAAATAAGGCACTTAAGTGACTTTTGACTTTTTCAACAACTTTATTAAAGACAACCCAAAAATAGAAATTACTTAAAATAACCATTGTTTCCCAAATAACAACACCTTTTAAAATATACAATAATAACCAGTGCCTTATCCATTGAAATGGGGTCTGCCTATCTCAAGCGTATGAGAAATGGACTCTCCCACTTCGTTAGATACCTAAGAAAATCAACTCCCTGCACCGCCGGTGAAATTAGGATTTGCTGCTTTTGCCAGTTGAAAGGATCTAAACCTTCCCAAAGTTTCAAACATCTTTTCCTCTTTTGGAGGTTCACTTGGCTGAAGAATAGCCTCACAAAATACCTGCAATTCAAGAATTCTACTTGGCATATCATTTAAATTAACAATTTTGGATTGAGCATTCTCAAATAAGTTCTTCAATTTGATGCACCGATCCGTACACGCATTGAATAGAGCCCTTAACCATTTGCATTGAAACCCATTGGCCGAGTCGTTGACCTCTGTGGTGAATACACCGAGTGACTCAGTCCGCCATGAACTTCTCCTGCCGAGCCAATAATGGATCACTTCAACGAGCTCCATGTGTCAACTGTTGAATTGAGTTCCTCACACCCACATTTTGCATTGAAACTTATTGATCCCGATGTAAGCTCAACGGATTCTTTGAAATTCGTTCCATGCTCACCCAGTGGCCGAGAAACTCGGCACTCAATTCAGTCTCCCGGTGACATGTGTTCTTCCAGCTTTGCATTACGTTGGGCTTTACATATACCTCGCCAACCTTCGCGAAGTTGGGCTGACTTGACATCACCTTAACTTGCCACGACTTGTTCTTTGAAACCACGTGTCTTACCTTCAACTTTGCATTGACTCTTGCGTTTGACTTGGCAAAACGTATTTCGGGACCCGAAATCCCCCCAACTCCCGAACTCATCGATCACCCGCACATTCATTCGGTAGGCCGATGTCCTTCGCGGGAAAAAGACTCCAAGTTTCCCTGGCTCGAATGACTCAGATCCACGCAACACGGTTTGGCATCCTAGTAACTCACCCGAAGCTCACCTGAGCTACTTGCAACAATTCAACTCTACCATGCCTAGCCATTTGCACAATGAGTTCGGATATCTTGTTGGCCTCGAACTATCAGTGCCGAACCAGTCCTACTGGCATGCTTGGCCAACCTTGCTTTGTTTTTCTAATTTATTGCTAATGGCTCACCTTATCTGCATGACATGAACTGCATGTCACTATCTTCCTGTTTTCATTGATGCATGATCCGGAAGAAGTTTGTCATCTGCTGATTTCTCATTGTTCTCTAAATGAAAATTCATATTGCCATTAAGGTCTTTCATAGATAGGTCTGATGTAGGATTATTTGAACTTTTCTGGTGATGTATAGCCAATTGCTTGAGATTTTCAAGAACTTAAAGCTCGCGGTCTTCTTTTGACATGTTTGTAATAGGTCGATTCAACAATAATCCTTTTCCAAATGATTCAGGTCCATTGTCATGTAATACAGGTGAACTTTTAGGTTTCAGTAACTCGCAAGTGGCTGACTTTTCATCATCTGAATTTATTGTTGTTGCATCTTCTGATCTTTTCCCAATCGATGAATGACTAGAAGCTGTGCTCTTGTAATTTTCCGTATTCTTTGTAGAGGATTTACAATTTTCTTCCCATGAATCCCCTTTCCTACATGAAATATCCTTACCTTTTCGAGACACCATGGTCCAGTCTCTTGACTTGACTCCCTCTGAACCTATTTCTGCATAATCCAATGATGTTCTAACAGGGTTAGTCTGCCATCCATCTGAAGAACTCAGAATTATTTTAGAAAAATGTGCTATGTTCTCTAAAGAGATAGGAAAATCAGTCTCACTACAGCTTTTGTTCACTCTAGAATGAAAAAGAGACATCAACATATCAGTCTGAGCATGGTTTAACTCAAAACAAAAATGCTTATCGGAGCAATAATTTTCTCTGATAGCCTTCTTGAAGACAGACTCTAAAAGAGGCTCACAATTCTGCCTGATAAAAACATGAACTTGTGTAGGAAAATGTGTTTTTTCAGCACTATCCGATGTCCATGCATACAGATTGATGCTTATTTGATCATGAGTTGTTGACCCAAAAATACCATGCAACTTTCTATCACTGTAATCAAAGAGGAACAACGGCATGCCAGGTTCAATGTTCTGCACGTAGGCAAAATGTGGGGCTGGCAGACCAAAAATGAGCTGAGTAACACATTCTCTGAATGTTTTGTGAGAACAACCAAATATGACACCAGCAAGATCAGACTTATCCAATCTTCTGAAATGCTGTCCTGCTCCTCCTTTAGAATCAAATCCTCCACCGCCATGGCATTGAAGAGCTTGACATTGGACTTGGCTAAGACCTTGCTCATGATGGTCGACGTGAACAGGGTAGCGTGCTTGATCACAACATAGTCGTCAGCCTCGTTGTAGGGGACCCTGATCTTGTCCAGAAGATGTGCGCGGGCTTGCAGACTACCATGGCAGAAAACAAATGACCTCCTAACCAGGCACCGCCGCCGGGGCTCACGGATTGTTTGATGATGGCGACCTTCACCTCGGGATTTTTTCTCAGCTTGTAAGCGCACGACAGACCCACCGACTCGGCCCCCACAATGACAACGTCTGTGTCGGCGTGGGTGATCATATCCATCATCTACCACCTCGTCATCTCTCGGGAGACTACTGATTCCTGAATGGGCTCGAACTTGAAGCTCGACAGGTCGTATCTAGCTGAAGCCCAGACGATGGTTGATCTCCCTGCTCTCAGCGGCGCCGCCACACCCGAGCGCCTAGTAGTAGTCGGAATGGTGGTGGCGGTGCCATTTATACATAGAGCCGAGCGCTGTTTGAAAGCATCCTGCCCGGCCATCACGGGATTAGAAACAACCTTGGTCATTGTAATGGATGCCGTAGTTTTTCTATCAAGGAATGGCTCTCATTGATATTGTGGATTGTTCTTAATCTTTAAAAACTGTTCTTTTTCCGTTCTCCCTGGCACGTGGAAAATTTTGATCTTGGCTGTTCCTTCTCTCTACAACAAATGCGAGGAAGATTTTGTTGGATGTGATAAAATATTATGTCTTCGGAAGAATTAAGAAGCAAAGCTTCCCATGAATTTTTCCAACGGGTTTGATGGAGGAAGTTACGAGAATTAATTCAACTTCCTCTCTTCCCGGGTAGTGGGCTTGAGTGCCAGGGGGAAATGGGGAATGCAATGAACAATTGCCAACGGGAATGGCAGAGTGGGTTGGTAATCCCTGTTCAATTTCCCCATGTGGGAAATTGGGGAATTTCTTGTTTGGTAGCCAATCCGATGATTCAGCAATTGGTGGAGAAAATCCCACGTGCGGGAAAGATTGAAGGAAATTGCCAGGAAAGGGGAAATTTGGGTTCGGGAAGCTAGATTGGCTTCCCGGCAGTTGGAAGCGTAAGCTTACTTCCCCGACATTAAAATTTGTCGAATGATTTTTAATTTATATTTATTAAATTAAATACTCCTCAAGTGATTTAAATAATTAATTTAATCAAACAAGGAGCAATTAATTAATTAATTAATTTTAATGTATTTTAACGTGCATTTTAAATCTTGGCGGGAAGAGTTCTCGCCCGAAAAGGACGAAACGAAGACCGAAAACGATTAAAAAATTTGAGACGATCGCAACGAGGGCAATGAACCACGCAAAGTGACACTTTTCAAAATTTTCATTTTTTATTATTTTTTAATAATTTTGCAAAGTCAAAATTAGCTGATAACAACACCTAAAAAGATCTAATAAAATAATATGCTGCAAATATGATATGTTTAAAGTCAATTGGAAAGGGGTTTCGTCCTTCCAATGGAGGCTCATATGGGGTTTTCGTCCCAAATGGAGAAATAATGAGAGTTCTCTCTCAAAATTCAGATTTACAAATAAATGTTCATGCCTACAAATGAACCCTCTCACTCCAATTTATAATAATTTCTAAGGGTGTCGCCAAAATTGAAAGACATGACCTTTAATATGCCTTGGCCGACCCCATGTAATCATATATTTTCCTTAGGGCCGACCCATATTTTCTTCTCTATTATGCTTTAAAGCATTTATTAAATTAATAAAAAAAACATATTAGATGCTTCCTTCTTATTTTCTTCAACTTGTCCAAGGATAGGAATGGTTGGAAATCCCATAATTATCTTCGAAGGGGGAAAAAGGGACATGACAGTCCTTCCCTCTCCAAGATTGCTTGTAATCAAGCAATCACTAATGCCTGGATCCCAAACAATCTTCAGCTGCTCCTTTGTAGAATCTTTGTTCCAAAAAGATGGTACATCATCACTCGTAACATGGGCTCCAGGTGATGGTGTTCTTCATCGGGCATATGAAGTTATTAGAGAAATGAGCTTTGCTAAGCTCCAAGGCTGCCCACTTGAAATTGTCTTCCCCCGTAGTGAATGGGATAGTGGACATGACTTCAATCCTGCACATGAAGCAAACTCATAAAAAAATAATTGTAGAATCTTCAGCTGCTCCTTTGTAGAATCTTTATTCCAAAAAGATGGTACATTATCTCCGTAACATGTGCTCCAGGTGATGGTGTCCTTCATCGGGGCATAGGTAGTCATCAGAGAAATGAGCTTTAATAAGCTCCAAGGCTGCCCACTTGAAATTGTTCTTCCTATAGTGAATGGGGACAATGGACATGACTTTAATCCTGCAAATGAAGCAAACTCATAAAAAAAATAAGTGTTGAGAATCACTTTTCTTGTTTCTCCAAGGCATGGATGGCTCCTAGATCTTCCTCATGCATGGGTTGTCTTCAAACTCTGTTATGTGCCTCCAAAAACTACTGTAATCATGCATTCTCCATTCAAAAATCAGAATTGAAATGGCCTGATTTCCTTTCCCAAGTGTCCACCCCTAGGGTCACAAACAATCTCCAATAATGGAATCATCAATTTCATGGCTAAAGGCTGAGCTATGGAAAGGATAGGAGGGCTGATCATGGTGATGTTAAGTGCAGAAATGATGGGATGGCAGCAACTTGTACATTTCGAAATTCCTTTCCCAAAATGAAAGAACATCCATGACTTCCATGAAACTTTATCTTCAATAGCAGCCAAACATTCGAGGTGTAGTCCATGTGATCCATCCCTCCTTCAAGGTTTCTAAAGGGATAAGAGTTGGCACTACTTGAGAAAAGGAAGAAGATGGCATCCATATATCTAAATAGAGCTTACAAAACTTAATTCCCTTTAGTCCCTTATTACATGAAGCAACGGGTGTACGGTGATACCCCAAATTTTTTTCTTCTTCCATGCTCACAAAGAAAGGATAAGGCTGAAATATAATGCATATAAACATAGAGAAGCCGAAAAACCTTATACCTTACTTGGTGTCAATGATGTTCCCTTATGAGAAGAAACAAAGTACATGAGGCCATCATACCATTGTGCCTTATAATGTTGTACGGATCAGCAAGCTTATGATCTCCTTTATAGGGTAGAGTGATAGTCACTCTTTCTCCTTTTCCGGTATGTTCCTTTGGCATCCAAATGTTAAGACCAGAGGTATCAATCAAGATGTGATCACTATGCATCATATTCATCTCCCTACCATCCCAAAAACCATACCCAACAATGCTTAGGCATGGAAATTCATATCTTGGCCTGCCCTTATCATCTACAAAACTCAGAATTTCTGAGTTGAGATCAGACCTCTTTCTTTGGCATTTTCCACTCATCAAAGCATCGAAATTCATGAGAATCATCTGCTGAAGAAATATGTGGTGCAAGGAATCCTTCTCATCATGGATGACCAATGAAAATAGCTGAGAGTTATTGTATGACGTAACTGCTGTTCCAAATCAGCAGCATATAATCTCTCAAAGGCAAGCTTAAGACACTGTAAGTCAACCCTTTTATGGCTCTTGATCACATCTTTCAATCTCAGCTGAGTCATTATGCCGGGGTCAATGGAATAACACTCATTCCACACCAACCTTATATCAAATGACTGATGTAATCAGAATGTGGAGCTTACCATGTGCCCATGTAGATCACCTTCAAATAAGGAGTTGTAATTTGGTACTCTTATTAACATGCCATCATGTCTAATTTCACCCTCATTGCTATCACAATTTGAAAATGCTCTAATGCAAAAAATAACATCCCTTACCTTTTCATCCCATGAAGTTTGATCTGCACAAAGGTATCTCATCATTAGTGACCAAAGTGGACTCACCATATATGAATCCTGAGTGTTTCTAGTCATCCAATCATGGTGAAAAATCTGAATTGATATGTAGGTCCAAACTGAAATATTTCCATGTCTCTTTTATAAAATGCTAATGTCTGAATAATGCATACCAGTATCCCGGATGCCCTGCACATAATCTTCCCTTGAAGGGTACATGGAGTTAGTGAAGATGCAAGCAAGCACATGAATCAAACACCACAACTGGTGCTCAAATCTTTAATTGCACTTCTTACCATAGCAAGGTGTAGTCCATGTGCTCCATTCCAAAGCTCAGAAGAATACAGATATGAAACAATCGTGTTATGCTCAAAGATGATACCCCAAATAAATTCTTCTTCAATGAAATCACATAAGAATTTTTGAGAAGACTTTTAATCATAATAAACAGTTATTATCAACATAGAGAAGCCAATGATGTTGGGGGGTACCTTGAACACCTTAAAAGAAGTTGGAAGCATCCAATGATCTCAAGGAACAGAAGTAAGTGATTCCAATATACCATTGTGAATTATACTGTTGGAAGAGATCGATAAGCTTATGATCTCCTTCCTGGGGTTATGCAAAGAATAGTCACTCTTTCATACGTTTCGTGTGCATGTTCTATCTAGGCATCGAAATGTTAAGAGCACATAGTAGCCAACCAAGAAGGCGATAATCTTTTCACCATATTCGTAGGACTATAATCCTCAACATTGGATACCCATGAATGCTTAATATGGAGGAGGAGCATTGAAACAAGGCAATTCATACCTTGAGCAGCCTTTATCATCTAGAAAACTCAGAATCCTGTTTGTATTTTAAGCATCGGACCTACACAGTTCCTCTCCAGAAATATCTGCTCAAAAAACTATGGGCAAGGAAAAGTATGAGAGTCTTTAATGCTAAAAGCAATAGGTTGTTTAAGGGGTATTTCTAGGCATGGTGATTAAGCTTTGAAAAGTGGGCTGGACTGCACTGTTATCAAGGTTATTTGCTGCTTCCAATTAAGCGTAAAGCATAGTAAAGGTTCATGTAAGGCAAGCTTAAGACACTTCGAGATTAAGTTGCAACCCTTTATCATCCAACAAAGCTTGATCATATGTCCTGCCCAAGTCTTATTTACAGTTATTATGTCCGGATCAAAAGAATAATGACACATTCTAACCCAACTGTTATGCAGACAACCTTTATGTCAAAACGTACTAGCTGAACATAGACAATTGCGGACCTCATACCATTTGCCCATGTAGATCATCTGCAAATAAAGATTTGTATATATGTTAATCCTATCAAACATGCCGTCATTGTGATAAATGCCAATCACTAAAAGAGAATTTCCATTTTAGAAAATGCAAATATGCATGAACACAACCAGCCCTATATCTGTTCATCTTATGCAGTGTTATGTGCTCTAAGGTTGAAGAATCATTTGAATGGCCAAAGAGGATAACATCATCTATGAAGCATGAAAAGTGATTGCCAAGCAATTGAAACAACCATAAATAACATCCGAATTGATACAATAGGATTCTAACTGAAATGCCTTACTGCCATGGGCTTGCCCACAGATATTCAGCACTTCTGAAAATTTAAGTCTCCTCATATAGGGAACCAAGTTCTAAAATCACCTAACTGCATTCTTCTTTGTTTTCAAGGAGCCTACACATAACAATGCATAGTAGTCTAGATGTATTACAGCAGAACAAAATTCTCGATCATGACATGGGATATGACAGCTTGGTTTGTAAACTGCCTGTAATTAAAACTGTGCATCATACCCCAACTTTTTCATGCATGGAACAACCCCACAGTTCTAGAAAATGTTCACACATGCCTTCGACTTTGAAACCGACAAGCTGATGCTTTGGGAATACCAGCGAGGTCCTTGGTCTTTATGTCTTTACCCAAGGACTTTGATCCTCCAATTGACAACTCATGCTTGTCCCGTTTGGAAAAGCTGATTTGGTACCTGTAATGCTCTTATAAAGCACCTGTCCCATGGTTTTCTTCTCAAAAACATTTATACACGTGGCCCTGTGCGATTATTAACATCATTTAAGGGTTTGTTCCCATACAAGAATTACGGAAGCTTAAGAGTACTTATAAGAGCTGAACCAAATCCCACGAATTAGTGGGCTAATATGAAGGATAAGAACTGTAACATCTGGTCATCATTGAAAGCTACTTTTCTGTAAAACCGCTCCAATGGCAATCATCGACCATAGGTTACTACAAAATTTTACCTGGCTTACAACATATCGAACTTCCCTTGTCAATATTCAACCTCAAATATTTAGACTGCATGCTATTCATAAAAGCTCCTCTTCCGTGTGCCCTATTATGGTTGGGCATGCATTTTGCTTAGGCCTAAATCATCCACTATCCAACTCCAGGAACTCTGTGACAAATGAGCCTTGCCTTTGATGTATATTCTGTTGGGATATGCCTAAAGCAGTTCTTTATGAGGTAGCCCTGTCAATCATATTCCAGTCTAATCTCGATGGTAGCAAATGCCCATACTTCTTCAAAAGTAAGGCCTTACAACTCTATGTAATGTCAGAACACGACCTGTATCATGACTGGCTCCCATTTTTTGCTTCCCGGATCATGTCCCCAGAAATTGTAATGCTTATGTATATAACATTTGTAAGAGATAGATAGAAGACAAACGTGAGTCTTAATGGACTAGTTTCTTAAATTGTATCCATTGATATTTACCTCATGGTACATCATTGCAGAATTAGGCTGTGAATACCACTGGTAATGACTTATTTTGAGGGTTTTATCAAAATATTGTAGAATTTTGATGAATTAATTGTAGACAGATTAATTATTGGTAGTGACAAGGGTGAGGTGGATCCAACTTTGGTACCAATTGATGCCCAAGCTCGTTTTCCCAATTATCATATAACACTTAACAATGTAATTCCTAGTCTTTATTGATTTGACAATATATCAAATACCAACATAAAAGTAATGATTTTTGTACAGGAACGTATCAGCTGCAAAGTATCACAAGCACTATTGTAAAATTGCTGTATGCCTTAAAGACTCTTTCTTATTAATGGTCATTAGATATTCAGTACGAGACTTATCTATGTCACCACAATTGGCTCGCTCACTGGCTTTGCTATACTGGGGAGTTACCACTTGTAATGCTGATATGGAGGTTTCATATGGCAATAATATCATCACACACTCTAAGTGCACAACATAACACCTAGCCAGGCATGTCTGGAGTGCCACTGACCCCGAGTTCAATGAGCTCTAGATATCCTGTAGATACCTCCAATCATGTCTTCAAACTCTAGACACTATAGTTGCAAGGCTCCGAACAAAAAGTTGCCAAAGTAACAACTCAGTTGATAGGGTATTTCTCGTCCTATCTGAAATAGGGACATGTCATAAGGCTGTTTCATATCTCAAGTGGTCTAAAAACAATAACAGTTTCATTATAAATGATACTTCATTTTAAACACTAATTGCCATTTTGTTTGTTATTTATCACTCTCATTATGTCATGGCGCTAATAACAGAGAAAAGGCACATAAAAGTACATGAGCAATATGAAACAACGAACTCAGCAAACCTCAATACAGACCACCATTAGATTTATTCTATTTTTCCTTAATAGTGAGGCCAACACCCATATAATTGAGTCCACAATGATGCCCAAATATCAGTCCAGCAACATTCATCAGACGAAATTTTGCTCTCCTTGGTAGTGTTGCTTTACATTTGACACATACAGGTTAGAGCTTGATTGCTCCGAAAATCCAATTTGCCTTCAAAAAGTTTGTGAGATAATGGGATTCATTAAGAATAGCAGTTCTTCTTGGATGGTTTGCTTGCACTATGCTAGGTCCCACCTATAGTGAGTCTAGGACAAATGGACAGCTATTCTCCGTCTCAACCCACTAGCGACTTCCCTATATACGTGTTGCTTCTCTAGAGGAGATAGATGCATCTTTTGACCATGTAATGTCCCCTCTTAGGACGATTTGGCAGAAAATGGAGAAGTACTTGTCAAGACCCTAAGCAAAGAATGAATAAACCTTTTTGCTTCAACCTAAAATATCTCAATTATCAGCTATTTCGAACCCAAATGGGGTTGGAACCAGCCAAGGTGGCGGGATAGATTGGAAGAAAACAATTGGAATTTAAACACATTCAAATCTGATTTTTAACAGTTGAAAATTAATTAATAATTACACCCCAACTGCTGCAATCTTCCAAAATTATTTCCCGCTTAACCATCCAAGCAAAAATCTTCAAACTTTGGATTTTGGGCCACAAAAATATGAAGAATAATATCCCAAAATCAGTTTTTGCACAGCCAACATAAAACCCTAATTTTATCCCTAAAAATTAGGTCGCCCAACACATTTAGGGCATCAAATTAGCTCCAAAAATTATGAAATTCAATTTCTCCTTATTCCTCCTAATTTCTACAACCAAAACCAATGTTAAACTGATCCCATTCAAACCTTTTTCAGATCTGATTTTTATATAACAGATAATAAATAAAATTGCACTCAGAACAACTGAAATTTCAAAAATTAATAACTTTCTCAATACTTGGTATTTTTGCATGAAATAAAATGTACACAATAAAGTAGAAATGAAGGAGCTTGTCTCAATGAACTATCAAACTTGAATTTTCTGATCACCCAAACCCACTCAAAACTGCCCCCGAAATCTGCCTCCAAGTCGCTAGGGTTAGAATAAATGCTATAAATTAATTCCATCTCATACAACCCTTCCAAAACACCTCAAACAATCAATGCCCTTGATATGAAATAATTAGATTAGACACAGTAGTAATTATAGATCTAGCATAAACAACCATCAAAACATGATAGATCAAACCCCAAACCAAGTCGATTTGTCTCTAATAAATTGTAGCAATAATAATAATCACAAAAGTACCACAAACCCTTCACAAAAATGCAAGATTTATGCTTCCAATAAATGCGCCAATACCCAAGACAGAGTCGCCAATGCTAAAATAAATACACCATGCATAAACACATTCAACACAAGAGAGCACAATGGAGAGAACAATGGAGTCTTCAATATTCTTCAATAATGGATCCAAGTGAAGAACAATGAGAGAGCACATGTAAGAACTAGGGCATACATCCCAATACTCCAAGCATAGAGTGAAATTCAATAAGTTCAATCCAACATAACCCTCTAAAGGAAATGCAACCTCCCTTTTATAGAACTAAGGGGTGCAATATCCAATAAAGACCGACCTTTCCCTTTTGGAGGGAAAACATAAACTCTCATTAAATAAAATATTTAATACTAAGACTATGTGCACTTTATTTATTTTTTAATTAAATAAATAAAAGTAACTAACCTATGTGCACATTAAACTATCTAAAGAGACTCCCACTTGTAGCGCTAGGCATGCTAAGGGGTTACAATGCAAATGAAAGAGATGAACCCATATTAATAATGTTTCGAAAAAGGGGACATTACAGTCCTCCCCTCTCGGAAATTGCTTGCCCTGCAAGCAATAGCAAACTCATAGATCCAGGCATCATGCCCCAAAGAGAAGATGTGGGGGTAGTGCATCCAAATCCTCGATCCGGTGTCTGTCAAGTGGCGAAAAGTTGGAAAGAACAAATTTCTTTCCCTCATGTCAACCCAAAAAGATGGGTCATCAGCTCTGTAACATGTGCTCCAAGTGATGGTGTTCTCCATATGGTATATGGAGTCATCAAAGGGACAAGCTTTGCTAAGCTCCAAGGCTGCCCACTCAAAGATGCCCTCATGAAGTGAATATGACAATGGTTTTCCATCACATGTCTTCAATCCTGCACATGAAGCAAACTTATTAGAAAAACAAGTGTTGAGAAACACTTTTCCCATTTCTTCTTCGTGTCTCCAAGGCATGGATAGCCCCCAAATCTTCCTCATGCATGGGCTGTCCCCAAAATCTGTTATGTGGCTCCAAAAACTGCTATAATCATGCATTTCCTTTTCAAAAATCAGAATTAGAATGGTTGGTTTCCATCCCCAAGTATTCACCCATGAGCCAAAATCAAGCACCAACAACCATATCATCAAATGCATGACAAAAATATGAATTATAGAAGTGATAGGGAAGCTGGTCATAATGATATCATTCATAAAAATGATGGGACAACAACTAGCACATTTAAAAAAAAATTCCCCAACATGAATGATCATCAATCTAGTGAATAAAAATGGCTCCCATGTAACTGATATTTCATCCTCAACAATAACAAACTGAAAATTATTAATATGCACAGCTGAAAATGAAATGCCTTGAGAAGAATTCATACCATGTTCCTTCATTTTTTCCAAACATTCCATTGAAGCCCAAAAGTTAGTGGTCATGCAAGGCAACAACCAAACATTCCCAACACATATCCTTTGTTGATTTTACCTTTGGAAGCACATCAATCAAACATCCAAGTGGAATACATAACTTTTGTTCAAAATCTGAAAATGGACTTCTTACCATGCAAGGTGTAGTCCATGTGATCCATCCTTCCTTCAAGGCTTCCAAGGAGATAGGAGTTAGTATTATTTGAAAAAAGAAAGGATGTGATATCCATGTATCCAAATAAAGCTTGTAAAACTCAAATCCTTTTATCCCCTTCTAACATGAAGCAACATGTGTCAAGATGACACCACAAATTTCTTCTTCTTCTATGCTTACAAAGAAAGGAAAAAGCTAAAATATAGTGCATGCATTTATGAATATCATCATAGGGAAACTAAGGAACTTGTGCCTTACTTTGTGCCAATGACTTTCCCTTATGAGAGGGAGCAAAACACATGGATCCATCATACCTTTGTGCCTTCTAATGATAAATTCCTTATACAGACCAACAAGCTTATTGTTATGGCTTCCATCATTGGGAAGAGTGATAATCACTCTTTCTCCTTTTCCATCATGTTCTTTATGCACCCAAATGTTAAGAGCAAGAATGTGACCATTATACCCCATGTTGCACATCATATCCATCTCCCTATCATGCTCAAAATCATACCCATCAAAAACCAATATGGAAGGAGAAATAAAATATGAAAAATCATACCTTAGGCTGCTCCCAACATCTACAAAGCTCATAATTTCTGAGTTTGGAACAACGCTTTTTTCTTCCTCATTTTCTTCATTCAAAGCCCCTTTTTCCTCCTCACAAGCATTCATACTTGGTGGGTAATGACTTGGGACATTCATAAGACTCATGCTTGGGTGAAAAACCTCATTCATTTTCCCATTAGGGCCTCCTATTCGAAAAATTACAGCGAACTAAAAATTACCATAAGCATCCCATGGTGTCCTTCCTTCATAAGCATACCTCTTCACAAGCCCATCTTCATAGTCCTTTTGAAAACACTACTACTTTTGCACTCATGTTCAACTTGATGCAATTAATAGGCACTAATAATTTGTCAAACATCAAAAGACTATTACCATGCAATGAATGCTTCAAGATTTCTTCTTTTTGCCACATAGAAGTAGACACAAATGATGTATTATATGAATGAGTATGCCCTTCTATGGTGAGGTCATTGACCATGCCTTCTCCTTGCCCTTCAAATGACTCATGGTGGGGTTAAAAAACTCCCCTCAAATATGATTTTTCCATCACATGTTCCCTTGCCATCATTTCTCCTTGATCATGCATATGCTTGACACTAATATCCTCTTCATGCCCATCAACCAAATCTGATTTCTCCTTGCACCCAATCAAACCCATGCAATCATTAGATGCCAAAAATTTATCATGAAAAACAAAAGGACCCATACCTTGGATGTGTGTCTTCACTTTGCTTGAACATTGATTCACAATTCTTCTTGCTAAGGAGTGAGAAATGCATGACTTCTCTTACCCCAATCCTTCCACAAGTATGGATATTAAAGATTTTAGAGGTTCCTCATACTCATTCAACATTAAGGACATTATAATTTGCATAACATCCATTATATCTTGTGAATGATCCTCATGTAGAACATCAAAGAAGACTTCAAACATATATAAAATGAGGTCATCACATTCAAGATCTAACATTGGAATGCAATACCTTACCTAAGCCATGTTCTCCAAGATCTTAACCCTCTTGGCAAAGTGAGAGTTGGTGGTGTCCCAAAGCTTTTGAAAGCTTCCTATCATGAGCTCATAGATCTCCTCCATCGTGATATCGTCAAATGATAAGTTTGGGGCTGATATCTGTGTGATCTCACTAATGCATGTGATGACCAAAGTCTCACATCCACCTCCTCATGCCTCAATAAATCAGATCTAGCCAAATGAATCACCAAGGATCTAAAACGGAAGACATAGAACCATAATCCGATTTCTCTACCAAACATAAACAACTTACCATCTCTTCAAGAGTGTTGAACAATACACTCTTCTCAAGTTAAGGACTTTCAAGCCATATCACAAGCCTATAGAGTTTGGTCATCAAACTTCCATCACTAGCAAACTCCATGATTCAATCTCTGCAAACAACACCCACAAGGAGTAGAGGAAAGTAGCTCTAATACCACTATAATGTCCCCAATCTATGGGATATTATTTAAATATGTAAATTAATTAACCAAATCGACCCTAGAAGGATTAAATCCTCTGAGTTTGGCCTCAAATAACCCAATGTTGACAATAATACAACCCAAAATAGGATTGGAAGTATGCCAAAGTGGTGGGTTCGATGGGATAACTAATTAGAAAACTAATAACTTCCAGATATGATTTTTTAATAGTAGTTGAAAAAATAATTAATAATTACACCCAGAACAACTGAAACCTCAAAAATTAATATCTCCTTCAATACTTTGGATTTTGCGCCACAAAAATATGAAAATAATATTGCACAATAAATTTTGCATAGAACACCCTAAGGTCCAAAAAATTCGCCCAATTTAGGACACCAAATTCAACTCCAAAATTTATGAAATTAATTTCTAACACCCAAACACCTTCAAAAAACCCCCAAAATATGAAAATCGGTCGAATAATCCAATGTTAGCTATCTAAGGTTGAAGTGAGCCAAGATTAGAATAAAATTACACTTCAGAATCTAAAATTAATTACAGCACTTAAACTTAAAAAATTAATAACAGCTCAATACTTCGTTTTTTCGATGAAATAAAAACCAGACTCAAAGTATTAGTCCCAAAGATACTTGGAAAAATATTTTAGTCAATACAGATCAGAACTGCCCCCAATCTATCTCAAGAGAGGGTCCAATAACATGTCTATAAACAATTCCTCTCATACAACCCTGCAAAACACTCAAACAATCAGCCCTTGATCTAAAATAATAGATTAGACATAGCAGCAAATAGATCTAGAATAAACAACCTAAAACATGATAAATCAAACTTCAAAAATCATTTGGCTTAATAAATTGCAGCAGCCACAAAGTATGCAAATTTAACCTCATGCAGATTTATTAATGCATGCGCCAACACCCATGAGCCAAGTCTCTAATGCTTAGAATGGAATAAACAATGCATAAACAAACTCAACACAAGAGATCACAATGGAGAGAACAATAAAATCTTCAATATCTTTAACAATGGATCCAAATGAAGCTTACAATGAGAGAGCACAATGCAAGAACTAGGGCATACATCCCATTACTCCAAGCATGGAGTGAAATTAAATGATCAATCAACATAACCCTAGTAGAGGAAATTGCGACCTCCTTTTATAGAGTTAAGGGTGCAATATCCAATAAAAGGCCGACCTTTCCCTTTTGGAGGGAAAACATAAACTCTCATTATAATAAAGTCTCTTAATAAACTAAGACTATGTGCATTTTATTATTTTTAATTAAATAAATAAAAGTAACTATCCTATGTACACATTTAAACAAACTAAAGAGACTCCCACTTGTAGCACTAGGCATGCCAAGGGGTTACAATGCAAATACAAATAGAACAAATATTAGTAATTTCCCAAAAAAGGGGACATTATAGAATTATATTATCTTCTGGAAAGAATGTTTGTTAAGCATCTCTCTACCTCTCCAAAGGACGAAAACCCTTGGAGAGTCTTGAGTGAGGACAAAACACTTCACCAAGTCTAGGGAAGACTTCAACATGGGAGTCTCCACCCCCTTGAGGGATTTCTTTCCTACTATTATCTTCAATTATATCATGCATGCTTATTGTTGAGTATGCATCCTAAGGACTTACTTTGGGTCAAATATTGAAGATATTGTTCCTTCCTTTCGTATATTGACCGCAAAATTGGCTTTCTTCAAAATAAAACGACTCATTTGTGGACCTAATTTAGGTATATTATTTGGCTGTTCTAAATAGGGCGACCAACATTGCTCACTGGTAGCCCCTTTGAAGTATTTAAGGGTCTTCTATGTCGGTACATGTGTGATTACCACTCGTCTCATCTCGCATATAATTGTATAAGGGATGAAATCTAGGTTTTACTTTGCAAGATATTGAGACACATTTTTGGCCCATTCATACATTCAGATCTGGCGATATTCGGCGTGATTTATTTTTGCAACAAACGTAGTGTTTGAGGGCATAACTCGTTCCAAGCATTCCTAGGCTTCCCAAAATTGACCTAATCTCCTTCACCCAATTGATTGTTGAAACTTGAATAATAATTTGCAGATACACCATCGCCCCTGGAGTGATCATTGCATGGTTTTTAGAGTTTTCCCAAGAGGGGTGAATTGCCTTGAAAGGAAGGTTGTGGCATGACCTTTTTGGTGGATGTTTGGGCAAGCTGATTTGACATTCTGCATTTGATCATATTTTTAAACCCCAAGATCCCAAGCTCTTCGTGAATTTTGGAGGTGTTTTACTATTTTTCCAAGCTTGATTGAAGTTTGTTGCCTTGAGGATTCCAAAATTAGACCCTTATTTTCAAGCTCAAATTCTCACTTCACCATGGAGTAATATGGGCATGGGGTCCTATAACTTTGTTGTGTAGAATTTTCCTGAGATATATCATCTTGAAGCGGAAGTTTGCCCTATTGTATAGAATTGTTGCATTGTAGGAGCACCTAGAAAGAAGTCTTCTACCCACTACAATGGCTCACCTGAGGATGAAGAATTAAGTTTAACCAAAATGATGATACTTTTGAGTCATCCTCCTAAGATTCATAAATTTCTATCTGTAGTTTCCTCAATACAAGGAGTTGAATCCAGAAGAAATGCTTAGGCAAAGTTTCTTCTTGACTTTGAGATCTCCGAACAGTACTTATCCATAGAGCACTAAAAGGGGAAAGCCACTGAAATAGGTTCATCTGAAAATGCCTCCAATTCTGACCCTACCAACCTCATTCTCCAACTCATTCTGACAAAGTCATGAGCCAAGCAAGAAATCCGTGTAAGACGGCTCAATTTCTCCAAATGCAAGCCAAAACGTGGCTCTGTTATTGGCATGAACTACCCTCCAACAGGACTCTTGTTGCAACCATATCCCCTCCTTTGCCAGGAATGGGTCCTAATGTAAGAATGCCCATCACTCAACCCCCCATTTGCAAAATAAAGTATTGCGAGCAGGATCCAATGAATATCCTTTAGAACACTATATTTCTAGTATGGATATTGGTGGCATTACTCCATCTATTTCTTACGACGGGTCTATTAATCCTATGCCTTCATATCAAGGCCTTTATGGAAATCATTTAGTGTTAAGAATAGATCATGACCAATTCATACGCTGCCACCAAACTCCTACCGAAGTACTTACAAGAGCAATGCTTTAGATTGGTACCATAATTTGCCTCCTAATTCTATAGTTCGCAGCTAGAGTCCCTAGTGATTAGCCCTAGTAAACGAGTTCCAATATCACGATTTACCTGAAAAACATCATCAATTTTCCTCGATTGTTAAGCAATCTAGTTGAGTTGAATTAGCACAAGGTTTCATTGCGATTGTTAGAAGATTTAGTCCATTATCCACGTGGTAGAGACATAACATGCCAAATGATATCCTCTTTCCAACTTTTCTTATGACCTCTTGAAGCCTCACCTTTGAGATACAAGGTGAGGTCCTTTTCTCCCACTTCCCTAGAAGATGCCTTTGAACAATCCAAAAGCACAAGACTATTCCTCATGAGGTAATTTGAGAAGTCTCCTTCCAAGACACAAACTAACAAACAAGTTGGAAATCCTTCAATGTTCTAAAAACAAGAACGTGACGGATGACGAAGTCTCAGATACTCTTCCTTGTTGTCACTTCTTCAAATAGGACTGGTTTCAATATTTACCAACAACCCCACAACAACAAAAACCAACCTAATTATCATCAACTATATTGCCACTGAGTAAGAAAGAGTTGAAACATTGGTTGCCTAAGTCGTTTACCACAATCCTATATTCTTCTCGACCTAAAGAGATCCTCATTGGCATGATGAGAGTAAATTTTAGCAAAAATGGCATGCTAATTGGGGTCACTCACATGAGAAGTGTTTTTCACTTTAATGGTTGCCATCAGCTTCTTCTTAGAGACCCAACTTTGACTATGACATGACTCAGTCAATGGTGGGGTAAGATTTGTGTCGAAGTTCAGTCAAAGCTCGTATTGTCGCTCAAATGAAGCGGTCTATAAATGAAGCCTCATCAACTAGGCTAGTGAAAAGCTATAGATTAGGATATAAAGGTGATCATTCCTAGGGCATGACATACGTTGAAAGATTCTAAGCCAAGTAAGAGAACGCTAGAGTCATTGTAATCTAGAAAACAGGCATTACCTTGCTTCTGACAAATACAGTTACAATTAATGATGTCAACAACGTTTCATAGGCAGTCCCACCAATTGTGCCGGAAACTGTTATGTAGCATGTTGAACCTCGGCAACATAGGTGGTTATCTATGATTGCAATGAAACACTCATGAATCAAGCACCTAAGAAGCAAAAACTTGCCTCCTCTAGGATCCCACCAGGCCCTGCCAAAAACTGTCTGGCCTAGCTGAGCCAATTGTGCACCTTTAGATCACCAATTGAGAGCTTGGTGTCTCATACAACAACAATGGGAATGCCTCCAAGGTGTGGGCATCAAACTTATAGGGCTCTTTGAGACAGACCTCCAGGAGATTGAGAAAAAATCAGTTATCCTAACTACTCTATGTTATCACTACTCTACTCTAATCTAACTTTGTTTCAGGAGAAAGGGGACTGAGAAAACATGAAAGAAAAACATGGTGAGTGCAGTCATGAAGAGTAGGATTACCTCTCTTTGTATGCATTACCAAGGGAGATTCCTAAAACATAGATCCCTTCTTGGAACATATATGAGCCACAATAGCATCAAACATCGTAAGCGTCTCATGACTGCGCTGTCCTCTAAACCTATAGAAGACATTGAATAAAAACCTTGCAAATGGGGTACATTTCTACAATAAACCATAAAGATAAACTGTTAGCTATATTTTATGCACAGGTAAAAACCTTGGCAATCATGAGATAAATCTCCCTCATTTACCAATGAGGCTTCCGTGTAAGATTTTGTCAGTTATATATCCTAATATCTATTTGTCGGATATTACTTTAACTATGTAGCTCATGAACCATAGCTAGTACAGTTCTACAACAAGTAAGCAACTATAAAAGAAAGGAAAAATCTGCATGAAGAAGAAAAATAATAGGAATACAGGAAAGAAAGAGAGAGAGTATGTGCAACCCAATCAATAGTTTACAGAGTTGATCGCATGCACATAGACATAAAACAAATAGATCATTAACACACAGAATTCATAAGCAAAGGCAACTTTCAGATCTAGATCTAGAATAACACAAAGTTTATGAAGTAGATCTAAGACAATAAAGTCACGAGACGAATGCACCGTTGACACAAAGTTCTCCAAAAATCTGCTCCTTTCTATTCCTTTGCTTACAGAATAGCTATCAAGGGTTTCAGCTCAAAGTTTAGAACACAAGAATGCTGATTACAAATTCTGATCATTTTAACCCGATAGGTTCTTCCTCTACTTATAGTATGTAGAGGGGAAATTACAAATGGGAAACTGTAACTGAACTAGAACATAAACAAGAAGTAAATATAACATCTGGCAATCATTTTCCTTTAATTCCTCTCCAAGTGACATGCATCTGGATCTATAGTCAAAATTATACACATCTGTCACTTAACTTATAGAATCGTTCCACATAACTTAAAGTAATGGTTTTAAAACCAACAACTTTAAAGTTTTACAATTACATCTGGGAACGTGGAAATAGAAGAAGAAAAAGTAGAAGAAGAAAGATCCGCCAACTGTAACATCTACATCTTCTTTTTGTTTTTGATACTGAATATACTTATCGAACATGTAATTCAACAACTTTCCATCTGTTGTAGCCACAACTTTTTCTGTCCTGAATTACAACAAGCCTTCGTTCAAAACTTTGATGCACGTTTCCACATCCTTCAAGCTAGGCCCGAACCTTTTAATAAATGATTGCAGTGTTACCAACTTACTGATGGAATCCATAGTGAAAGGCCTAACAACTCCATCAATCCTCTCTTGCACCATCAGTAGAGATCCTTCCAGGGAATCAGACACTTTGCTAGGAATGGTCTTTTTGTGTGAAGAAATGTTCCCGACCACTTCCTCATTGGTGACAGCAATGACATTGTCTGGTAGTGATGATGCCATACTTTCAAGTGCCCACATCATTTTCAGCATGATTCTGAAGATCTCCAAGCGAAAAGATACTGCAAACTCAAGCTGCTTCCCCTTCTCAACTGATCCATCGGGCACAATTCGTTCTGCAGTCAAAAACCTCCCTCGGCCAGCTTATTTATCTCGACCAAAAGTACTCAAGTTACTTTCAGCTACTGTGTTCATGTCCATCGTGCTCGTCACCAGTTTTTTCAGTTGAACTGATGCATCCTTCATAGCCTTTAGACGGGCCGGCACCTCCCTGAGTTGTACAGAAGCCTGGCGAATGATTAGACTCTTCCATTTCGTTGATAGTTTTAACTTGTTTACCTGCATCTTCCACTTCCTGCATCAGATGATCACTCACCTGCTTATGTGCTGAAATTGGTTGAGTGGAAGATTTGACAACTTTGGCAATAATCTCGCACAACTGAGACACCTGCTTTTGTAGTTCAACTTTTTCTGCCTTTTCTTTGTCAAGCCTAAGGAATAAAGCATTTATCAGTGTCTGCATGTCCTACTTCAATCCTTTAGTAGTGGCTTGACCTATGGGTACTTTGGTCACTGTTATATCTGCTACCGTGAGCTCATCCTTCTTCTTTCCTTTTGCTGGAGCTGACACCTCGGTGAACTTTTGCCCTGACTCCTCAATAATCAACCTCGAAGTCACCTTAGCAATTTTAGGTTTTTTGTCTTTTCTGCCCAACCTCAGGTGCTGTTGCAGGTCATGTTCCTCCAAGTCGATCTCCTCTCTAGCCTCTAGGACCGATTGTGAAGCCAACCACTCTGAGATAATTACTTCTCGGAGAATGAAAAGTTGCCGAGTGTACCACCATCTCGCACTCTGGTTCCTCTCCATCTGAAACAGCCACAGTGTCGTGGCTATCGTCCTCTGTATTGTCCAAAGACAAAGCTCTTTCACATTCTGCCATCTGCAACTTTAGTGTTTCTTCAGGAAGAGGTGTAGATCGGAGTGGCTGAGGAGAAAACACAAATGTTGCCGGATTCAACGGAGGAACGGCAGTATCCTACTGAGGTGCAAAAGTTGATGAAGTATTTGACGCTAGAGAAGTCAGAACTAGCACCATAGCCGTAGAAGTGACCTTTTCCCTCAAATGAGACTTCTTATGCACTTTAAGCTTTTCAGGTCTTCTGCTGCTTTCTCCCTCGTGCTTCCTTTTGATGAAATCTCCTGTTCTGAGGTTGCCTGTGATCTGATTCATCGAAGCTTTATTAAGGCAATATCCCTTTGTCAGCAGCACAGTTTGAAGTATTGACCAGAACGGCGGCAGACCTTTCCTCGATTATATAGCAGCCACCAATGTTCTCTTGAAGTACCGCTCTATCTCCTCCCCTTTGATGATATGCGTCAAGTAACACATGCCCATCATCTTTAAGATCCGCAGGTATCTGTGCTAATCCATAATCAAACACTTCTCGCACTGATAACCTGCTGAAGTCTTTCTTCCTAACTTCGTATTTGCTTCTGCACTTCATCTAGAAATCTTCTAACGAAGGCACATGCACGTATTCCAGGGAGATTGTCTTCCTTGCACACCCCATATGGATCGAAGTTCAGCCGTGCTGGGAAGAACTCATGCTCGTACTCAGAGAACATCTCCGCTTCAATTCCTCTGGCTTTATGAATGCTCTGGCAATTGTAATAGCCCACAGTGATTGGGAAGAAGCCTGTAGACTTGTGCCGTTTCGACTGTAGGTCATGCATCTCCACGAGTTGTCTGCTCAACTCCATGATGATCAATTTGTCGCTAAGATATCTGGGCAACTTGACTAGTTCTCTCGAAAAAGTCGGTGACCTTGAGGTATGTAAAGTCCGCAAACTGGATGAAGAATACTATCGATCTGGGACACCAAGCTTCCCAAGCTTCCTTGCTTACCCTATTGGCCCTCAGATCACCGTTCAACTTGCAAATGAGTCTGTAGAAGAATCCATCGTTGACCACCTTATAATCTTTATTGCATGCAGGCACAGTAAACTGCGGATAGCACTCAAAAATAGGATCCTTGGAGAGCACACCACATCTATCCAACTTGGAGAAGATACCCTGTGAGGCTGCTGCATATACCAAATATGAAGTCATCTTGAAGCTGTAAGTTTGCCTCACATTCCGGAGCTGCTCACCGATGTTGTCACTGATAATTTCCGACCGATTGATTATAGAATCTGCTTTTGTTGATTTCAATGGTCCTGATGAAGGCATACATCCATGAGCGGAAGTTGTGAGCGTTAGCTTCGCCATTTATCATGCATAACAATTTCGTAATGTCATGCACCTCCTGCACCGAATTGGATCGTGGAAGAGTCCTCGAGAACTTGGATGGAGATCTGGGCTTCTTCATATACCTGCTATTCATTATGCCCACACAGTCGACTTTATGCTTCTCCCATTTGTTGCTGGCGTCCAACATGCCTATAGTAGTCACCACTTGTCGTGTTGGAATCTTCAGACAATAATTGATGATCTGTGTGCCCAGTCGGATTATTGTCTTCCCCGCAGCATCTCAGACTGATCTAGATAGTGGGGGGTAAGACCTTGCACACTCCATGACGAATTCTGGCAACTGGGCTGTGAATGAAAATGCTAAAGCTCGAATCATTCCACTGCTTTTGACTGCACGCATGAGAGAAGTCTTTCCAGGTCTGGATTTGTCAATCAATTTGGAAAGAGGTTTTGGACCTAGATCTGTGTCTACCGATGTTAGCAAACCTAGAAGTAATGCATTATTCTGTTGAGCTTTCTCTTTCATCCCGCTTTGCCATGGCCGAATCTATCTTTGTTTGAGCAACTCTTTTTCTTTTATTCGGCTCCGAAATTCTTTACAACTGGTGCAGATATTGAAATTTCTTCAGATTCAAAGGATATATTCAATGTATTTGACATTGATTTAAGCTCCCTTTCAATTATACAAGCACCTGTAATGAATACCTGCAATTAATTCAGACAAAGATGGCAACCGGAACATAAACACTTGATTTTTATCATAAAAAATCTGCATATATAAAGTCTGACTGCCCTAAAATTTGAGGCTTTGCTTGCACGCAAAGCAAGCATAAATATTTTTCAACTTCACTTGGGTACTTGTACCACTATGCAGATAATTTAACCAACCCTTAAACAAGCTACTCCAATCCTAGGCGTAAAACCTTGAAGCTTTCCAGCAGTGAAAAACACTTCTTTGAGCAAAAATCTTTCTTTGGGTGCCAAAACTGTCCGGGTTGCACTCCTTTGCTAGAAGAAATGAATTAATTCATCATTATGGCAGCCCATGCTTATATAACCTTCATCATTCTATAATTAATAATTGCCTCTCCTATTCCTGACAATTAATTAATTAATAAACATGTTTTTTTCTCCAAATTGGGCGCCGATTTTGTGCATGCTCATAGCTGCCATTAAATAAATTAATTTAATTTATTTTTAGCCCTCTACTTTCAATTAACATCATGCTTTGACCTTCTATTTCTCCATGCGCCAAAAATAGGAATAAAAAACCATTAATTAATACTTCAAAAAGTATTATTTCTCCTCCAAATGGGTTGCACTTTTTAGCATGCTCTAGGGCTGCATTAAATAAATTAATTTAATTTATTTTTAGCATTCTACTTCTAGTCTTCTTTGACTTCCCTTTATGCATTGACTTTTCTTCATCCCTGGGTGCCAAAATCGGAAGAAAGACTATTAATAAATGCTATTAAATAAATTAATTAATGCTCCAAAGGGGTCGCACTTTTTGGTAAAGGCTGGTGTCTATTTTTAAAAGTCAAATTTGATGGGATTATTCACTTTGCATGACAACTCCAAAAATCCCATTATCCACTTAAGCTGTTTGACTTCCACAATGGGATTTTTTACCCTGCAAGGCAGGTAATAAATTCCCATCAATGCCTTAAGTGATTTTTCTTTATTTCACAATGAGAATTTTCACTCTGCAAGGCAGGTAAGAAATTCCCACCTACTTGTTGCCTCTAATTTTCCCATCATGACTTAAGTGACTTTGCCTTCATGGGAAAAAGTACTCTGCAAGGCAGGTACAAAAAATTCCACTTGCCTGCTGCGACCAAAATCCCATTGCAGCTTAAATCCATCCATTCTCAAAAATATGACCTGTCCAGAAGAAGCTTTTTTGTGCATGACTTAGTCTTTTAAAGAGAATCTGACTTTCAAAGGCTGATTCCTTTTGGCATGACGGCCACAGATGATCTCTAGATACTCCAGGCAAGAAAACAGACTGTACTGGTGAAGGAATTGACCTAGGGGAATTTCATAGAGAAAAATAACAAAAACGCAAAACATTGCCAGAAGTCAAATAAAGCCCAGGATCCATTCCTGATGAAAACCCTATTGGTATATGTGAATATTGACATGCAAAATTTCAACAGGGCTAAGCCGGAGCACAATTTACTTCAAACGAGGCTCAAAATAATTAAATAAAATTTTACCACAGACAAAAACTTGATGAAGGGATAAAACAATTTTTGGCATCTGGGTATTTGTCGGGAATATCTAAGTGTAATATAGGCATCTTCTGGCAATAAAAACACAAAATGACCCATTATTTTAAAAGTACGAATTTTTTTACATGGGGTAGTCAGATTTCAGGGTGAAATCTGGGACACCACATGACTCAAACGAAAGCATCCGACAACAATGTGAGGAACTCTCCATTCATAACGATCTCACTACGAATGCTCATTCATGCATTCGTTTGCCTATCGCTTCTATGATTTCGGATTAGCTCTTGCTTTGTGAAGACGATCCGCCGCTATTCATTTCAGTTCAAATCGGTCACACTTCGGTTAAGCGTGCTCTCATTGATAAGGGAGCAGACACATGTGTGGCCTCATTAGTCTTCATCAAGGCCCTTGGTTATTCCATCGATAACCTAAAATCCACACAAACCACTTGTCAAGGATACGATTGCCGACAGATGCCTCCGATGGGTTGTATTTGGTTACCCCTCACCATTCCACCTAGGACTGTTTGCGTCAAAGTTATGGTATTCAAATTTCCCCTATCTTATAATATTCTCCTAGGGCGGCCTTGGACTCCTTGTATTGTGCACCATTGCTTCTTCCGCATGTCAGTGTGTGAAGTTCGCCCACTAGGCAGCTATTTATAAGATTTAAGGGGACACTAACCGTTGGAATTATGACACACTTCAGCTAAAGGCAACATACAAACTCCCTACGCTTGATGAACTGTCACCTATACCCTTTTGGGAATATAAGTGCTTTAACTACCCTATAGATACTCTTCACGACAATGTTGGTTATCTTGCGTTGGTCAGGCACATGCCTCCCATTCTCTTAGAATCGGATGACGACAAACCCAATGAAGTCACACTCAGAATCAATACTTCGGATCTTCCTGAACTCATCATTTCTCAATTCCCTCCTTCCTTGTGATCACACAAGATGGAGCTTTCGATTCCAACAGTTATCTCACGTACACAGCAGCCCCCACGATAGCGTATGGTCCAACTATAGACCATAGTCGACTCTTGTGAGGTGGATGCTTCCATATGAGATTACGGCGATGGTTACACTTTAGACGATCCCCATCTGGATAACTACGCTCGGATTTGTGATCGGTAAGTCTTGCGCTAACAAGAAACCCTACGCAACAAGATTACTCACAACATGAACGTCATCCTAGTACAAGAGGAGCCTCTGAATACAATCGACAATTCCTCCCCACTAGTGCTTTAGCCTCAGATTATTCCACGGGTTACATTTCCACATAATGCCATCAACCTAGCTGACCCATTTTCCTTAACAGAAGCGAATGATCGGGTTGCCAATTTTGACTATGAAGTCGATGATGTCATGGGTGACGATTCTATTTATTGTGTCTTGATGACTGAGCGCCGCACTGCTCCATCAACACCATTATCACCCATCCCATCGGTGCCCTCATTAGAGATTCTCTAGCCCTCTACAACCTACGAGACCTCTCCCCTTACCTCTTGCCCTTATGGCTCCTCGGTCTTTTACGATCGAGCCATATTGCACATGGCATGAGGCTCCGAGGCATGATATTTTTGACTGTATGGCCTATTGACGCCACATGAAGAAGCTTGAAGCTGAAGTTAAACATGACCAAACCAAAAAGGCTACAGAACCTTCCGCTTCAGCTCCCTTGTTTTAATCCCATTACGGGTATTGTGCGCACACCGACGATGACTGTCTAGTTCTGCATAGTAAGCGTCCCGTTCCCAAAACTCCCTCTCGCAACCACAAGCGTGGAGCCTATTCCTCTCAGAACCAACCACTTTCCCCTCGACCAACTAGACCACAGCCTACTTACGGACCACCCCCTCGCTACGATCCTCGTCCCACTATGGACGCTATTTGGCGTGATGTTCACACCCAATTCAAAGATCAGATAGATGACACCTTATTTTCCATGCGGTATGAAGTTCATCGGCATGTCATTATTACACAACATGCTATTGAGAACCTCATGACCCGTGCTAGAAGCCACATTTTGAATCAAGTCGACGATATCATCACCGAAACCCTGTGATCTTTTGCCCCTCATGGCTAGTTATCTATAACACATTGATCACATCTCACTTTCTTTCTTTGGCCTGATCCCTCGCTTTGATTTGGGTTGTCGGCCCCCACTTGGGTTTTACACAAATACCTTTTGCCCTCGTTTGTGCTCTCGATACCCCCCTTTGGTTTATCACACAATCTCAAATATCTCATTACATCCTTACTTAGGCCTATGGCCTTGCTTGAATTTATATATCTAATCTTGTTTAGGCCTGCCTTGGCATTCTATCGTTGGACGTCTTGGCCTTGTTTCTGCCTCTTGGCTTCTTCGCATTGCGTGAGTTGGTCTATCTTACCAATCCCCTTCTCGCTGACTTTAGCTATCTATCACATTATCATTATTCCTAAGTACCATGGTATTATCACATACATACATGCAAAAAGTAGGAAAATGACAAGTAAATCATCACGTGCACAAACTCAAATACCATCAAAATACCATAAAAAATCATCATCATATATATATATATATATATACATCAAGTTTTATGCATCGACAAAAATCATACAAAATGGCGTTGGCACATCTACAATATGACTCAAGCACCCTCGCCCCTTGTGGGGGGTCTCTAGATGCTTTGGGCCGATGGGGCCATGTTGGCTGCTCTCGCTGTGCGAGCTAGGGACACTGCCCTAGATTGGGATCTGGAGGCCTCTCCCTCTGCTCTCGCCAACAGGGTTTCTAATGAAGTAATCCACATTAAAACTCTCTGGGCATCTACTAGGCGAGTTGCTTGCTCTCTGTACCAGGGCTGCTTGTGCCTACAATAAACTTTGTAGCATCACATCTATGTTACCGGTAATGCCTGTGCATCCCGATATCTCCTCAATGTCCTGGATGTCTTGCCCACTAGACGAAATGACCTCACTGAATCCTAGGGCGATGGTGCTGTTGGATCCACCATCACTACAGTATCCTGGACATCTAACATAGAGTCCAAGATCTCATGGTGGACGCTCTCAATCAGCCCAGTGCCAATGCTCATCTGCCGTCCGCTCTTCAAAACTAAAAAAATATCCGACACAATCGTTACTAACAATATCACATGCGTCTATCAAAGATCATTTAAATAACATACTATCACTCATACCTTGCTACCCTTGGCCTCTCTACGACGGTCTTGTCGTTTCCATTAGCCGCCCAACACCTTCGCCGCCTCGTCATCACAATGAGGTTTGGCTCCTACATATTGTGCACACTTGTCCCAGGGCACCAATATCATATCTCCTTGTTGCTGTGGTTTGGGCCTCTGTCCTGCAGACACATGACCATTTGTACCCTGATCGGCTTAAAAAATCATCCTCTGGGCCGTTGCATCTTGTGCTCTCTAAGCCACTGTGTTGGTTGTCCGACTCCTACAATACTGGGATTTGCTCCAGCCTACGACCCTGTAGTTGCAGATCCTCTATCGGATCCCTCCTCTGAACCACTAATTGCTGTGATCTGTGGGCCCTGAGCATCCCCACTGCACTTCCATTGCCTTTGACTAGGTGCGCCTGTTGCCTGTATCCTATGGGATTGAAGTGCTAGTACCCTGACCTCTACCCTTGCAACCTCTCTAGCATGACGAATGCTAATAGGGTGGCAGTGGCGGTATCACTGTAAAAATGGTGCTGGTTACCCAAACTATCTTGGGACCCTACTCATTGCGTGGGTCTCCACCCAATAGACGTAATGCCCCGCCTCATTGCCCTCCGCCACCACCTCGTACACGTGCCATGACATCGAACTACGCCTCAAATTTGGAATTCTAGAGCTCAGTTCTCTGAATTCCAAAAATAGTAATAACCAAAATAAAAACCAAAATTACTATATAAAACCTAAATTTCTATTCAAATTCGGTCGCGATCAGCCTCAAACCTTCAATTGACCATCATTTTCACTCCCAAACTCTGCAATACACACCATTTGTTGCATTATGACTGTAATATCTTGCCATTTGATTCAACCTATTACATGACTATTTTCGACGATCTTCGATTTTCACCTATTTTTATGACACCATACCATCACGACATTGCGACATCCGTCCCATGGGCCCTTAGCTAGACTAGATTATGTCTTATTTTACTGATGATCCTCTAGTGTTTCGTTTTAGTTTTGTTTCTTCAGGGTTCTTGTAGCATTGCGCCCACACGTGGTAGGACGAGAGACACTATCAGGTATGCGTAGATTTCATTTCAGCTAGTCCTTTCTACATTTCTTTCAGTACTTATTAGTGTTACAAACTGTTTTTTTCCGTTGACCACCTCACATTTCACTATTGTGACATGCGGTGATCAACGATTGGGGTATATGTATACACCTAATTTTTCTTTTTTTTTCTTTCATACCTGTTACTAACAATTTCGTTTGAGCAGATAAGGGTCACTGAATGCATCTGTCTAGAGTGGGTGCCTTAAGGGGCTTGCTGGGAATGGGGAATGGGCAATCACGTAAGCATTACTGGGTTAGAGACAATATACGGAGAGAGTGTCACTATTTGGTCTTGGTCTTAGTTTTCCTTGCACTAGTTATCCTTGTCCTTTAGGTCTCATGCACATCACATTCACAACTTCTTGCTTGCATCTCATCACTTTGCACCTTGTTCATCCACATCTATGATCTATGACACATTGTTTTTACTATTCATGACACATTACCTCTTGCTCACTACCTTCGGCCGATGTCATCGCCTGTGGGCGATGGTGTCAGTGTTATATTTTCCATGGCCGATGCCATCGCCCACGAGCGATGGCGTCCTATGTATACCGTCACCTCATTTGACACTCATAAGAAAAGGAAGCTATAATCATTCGGACTGCCATATGTTTTGATCTTTTGCGCCATCTTCACATTTGCTATCCTAGCTCTTGGTTCATCTTGCATCTTGCTTGGATTGGATTGGATACTCTTCTTCTTGGATGGTTGCTTGCACTATTAGGTCACCTATAGTGAGTCTAGGACAAGAATGATGTTCCCCTTCTCCACCTAATAGTGATTCTCTCTCTGCATGTTGCTTCTCTGGAGAGTTAAATGCATCAGTGACCACCCTATTGGTACAAGGTGAGTGTTCTAACCATCTATTGTCATTTTGCATAGATAAGTTCGTTTCCTTTTTCATTGTGCTATGTTAGCTTAATATTATACATGTTTGGATGCTAGTTAACATAGTACTCTTACCCATATCAGCTCCTTAACTATCACCACTTTCATTTTAGTTATATCATACATGCTTATTGTTGATCTATACATCCCCATACCTAACTACCGATCTCTTAGAAGGATTTCTTCCTTTATCTTGACCGTGGGCCTTGGAAACCCTAGGTTGACCTAGTGTAGGGATTACTGCCCTCTAGATAAGCGACCCTAGCACTCACTATAGCTCCTTTAAGTCTATCCCCTTCTAGGCCGGTACATGTGTGTTTCCCACTCGTTGTCTTAATACCCTTGTAGAACGGAAGAATTAGGAGTGCAAGATATTGAGACACATTTTTGGCCAACATACACGAAACTCTCCAATTTGGTGGTGATTGAGGACATCTTTGAAGACTATCTTTGTTTTGCAACTAGGGCTTGGTGAAGAAGGAATACTGAGGGTTTTGGTATTATTTTATGCCCCTTTCTTAGGGAGCGACTGGTATGGGAGTGCATTTGGGTGCCTTCTAGGGCACAAATCTACATTCTAAGTTGATATTTGGACTTCTCATATTTTATAAGGCTGATATATCACATGTTTTTCATTTGTTGGGGTTTGGAGACCTCATTTTACGGTTGGGTATTATTTCATATTTTGGCATATGTTTGGGTTTCTGTTAATATTGGAACTTCTGTTATAAGAATCAAATTTCATTTATATTTGGAATTGTGTGAATTACTTGTTTGTGTAGTTCACCCCTAGAAAGAGACATTACAAAGGACCTCAAGTCAATGCGTACCACGTGTCAAGGGTATGTTTGAACACAAATGTACCCTATGAGATGTATTTGGTTGCCCATCATAATGCCTCCTACAATGGTTAATTTGAAAATTATGATTTTTAACTTTCCTCTTTCCTATAACATTCTCCTTAGATGTCCATGGACTCATCAAATAAGGGCCATCCCCACCTCCGCGTGTGCCCTTCTACGAGTATCATTGCTTTAACTACCTATTCAATTGGCTATGAGGTTACAATGACCATCTCGAACTAGTTGGACGAATCCTGCCAAATCTTCTTGACTCAAACGATGATGAATCAGATGAGATCAATCTTAAGATCAAAACATTTGTTTGTCCACAAACCATAAATGATCGACTACCCCCTAGGTTGTGACCTTGATCTCGCAAGAACGTAGTCGACAATTTTTTTAAATAAGCCTCCCTCGAGAAGACTCTCCCCAAGGAAACCCCTTCTTTGAGTGAAACCATTATTGATTCTCTCAACATTGAATTAGCTACTATGGAGTACAATGACAAATACATGGTAGGTGATTCCTACTTGTTTAGGTGTGCCCAAACAAAGAATGCAGAGATTCTACATTTTGAAGAATTCCTTCAACATCAAGTTATCGTCAATTCAAGTATCAACTTCATAAACCTGGGCCCTTGTTTTGATGCAAATAAGGATGATTGTGATGTCCCTTTTGGGCTTAAATCTAAAAGATATGGAATTTGCAGAAAACCCCAATGATAGCAAACTGAAATAAATTTTCAAACACTAGCATTGACTGCTATTGTTAATTTATGGCAGCTAACATACACAAAACAGCTGGAAATAAATATAGAAACCCTTCAAAATATCTTATTTATGAGCTGGAACAATTATAAGATGAGCCCACTGGAAAAATATATTTTTTGTATTTTTGGACCAGCTGGAATAAATGAATGACAGCAGCAAATACACTTAACAAATATGGCTGGAAATAATGATTCCAAAGCCCAAATACAAGTCCAAAGAGTGTGATCAGCCTTTAAAAATATGAGGAACCCAATTACCAATAGAAAGTGAGTTGTTGTGCCCTAGAAGCCAACAAACGTCACCCTACGCAGGTCCGACACCCTAGGAGAGGGTCTGAAAGATCCCAAAAATGCCCCTAGCAGCCCTTTATGACAAGAACCCTCGCTGAAATCACTGAATCAATTTATTGGAGCCCAATAGAAACCAGTGAATGGAGAATCCTCAAGGATTGAAAGGTTATTGTCCTCACTTGTAGCCCCACAAGAGGGTTTCTGTCCTCAAGTGGAAAGGAATAAGCAGCAGCCCAAAAACCTCATGAAAATTATGGTAAGGAGTAGGTGATGTTCAAAAAAGTCAAGCGACCTCGTTTTATACACAAATGATGGCACAAACCTCTAGAACAATCTCCAAAAGGGGTCGCCCCACTTGTAGAATTAATTTGATTTAATCATTGCCTTTTCCCTCTAGTTTCTTTCTTCACCTTGGGTTGGCCACTTTAGCAAAAATAAATTAATCTTTTAATACTTTTCTACTTTTTATGTTTTCACTTTATACTATAAAGTCGCTTCCTTTAGCTGACATATAATAATGAATAGGCTAAATACTTTAAGTATTTACAAATACCTTTTGTTTTAATGATATTATTTACTCAAGATTTGAAAATAACCGGACCCACCTTAAAACAATATTAATTATTTAATTTTAGAAAAGGGGGCATTACAATGAATGTTCTTGGCACTCTGAGTGAAGTATCTTGAACCTAATACCACTTTGGTCCCTTTCATCAAGTACCCCTCCATGGAGTCTACTTCTTCCAATCTCACACCGACAACACCTCAATGAATAACATTTCTAGGTTCCTCCTCAAAAAAGAGCGCTTCTTTTACAAGCATAATCACTATTGTTTATGGCACAATGCTTGTGGACATCTTATCGAGCATTGTCGATCTTACCAAAGATTTTTATTATGCCTAGAAGCACAAGAGTATTGTAGTGAGGAAGAAAGAAGACAAGATCGTTTGTCTTCTTCCTCACAATGGTTTTGTACATTCCATGGTACCACTGCACATTCTACAATGACTTGTCGAGCACTTTGCCGACACCAACAACAAAGATAACAAACTTGACCAACCTCTTCTAACTATTCAGATGCCAAGGTCCCGCAATTTGCTTCTTCATGCACCCACAAATGAGGGGAGCATTATTGTCACTATCACGTTACATAAACACACTTCATAGACGATAGTAGAGACTATTAACATCTTTGACGAATGGAGGAACAACCTCTTGATGTACCACATCCACAATCGAAGGATAAACCTCCAATTCAACGTACACCCATGTTTTCAGTAGAAAGCATTCGCAAGAGGGTCTTGCTAGGATCTTAGAGAATGTGAAAGAAATAATGTTGGCAACGCGTCAAGAGATATGCCAAAAATCTCTAAGGTCCTTGCGGTCATCGAGGATACCATGATTGCAAAATGATGATATCTAGGAACAAATATACACAGTCATAGAAGATGTTTGCAACAATGTTTTAAACCACCTATAACATAGTTACATACACTAATATTACCATATACTTAATTCTCACATGTCACTTGTTATTGCTTTGAGTTTATTTTATTTTGTGTAGAGCCTTTCCCTCTTGAGTTTATGCAATGTTTGTGCCCTTCTGGGTCCTTTGGTAATTTTCACTTTACATACTCTCCCTCTTGGGTTTATCCGGTCATTGTACCTTTATGGTCCTTTGGTGATTCTTTACTTTCTTGTTCTTTTCTTTTTGGGTTCATCTATCCATTGTGCCTATGTGAGTCCTTCGGTAGCTTTATTTACTTTAGCATTTTTCTCTAGGTTTATCCAACCATTGTGCCTTTTAAGTCCTTCGGTGGCTTTATTTACTTTAGCATTCCCCTCTTAGGTTTATTCAACCATTGTGCCCTTCTCGATCCTTTGGTAGCTTTATTTACTTTAGCATTTTCCTCTTGGGTTTATCTAGGCATTATCCCTTTATAGTCCTTGGCTACTTATTTTTTCCAACAATCTCCCTCTTAGGTTTGATCTTACATTCATTTACTTCCCCCTTTGTAGCTTTATATTTTCTTATGCTATACCTATCATAGGTTTACACTCTTGTCTTATAACAATACTAATATCTCTCATACTTATTACACTACATGATTCACATATTATCATCCTAATCCCTTATGAAGAAAACAATCCTTTTTTTGTGGTCAACGACTATCATTTCCTTCATTGCACCATCCTATCTCCCTTACAAACTGCTCAAGTTCTCATTTCCCACTCCTAATCTCTCATATGAGGTAGACTTATGCCGGAGATAAGATCACACTCTTTTGTTAAAGGTTAGGTCTAGGAGGATCTAAGTGTCTTGGTTTGTGGGTTCCTCTCTATAGTGGAAAAGTGTAAACTCTCTAGAGTTGTAATCCTACATACCCATTGCCGACCTTCCAAATTCATATGGAGGAGGAACATACAAAGCTGAAATATTAAAAATGTCAAGCCTAAATATTAATCTCAAAATATCGATATGCAATGTCAAAGAGTAAAAAGTGAAAAGTCAATCACAACCAAAGAAATGCGATCATATTATATTCTACTTGAAAGCTCAAACTCCACAGTTGGCCTTGCAGCAGAGTTGGAGGTCCTTTGGAGTGTGGTAGGTCGTTAGATTAGGGTAGGAGGCTACATATCTATCATTTATGCTACCTTTCTTTTCACTCAAGTACCTAATCCTCACTATTGATCGATGGCTTTGGTGGGGTCCTGAGAAGCAGGGAACACGTTTTGGGAAGGTAGACACCTTTACTTTTCTTGCATCTCATATCCATCATGGGATATTTATCATACTTCACTAGTTTGTCGAAGCCAAGCCTTACACAATAGGGCTTCTAAGTTTTTTGATGTCAAAAAATCCTGGTTATGCTGTTTTGATTAGAGTATTATTTTGCGTCGTTGTCTTGGTGCTTGCCATTCTCATATTCATGATCACGCCTAAATCTTTTTGATGGTGGACACTCAAATTCGGTAATTCTACTCTTTAACATTGTTGTTCTTGACATTGCTGTCTTGCTCAAACAAGTGCACTTTACTCATTCTCATCCATTACATCCCTAGGGCTCTTGTCTAGCTTGCTTGTTCTTACACACTCACATGTTGACAATTTTTGAGAAGTGAATGCATGAAACACAGTAAGAAACTCCACTTGTTAGCATCCAAACTTCACATTGTAGATTGCCACTCTTAGGTCAAAAACGTACAGAAGGAGCAAGAACGTCTGTATGGTCTAGACCCTAGTGTACGGTCTTGACCTAGTTCATTTTGGTCCCAAACTTCCGTTGCACATTATTATTTGGGTCACTTCTTCTTAGTAGGCCTTTCCAACTTAAATCACCTTCGGAAGCATATATAAACAAGTGAAACTCACCTTATTTAGTACCTGACACAACGTAACACTCTTATGGACTCCTATTGCAAATGCTAGCAGAAAGGCACCCAAAACTCCCTACACTCCGAAGATGCCTCTGCACATGCATTAGGGCAACACTATCTACAGGTCTAAAGCTTCTCACTAGGTCTCGGCAACTACTTCCCACATTTCCAAGCACTCAAATTCACCCACTCAAGTAGATTTTACAAGAGAGAAACTCAAGTTAAACATTGTCAAAGAAGGATGCCAAATATGATTGCACTACAACTAGATATCACATGCTAGGTGGAGAATGACATGTGGTTTTAGGCCTCTTTGGAGTAGTGCCGACATCGGTGGTACACAAAGGTGCCCACAACCCAACTAATGTTTGTTTTGTAGGACTTCATCCATGGTTAGTGTTTTGAAGGATTGAGCAGAGTATTCAGAGACCCCCGCAGTGTGATCGAGAGTGATCGAAAGACAACGACAAAGTGAATCACACAAGTGACAAACCTAGAAAGTCACAGACCACAGTTCTGAGCAGTTGTAAAACCGCACAAAGAGGTCAAGACCTTACAACTGTTCCTGCCCCTACTATACGGTCTTGCCCCAAGAGATCTTCAACTCATAGTTTTAGTCATGAAGGTTTCTGAGGTCCAGATATCCCTGTTTCAACATTCAGATCACCTAGATCACCTCGGAATCACCTGTAATTAGCTAAGTGCACTCAATCCCATGTATTTGTGAGTTTGTATTGCATTGTGTACATTTATTGCAAGTATTAATGTGTTATTCTGATATTGAATGGTTAATGTTGGAAGTTAATTAGTCAGAATAACCCCATGTAACATCCATTTCATTATTTGTTTGGTTATAGTTGTAAGACCCTAATCAAACCTAGAAAGGGTGAAAACAGATGGACACTGCTTTTAGATGATCACCATCTCGTTGCTTTCCCTTTGTATATCTTGTTTCAGGTTTTACTCCTAAGTGCCAACACCAACTAAAGATTTGCGAGTTTAAGATTCTAAGATCTTGGGGAATCAATCAGCCCTTCCTCACAAATATCCTACTCTCGGACTATCTCCTTCACATCTCACTTCTATCACCACAGTTTTGGCATTAGAGGGTCATGGTATTTCTTTGAGAAATTCAAGCACAAGCATGGATTCGTTGTTACCTCATTTCTTTGCTTCTTTCCATCACATCTTTTGTTTTCTCAAATTCTACTATCTAGTTACATTTGATTCATTACCCATGTTATCACATCTTTTGTTTTATAAGATTTACTATCTACTTACATTTGATGTCACTTTTTACCATATTATCCATTTTGATGCCATTTGGGGCAAATTTCGACAAGTGAATATCCCCTAGCCTCTATTTTAAAACACAATTGTAACTTGCGTGTTTTTGACATTTGTCTGTAGAATGAGACATCGTTCAAAAACTCGTGAGCCGAGTCGATCACAGAAACTCGTGAGTTTTGGTGAAAAATTATTTGTGATACTCGCCAAAACTGAGAAATTCAAGCACAAGCATGGATTCGTTGTTACCTCATTTCTTTGCTTCTTTCCATCACATCTTTTGTTTTCTCAAATTCTACTATCTAGTTACATTTGATTCATTACCCATGTTATCACATCTTTTGTTTTATAAGATTTACTATCTACTTACATTTGATGTCACTTTTTACCATATTATCCATTTTGATGCCATTTGGGGCAAATTTTGACAAGTGAATATCTCCTAGCCTCTATTTTAAAACACAATTGTAACTTGCGTGTTTTTGACATTTGTCTGTAGAATGAGACATCGTTCAAAAACTCGTGAGCCGAGTCGATCACAGAAACTTGTGAGTTTTGGTGAAAAATTATTTGTGATACTCGCCAAAACTCATGAGTTTCTGTCATCGACTCTACTACCGATGCGTAATAATAGGCCCGTGGAAAGAAACATTGATTTTTAATCAAAAACTCTGTTTGTTTTTCTTTGTTCTCTACTGAGGTGATTTTCCACATTTGACAGTTGCTGCTAGGTGATTGACAATGGCTTCGAAAAACTCTTCAATCTTTTCACATGGATTTGAGAGGTAAGTGTCTTTTTCTAGTTTTTTGGTTAAATTTGATCTGAATTTTTGTTCGATTTAGATGCCTAAGGTTTGATTTTTTTGTTTTTTCCCCCATTTTCTTCCACTTATTCCTTTGATAGACAATAGAAACTACGGTTGTAATCTATAACTTATTTTTGTTTTATATAATTTTTACTTGTGTTAATTTACATACAATTTGCAGCAGTATACATTTTCAAGAATGACATCACTATCTGGTTCAATTAGTCACAATTAGCCAAAGAATTTTGATGACCCTTATTGAAAGCACTGTGAACCTGTTGAAGAGGTCAATTATGCCATATGCATTTATTGTGGGTTTAAGATGATTGGAGGTGTCAATTGCCTCAAACACCTCTTCACACGGATCATAGGTAAAGATGTGCAATTATGCAAACAAATGCCACTTGAGGCTCAAAGAGAGATGACTGCTTATCATGTGAGTTATGCGGAGAAAAAAGATGAAAATAATATGAAAGCTAAGGCAAGTGTTGCCCTAGTGAAATGGAGGGCTCCAAAGGATGATTTCGATGAATATGACATGGGAGCATCTTCTATTGCCCAAACTCCAAGGGGTTGGCGACAAGGCTCATCTATTAGAGGTAGTCTAGGTTCACATTGAGTTGGATAGGGTTTTTTTGTTCCTTGAAGTAGTTGTGGGGCACAACCTTCACTAGAAGGTACTAGTTGCAATTGGGAATTGCATAATGCAGCAAGGGTAGTTGTGGAAAACTTTTGGTTTGACAATGACATTCCATTCAATGTGGCGAAAAGCCCATATTTGAAATTTTGGTAATTGCATTGGCTATTGCTGCGAAGGGGTTCAAGTCCTACTCATTATCTGTGTGGCCCATTGTTGGAGGATGCCATAAAAAATACATAAGGTATAGTAGACGAGTAAAAATAGAACATGTCGTAAATAGGACTGTTATATTTTGTCAAGTGGGTGGATGCATGGGAAAAATCACATTTTTCCTATTGGTTGCAATTAGTGTTTATGAAGTCAATTGATGCCTCCCACCGAGTGTAAAATATACACACGTTGTGTGATATTTTGGATAAGGTGGTGATGAAATTGGGTGTGGAGAATGTTGTCCAAATTGTGATAAACAATGCAACAACATATGTAGCAATAGGGAGACTTCTTGAGGAAAGGCTCCCTATACTTTTTTGGACTTCTTGCACAACCCTCTGTATTGATCTCCTACTTAAGGACATCGGAGAGATGACATGGGTAAAAAATGTGGTTGAAGAGGTAAGAAATATCCCAAAGTTCATTTACAATCACCTTTGGGTGCCAAACTTTATGAGAGCAAAACAATGGAAAGGAGCTTGTGCAAGTGAGAGTCACATGATTTGCCGCAACCTTCATCACATTGTAGTGGATTACAACCTTACTAATATCTCTTAATTAGATATTTTTGAGTACATAATGGTTGGAGTCTTCCTATGCTTGTAAGGCCGGGGAAAGGGTCTTGAAAATCATTTTTAATGATGTGTTTGTGAAACATAAAAAATGAAATTGTTAGGTTAACCTTAACTTTATTTATTTATCATTTTTCTAATATTCTTTTGGTTCAAATTTCTCTTAATTTTTATCTTTTATTTTATTTTATAATTTTTGATTTTAAAGTTGTACATTGTTTTGTTTTAGGTGTCAGAGCATTTGTTTAGATTTTTGTGTTTGGTTAATGGGAAAAAAACCTAATGAGTTATCTATGAGGCCTTGGATGTGGCCAAGGAGGCCATAACAAATTATTATGGGCAAGAAAATATGAATTCATTTGGCGCATAATTGATTGAAGATGGAATAAATAGCTCCACCGACAAATAAATGTGGCGGCCTATTACTAGAACCCTAAGTTTTTTTAATTCCGAGTCATTTAAGGCCGACTAATTATGGATGGCCTCAATACATGTATAGAGGATGAAACCTGACCAAGATACTAGAGACACAATTTTTGACAAGCCACAAATTTACAAGATTTTAGGGAGGATGCTCTTTTCTTCAGTTTTGTGTTTGAAAGAGAAACACCCAACAATCGAGTAAAAAGAAATTGAGTTATTTTAGTTTTGTTACTCGTAAAAACTAGTTCTTTCATTTATTCCAGCCTAGTTTACTCACAAAATTGTTAATATCCCATTTGTAGATTTTTGGTGGGAAGATTATGGTGCAAAAACACTAAATCTTCAGAGTCTAGCCATTTGTATTTTGTGTCAATCGTGTTGCTCTTATGGGTGTGAACATAACTGAAGCATGTTTGAATCTGTTCACAGAAAGAAGTGCAACATGTTGACAACATAACATGACCTTGTTTTTGTGTGATACAAACATCACCTTGTTGCGAGACAAGTGGAGGGGCAAGATAGTCATGAGGCAATTGACTTGGATGTTATCTATTCGTATGCCAATTGCTGATTGGATTGCTGGGCCCGAGGATTTGGATGAGCAGCCCATGTTTACCAAGGAGGACATCGCAACATTGGAGAGGGAAGCAGAGGAAGTGCTAGTGTCAAGGGAAACAATGGTGTCAAGAGGGGTTGGTATGATCTTTTTAGAGAAAATTGTTGTAGAGGAGAATTTTTTACCTTCCAATTCGAAGGGGCAGCAGACTAGGTGCTAGAGATAATATTTATATTAGTATATTTTGGTGCATTATGACTATAGTCTATGACTCTATAAGCATTGTAGTTTGTATTTTGTGCTTTTTTTGGTCTAAAACTGCGCATTGCTCTTTTTTGGTTGAAAATTAATAGAAAATATACTTATGCGGAGTTTTACATATTAAGTTTATTTTATGAATATATATGTTTTAACTAGCGATAAAGTTACTTAGTCCTTAGTCCGAGTCAAACTTTTGGGGTGACAAGGCATTGCCAAATATGAGTTTTAAAACTATGGCATTGGTGCTTAATTTCCTTGTTCCATCCTATCTACGCATCCCAAAATTAAATGCAAAACTTACCTTGATAATTGCACCTACCGACCCTAGTGGGGGTTATCTGCGCGCCCCTTCTCCCACTCACTAAAGCTCTTGGTCGTTCTGAAAATGAATATTTTAGAACTCTGGAAACTTAAAATCTACGATTGTAATATACCAAATGATGGGCTTTTGAACCCTTATTTATAGCCGCTAAACCTTTAAAATTTGAAAAATTGTTCATCAAATTTCGTAAAATCATCATTTTTTTTCAATTGTAACTTATATTGATGAATTGGAAGAAGCGTTGGAATTTTGGCATCACAAGCAGTTTTATGGTATTTACCTAGTTATTGGTATGGGCACATGTATGCTATGTACTAGGTATGTGATGGGTTGGGTACGCCAGGGCTACGCCCATGGTACGACCAAAAGTACCCAATTACATTTGGGTATGTTCAAGGACATAGTAGGACGTAGCCAAGTACTTTTGGCCGTACCTTGGGTGTATCCGCAACGTACAAGATCCTAAAAAGGCGGCTTTTTCAAATTTTCAATTTTTTCTAGTCAACAAAAGGTCAAATCTTATATGGTGGACCTACTAGGAGCGACAATGTTGATGCTCGTGGTTCTAATCGTGATGTTTGTAGTTCTAATGAACCACATGATGGTGATGATGCTCATGTTAAAGACAATAGAGGAGAGCCATTTGATTATTATTATAACTAGTATGTTGATTCATCTTGATTTGTGGGTACATTGTAACATTTGAACAATGTACTTGTTCTAAGTTTGATCAATGAATATCATGACAAAATGCATTGAATTCTCACTATGTTTTGTGGCTATTTTACTTATTTTGTTTGCTCTGTGTATGGTTATTTTTGCTTATTTGGCTATTTTTTTAATATTTTTTGTATATTTTTGTACAACTGTACTTAAGTGTTATACACTCCCCCCTAAAAAATTGCCTTACTAGCATATCAAGTCTCCATACCCGTACCCATACTGTACCACATACTGGCTCCCTAGGTATTTACGAAATTATTTTGTATTTTTTTAAAAAATCACTTGTTTTTTAGACTAGATCGGTCTAGCAACCCATCTATGCACCTTACACCCTTCTGGGTTTTTTGGACCTAAATTATCCTATCCATTAAAGACTATTTAGAGTCTAGACCTCACCCAATATGCTTTAATATCTTCTAAATCTTATGAACCTAATTTAGCCTGTCCGTTATATGCTATTTGGACTTGACCTAGCACACTTTATTACCTTCTGGGTCTCATAAAGCTAGTTTAGCTTGTCTATTATAGGCTATCTAGACTTGACCTAGTAGCATTTATTACCTTCTTGGCCTTACAGACCTAATTTAGTTTGACCCTTATAGGCTATCTAGACTCGAACCTAATATCTTTTTTATATTTCTTGGTCTTTTAAACCTAATTTAACTTTTCCATTATAGGCTATCTGGACTTGACCTAGTACCTTTTTACCTTTCTTGGTCTTTTGAACCTAATTTAGCTTGTCCATTGTAGGCAACTTGGATTGACCTAGTACCTTTTTAACTTTCTTGGTCTTCCGGGCCTGATTTAGCTTGTCTATTATAGGTTATTTGGACCCAACCTAGCACCTTTATATCTTTATGGGTCATTCTGACCTAATTTAGGCTCTACTTTATAGGCTATTCATACCCATCCTAACACCTTTCCCCCTGAGAGCTTTGCTATTAGATGGATTTTCTTTTTAGATTAATCTACGTATGCTTGTGTTGCATTTTTCCTTGTAGTCTTGCATCTTTAGAGTAAGCATGTGCAACTTTTATGCTCACGACAATTAAGACAAAGGAATGTACATGTGTGCACTTTCGTGGAAAGGTAAGTCTAGGTAAGTATGTTTCATTATATGTTCAACTTCTTAGTTACTTCATTTTTGTCATTTCCTTCGATTTTAGTACTATGTTAATTTCCCTAAGCACCATCCTGTTTTACACTATTCTAACATGTGATGAGCTTTAGGTTGGACATATGTATTCACCTTATTTTCGCTTACTAACGATTTCTTTTACAATACTTGTCGATGCATTAATCTCTTTACATGTATATCCTAAGGAGTACATTTGCGATTGGGGTGGGCCCAACTAGTAGCATATCGTGAGAGATCATTGTGGCATTTTCCTTCCTACTACCATCTTGTATCACCTTCACATCAACTTTACTTTACCTCCCTAGGTTCCCGCTCTCGCAATCTATCCTCTTCTTTCCTCTGTCCTTCAATTTGATTGGACATAACTGATGTCATTGGCCCTGTCACTGATGTCACATTTCCCTTCCTACTACCACCTTACATCACCTTCACGTTAGCTTTAGTTTTCCTCCCTAGGTTCCTATTCCCCATGTCTATCCTCTTCTTTCTTCTTCCTTCATTTGATTGTACATAGCTTACATCATCGGTAGGGCATATCCCTTGTTTTATGTAGTGCCACAGGCTGGGCCAGTGATGTTGGCTAAAAGTGAGTCATGGCTTCTAGGATGTAAGTTCTTATATATAGGGTTCCGATTTGTCATTTCTCAATATATCATTGAAAAATTCACTTTGCTCACACTTGCAAATATGCCTTGGGAAGGAGAAAATAGCTTAGGGTTTATTGTAGCTTGACATTGAGGAAGACAAGTTGAAGCATTGGGCCATTGAAGAAGACCAATAGGAGCTGAATCAGCAAGGTCTACCTTAGTCTTTGAAGTCCTTACCTGAAGGTTTACTTACATATTCTATTTATCCATCTTTGCTTCATCCACCACAATATTTCACAATGTGCTATAAAACCTAGGAGGGAGATTAATGTGTTGACAACTCGACCCCCTACTAAGTTTCCCTAACCCCTAAACTCTATTTTTTTACTTTTTTTCATGATTGTGCTTTGTATCATGATTTACATGGAATAGTGTAGCATATCTTTTACATTAACCATTTACATGTACAACACTTGCTTTGGTTTAGGGGCATCCCTTACAACCTTTAGTTTAAATAGTTCTGGTTGACCGCCCAATGGCACTCTCTTTTGCTCTACAGCTCTTGCTTTTTCCTAGTGTTACCCTGCCTGATAGAGTTGAGTTCCGAGTTGCAGCAAATTTGTAGGAAGTGCAACTACAATTTGCATATAATATAGAGGATTGGTTGCAAATCAAACAAGATGGTCTATTGTAGAAGCTATGTAATGTCCCTTTTTGGGGGCAAAACTAAAGAACAAAGAATTAGCACAAATCCCAATTAATTCAAATCTGAATTTTAGACTAGCAAACTGAAATTTAAACCCAGATTAAAACAGTGATCAAATTTTCCGAACAGCAGTATGAAAATATATGAAAAACACTTGAAACTCTTCAAATAACTTTGCCAAAATATAAATATGTATTTTAGGCATCAACCAAAGCAATTTTCAACATGAAATCTGAAGGAAAACACTGCTGGAAATTAATTAAAAAATCAGCGAAGAACGGCTTCACACAAAATTATGAAATGAGGGTTCACAAACCCCCAAACTTCACAACGAATAGTAGATTCCAGCTTTATAAATTATGAGAAAGTCAAATATGAAAGCAAATTTGAATTCCGTGCCTTAGAAGGCACTAAACTCCACTCTAGGGGTAAGTCACTCCACCTAGGAGAGACCCAAAAATGCATGCAAGAATCTGAAATGTCTTCTTTTCCTCCAAATCTACAATTCGCCTTCAATCCACACAAGGATGGAGGGTTTTTCGTCCCCCAACTGGCCACAAGAAGGGTTTTTGTCCTTCTTGTCCTTCTTGGAAGAGCCACACACTTGGATTTCCGCCCAATAGTGGAAAGAACAATGAGCAACAACCCAAAAGTCCAATTAGAGAAAATGTGCCAAAGTGAAAGCCCAAAGGAAGTCCTTTGGCGCCAAGGCCCGAAAAGGACAAGGTTGACCCATAAAGAGCTCTTTTAATCTTTTAATTGGCTTCATTAATGCACCAAACCCCAACCATCCTGCTAAAAAGAACATACTAAAATAAAACATTAAAATTAGAAAATAAAAGTGCAATGAAAGTTCATTTCCTTTTTCCAGTTCACTCCACTTCTGTGCCATGGAAAAGGGGATGACGAGAAGTCCAAAATCATGCTCTCAACTTGGAAAGGGGGGACATTACAAGCTAATGGCCTTGCAAACTTGCAACCGTGCATGTTTGGTGATAGGAGGCACAACCCCATTTCTATGTTGGAATTCTCCTACATTGGGTTTTTCTAGGGGAATGTCTTGTGTCCCTCTTGTCATGTGATGTTTATGTTCTTTGCTTGCTCTATTGCTCATTCTTGCATGCTAATTTCAATTCTAGCCCTTTAGCAAGTATTCTCAATTCTATTATAAAATCTGTTTGAAAGCATAGTTCGGCTGATGACTTCGGCTAAAATTGCGTCATGATTTCTAGGATGTAAGTCAATTTATATAGGGTTCCCATTTGTCGTTTTTGAATATCTCATTAAACAATTTAATCTGCTCCTACTCACAAATCTGCCTTAGGAAGCAAAAGATGACTTAGGGTTTAGTGTAGCTTACATTGAGGAAGACAAGTTGAAGCATTGGGCCATTGAAGAAAACCAACAATAGGAGCCGAACTAGCAAGGTCTACCTTAGTTTTTGGAGTCCTTTGTTGAAAGTTTACTTAGGTCTTCTACCTACCATCTTGGCTTCATCCACAACAATATCTCACAAGGTGCTACAAGCCCAGGAGGGATATTATTGTGCCAACAAATCAACCCTAGATAAGTATCCCTAACCCTAAACTCTTTCTAAGCATATATTTATCTTTTACATTAGTCATTTACAATTACAACACTTGCTTTGGTTTAGTGGCACCCCTTACAGCTTTTAGTTTAGATAGCTCTTGTTGACTGCCCAATGCTCTCTCTTTTACTCGATAGCTCTTGCTTTTGCCTAGTGTTACACTCCTAGAGAGAGTCGAGTTCTGAGTTGCCGCAAATTTGTGGGAAACACACCTGAAATTTGCACGGAACATAGAGGATTGGTTGCAGATCAAGCAAGATGGTCTATTGTAGAAGCTAATGGCCTTGCAAACTTTGCATGTCTGAATGTCTCGTGTCCCTCTTGCTGTGTGATGATTTTGTTATTTACTTCCTCTACTGTTCATTCTTGCATGGTAATTTCATTTTCAGCCCTTTAGCAAGTTTCTCAATTCTATGATCAAATCTGTTTTTAGGCATGGTTCTTGATTAAGCATGTGGAAGTTATATCAGTCACAAGTTAAAGCACCAGCATACTTCTTTTCTTAGACTGTCGAATTCATGGAAGTGACTAATCATGCATTTGTAGCATTGTAGACATGAATCTGGACATGTGCATACTGTAATTTTGAATGAAAGATGTAGATGGCAGCCACAGCTGTAACAAACAACTAATTTTCCTTCTATGTATGTTTATTTCGGTAGCAAATTGCTTTGGATCAACACATAACTAAACTAGAATCTGTGTTAAAGAGTTAGTATAAGATCCAAGCCGATTATGACCTTGAAGCTCCTTGTTTATGACAATTTTTCTATTTTCAAAGCACTTATGAAGAAATATTTGCTATTTTGATTTTTGGAGTAGAAGAGGAAAGAATAGCATTACCAAGGAGATACTGCTCTTGTAAAGGATTTTACACTTGTGGCACAATTTTGAATGTTCAGGTGGAGCCACCTTTCATTCTGTTGCATTCTGTTACTTTGACATTCTTCTTTGATCATTTTTGGACATTATAGAGGTGTGACTGGCATGCATGGCACTTGGACTTATTTTCAATGTGGTATTTGGGTTACTTGCGTGCAATGATTGATTTTGACCTGTTAGTTTCTTCTATCCTCTATGGGTTCTGGTCTGTTGCTGTGGGTTTAGTGCTGCAAAATGTGGAGTTTGAAGCATGATTTTTTCAAATTGGAAGAATGAAGATTGATGAGAAGAGATTTTTCATATTTGGAGAACTAAGATTTGATCAGTCTCAACTTATCACTTTGAACAGAATCTGCATTTTATGGTGGATTTATATTTTGGGTCAGAATTGAGCAGCCATAGGATCCATAAAGCTTCTAGTTTGATTTTGGATGCATTTCTTCATTTTCAGGAGCTTGGTATTTTTTTTCCTGACCAAAGAGCTGTTGCTTATGGCTGCAAATTGTTATAGAGCTAGGAAGAAGGCAGAGATTTGGATAATTGCAGCTATGCTGTCCTATATCCTCTACAATATTGAAACTCTAATTATACGGATCGCAGATAAGGTGTAATGTGTTTTATGTTCAGTACATAGGAAAGCTAAACAGTTACATAAGACATAAATTTGGCTGAGAGATTAATTACAACAATAAAGTTACCTTCAAGGTGGTTAGATTTTACGTTAGACTCTTCCTCTAAGAACGTGTAACTTGTCCACTGTATTGTTATTAGATATGTGATCGGCTGCTTACATGAGGATGCAATATCCTTCAGCTTTAGTTAGAAGTTATGCTTGAGTGCTTTGATGAACGACACATTTCGAGGTCTGATTACGTGGAATGATAAGAAATGGGGTTTAATGTGATGAGGATTGTTACTTTATTTGGTCATCACATTGATGCATTGAATAAGGGCGAGCATAAAATTTTATATTGTTTCTTTGCTTTCACTGGCTGGGTTGTAGTATTCTTCAAAGACCTCAATTTATGTCTGTTAGTTAATGTTTTGATTATTCATTTATTAGAAAGACCAGCTATTGAATCATTCTGGGGTGGCTACAAATAGGTGGACGAACTTCGTAGAAGCAAACAAGTTAAAGAGGCTTCTGAGAGAGAATTGGAGGCCTTTATACATGTTCTAAAATCTGCTAGAGAACAACCTATTCATGCCAAACCTCCAAAATGCTCTTGGCAGGCAGACACGAAAATGCAATATCGAATAGAAGCTCTTGAAGCTTTTGCTTTGGATGCATGCAAATCTGATGAACAAAAGAGAACTGCTACTGAGGTAATTGTATCTATGGCATAGTTAAATGTGTCATAAACAAATTATAACAGCATTTGGAAATACTCTGGAGCAATTTTAATGTCTGATTGAATGTTAAAAATATTACTTAGATGAAGATGCTTTTTGGCAAGCCAGGTGTTGAAGGCTTTGGGAATTCCAAGGATCTCATCTTCTGTGGTAGACCTATTAATAAACGTTGGTTACTTTCCTGTTCATGTCAATCTCGAGCTTTTAAAAGTTGAAATCCCTACAAAACATTCAGATGGAGTTCTTTCTATAGTGAATGATATATTTGAACATTCTCCTTCTGATCAAGATGAGGTACTTTACAAATAATTATCCTTTCACAGCAGAATAGATTGGTACAGAGTACTGTTTTACGAAAATTTGAGATTCTAAGTGCATTGTTTATGAACTCGTACTCCAGAGTATTCGGAAGAATCTTACATATTTGAAAGTTTATGCAATTGATGTAGATGAAGCTGATGAGGTAAACTTAAAAAGGTTTTTGCAATCTGTTTTGTTCTGAAGTGAATATGATGTTTAGTCACTTTGCATGTACTATAAGCTTTCATGGAGCATTTATATTTTATTTCCTCATATACCATATTGTATGTTCCTGATTTTTGCATCCCACTATTTGAGCGGGGTGCCTGCTGGCCTGCTACAGCTAGATGATGCCCTGAGTGCAGAAAAACTACCAGATGGCCGCATAAAAGTTTGGGTACATGTTGCAGATGCAACACGCTGGGTGGATTACAATAGTATATTAAACAAGTCAGCGACTTTCTTTTATGTTGGAACCCTATCTTTCCATTTGGATCATACTTGCCTGAGATTTGTTTGGTGTGCAGGGAGGCAAAGCGCAGAGCAACATCTGTTTTTTTACCTACGGCAACAATTCCCATGTTTCCCGTGAAACTTGCAATGGAAAAGATGAGCCTGAGACAGGGCATTGTTTGCGATACTGTTAGTGTATCAGTTGTTTTGAATGAGGATGGAAGGTATAGTAATTCTTTCTTGCCGATGTTTTCTACATGTTAAATTTCTTGCAATGAAACTTGCCAGACACATGAGATGTTGAAACAGTAATTCATTGTTTTGATTGAGGGTATTTTCCTGAATTTGGAGATTTTCATGTGTGAGAAAAGCATTGCAGAACACAACGTAGAGATCTCTACAATTAAACCTACATATATGATGACTTATGAAGAAGCAACAGAGTTACTTGCCTTGAACATTGAAGAGGAGCCAGAACTGAGTTTGCTTTCTAAAGCCGCTGCTCTCCGTTTGAATTGGCGACTTAAACAGGTGATATCTGTATCTTTTATTAAAAACTTGAACTTCTGTTTCTTTCTTTTACTTGATTGTTTTCTATCGCTAAGTGAGTTGCACATAATGTCCCTGTTAATTTTCACAATAGGCACATTGAACTCTTCTAGTCTAGATTGTCTACCGAAGCATCTATATAAAGCACTTCTCTGTTGTGTGAGTGCCTGCAGATTGATAAGACAACACAATGGAACAGATGTATGCATCATTGATGTGTGACTTATTGCTAGGAGAAAGGACATGTGATTCAAGAGTCTCGTTTATTTTCAATTCATTGGCTTATCACACTGCATATTGGTTTCTTTCATCTAGTTATGTAGGAAATACCTGAGTGCCAAGAATGTTTCAATCTTTATAATGATTATGTTCTGGTTGAAACAAAGCATTGGTTTCTTCTTCCACTTTTTTTTTTTTGATATTGGTAAAGGATGAGTTTTTTGACAGGGACCCTACCCCGTTACAAGAAGGCCTTCAAGCCCAGATATAGCAATAAAGCACAAAAAGGGATAGAGACAAAAAACAGCTGCCCACCAACAAAAAACAACCTACCAATAGGACTGCAGCAACAGAAAAAAGAAACAAGAGGAACAAAGATGTCAAGCCTATTTACAGGCACTTCTAGTTCTAGGAGGTGAACACCTTCGCACAATCTGATTTCGTCTTTTACAAGCTACTTGTGTCCACTTTTCTTCTTTAGGGTTTCTCTAAAGAAATCCTCATTCAAACCTGATCTTTTGATGTGACTTTTGAAACCTGTGCTTTCCCAAAATTTCAATACTTTTATCATCTATCTCTATTTTCTGAGGAAATCAGAGTAGAACCAATGAAAAGTGATTCATCCTCTACAGTACCTCTCTGCACATCAAACTCTGTAAACTTTTGCTGATTTTCTTTCTTATCTCAGATCTCTTGATTCCTCCTTTGGAACTTCAATCTGCTGTTCCTCATCAATCTGACCTTCCACTTCTTGAACTGTAGGATCTTCCATTTCCCGATCTATTTCAGTCCGAGATGTCACTTCTTGAGCTTCTTCTTTTTCTTCTACGTATTCTTCTTCTTCTTCTTCCTCTCCTTCTGTCCCCGAGTCTTCCACTCTCTCCTTGACATTTTCCCCTTCTTCTCTTTCAAGTAGATTCATCTCCTCCTTTTCACACTCCACATGAAGTGAGCTATCTTGGGCTGTTTAATCTCTATTTGCTGAAATCCAAAGGGCTCATCAAAATACTTCCTCTTCCAGCCTTGATTAACCAAGTTATCTTCCTTGCTTCCAGGGGATTCGAAGGTACAAGGTTCTGTCCACATGACCCAACCTACGACACGTTTTGCATCTAAGACTATGTTCCTCATACTCAATCTGTTGGACCCAAGTTCCAAATTTTGAATGTAAAGAAATATAGTCAGGAAGAACATGGTTAGAAAAAACATTGACACAAAACTTTGCATGTATTAATCTAGAGCTAGCCTTTGTAGCTCCATCAAAGGCTATAAAAGTACCAAAAGTTTTAGCAATACTTATCATCAAATCATCCTCCAAAAAATCGAGGGGAAGGCTAGGAAGCCGCACCCAAATAGGCATAACATTGATGTTTTCCTTTTCTGGATCAAAAGATGGCTTCCATTTGCTGGGAAAAAGCCCCATATTACCTAGGAACCAGACGCCATCCACCAGTGCATGTGAACAATCCTCTAAGAGGTTGAACTGGATCAGGAAAAAATCCCTTAGACATAGCAGAGATCTCCATGCTTCCTCTAGGTTTCCACTTTCTGGCTGCCCACCTACGAAAGACATCAATGTTCGGTCTAGGCCCCAAAATGTTTTCAATGAGAGCCAACTGATTTCGCTGGATAGCTCTGTTGACCAGGGCTGTTGGGAACATCCAAATGGAGACCCTTATTGTCCACATGGGTATGTAATCCTTGTGAACAACAAGGGTTAGTTGTGTCGTTTTTCTCTTTTCCCCGAACCATGTCAGTCCTGGAGGAAGAAGGATTAGCACCAGAGGAATCGTTCCTCTTGCTGCACCCATCAGTATTACTCCCATCAGAGCCATTATTCTACTGCTGTTGTGAAACAATCAGACCCTCCTTCCCACCACCAACCCTCTCTGTCCATGTATCAGGGGCCTCTTTGACCAAACCTGAATCATATTTCAAGTTTCCCTTCACTGACAATCCTGCCGAAGCCTGTGTAGATGGCCTAGGATCCAATCCCGCGCAAAAGAATTTTCAAAGTCCGTCCTGCTCAGGTACCTCACGAGCCAAACCATCACAGTCTGTACAAAGTATGTTATTGATTGCCTTCCTTGTGCTTGCATATACACATGGAAGCATACAGTGCAACTCTACTTTAACACTAAAGAAAAATAACTTGTATTTCTGAACCTTCAAGGTGACTGTCATCAACCTATTGTGGCAATTTTCGATAGGCATGGTATGTGCTCAAGTGGAGCAAGGGAATGAGAAACATAATCCACAACCTTTAGAAAAATGAAAGCAAGAACGAAAGAAATTATGAAACTATATTTATGCTCACGAGGGACAAATGTAGGTCAATGGAATTTGAAAATATGTCCACTTAGAATAGAATAGTAGTAGGGTAGTAAAGGACCTCAAATAATGGAAAATTTGCTAAGACTTAAAAAAACTTAAATAATGGAAAAGTTGCTAAGACTAAAGCTAAGGCACTAACAAAATAAAAGTGAAACAAGGGGGTATACCCGAGATGGGTAAACTCTAGACATAAAATACAAATATAAATATGAATGTCCAAGTGAGAGTAGAACTCTCTAGGGAAAATGAGGGAAAAAATTGCTGATAAAGACCAAAGATGCGGGAATTGAGGAAAGAAGTTCGCACATCATGTTTGTATCAAAGCTTGGAGCGAAGAAAGAATTTTCTTAAAAAGCAGTGAGTGGCTAAGAGTTCCTAGAACAAAAGAACAAAAATAAGACCATTGTTCTCAACAAGGATTATTATTTTTTAATTCAAGATCTTTCCTTTTACAGTGGATTTAATCTCCCTTCTATAGACGAAGGACTCCATATTCCATTCCCACCTTGTGTAACCCCTCTAGGTTCTCGGGTTTAAAAAGGAATTACCACTGATGTAACATGTTTAGTATTTACATTATTAACATTAATATCAAGTGTTAGTATGAATGCCACATAGACTTAAGAGTCGAGAACATCTTGGCGAGGATGAAGAGTAAGAGTATGATCTGTACTTAAATAAAACTTGGAAAATACTTGGCTGATAAAAGCAAAAAAAATTTGAACCTCCCCCAAAAGTATTTTTTCTTTTAATGAAATGTTCAAAATAAAACCAAAAAAATGTGAACGTCCCCTGGAAGTATCTTTTCATTTAATGAAAGGTTCACAATAAACATCAGAACAAACAAAAGAAACATATTATTTCCAAAAGATATCATTGTAATAGAATACCTGTAATTAATATTTGCCTGTTTAGAACCTGCTATTATGGTTTAGCTTGATGCCTATGAAGCATAATCATGCAACTCAGAGTCAAGAATAACTCAACAAGCTGAAGAGTATATTAGACTTAGCACTTGACTTAAAACTTGACAATAAGTGGAGAAAGTTGGATTTGCTTGTTTTCTTGAAGAGTAGAGGAACACTTGGGAGTACCTTTTGGGTAAGAGTATGGTGACTATGTGAGTATAATTGCCAAAACAAACACCATTGTAATCTATCTCCCTAAATGCTACTTAAAAACCGAAAAAAGAGCACACTATTGGTTGCTTAAAATTCTTATCAAGTGCCACATGACATCTGTTGATGTCTACTTGTTGGAATTTAAGCTCACTATTTTGTGAATTCAACCTTACTCTACTGGTTAGAGTTGTATTTCCGATTCAGAAATGACAAAAAATGGGAAAAGTTAGGTGGTATAAAAATATTTGATAAAATTGAGCATATAATTCAGGAAATATAAATGGGAAAAATTTATCATAATTTTATGGTTCCCTTTAAACATATTTTATAAAGATAACTAAATCTATGTTTGTAATAAAAAATATTTGCCTTTTTTATTGTTTGATATTGTATTTAAAACTGTATTAAAATTTAAAACACTATAATCTAGACTTGAATATTAAATTATAATCTTTTAGAACTTGTAGTTTAACTATTGACATTAATTTAAATTGCATTTTAAAAACATATGATTTAACATGAAAAATTTGAACCTAAATTATAGAAAAGATTCTAATTTATCAAACCCAATTGAAGAAAACCATACTTTATAAACCTAATATATAAAATATAAAGCTACATTTACTAACCTAATATATAATCTCTCTTGATGACATGATTAGTGCACCACATAAATTTGAAATTCTAACCGCCATTTGGGTGTTGGATTTTTTTTCAGTTTTCTATAGTAATGTACCCTTAATGTATTCTTTCTGAAGAGAGTTATAAAGCAGATCGAGATCAGATGTAGTTGACAATTGTAAGTTATGGTTCTCACATACTTTTCTATTAACAGTAAGAAGGAATATGTAAGTTATGCTTCCCATGTTCTCGACAATTATAAGTTATGTCTCCTATGTTCTAGCAAAGACGAACATAAGTGAAAATGTCAAAGAATAATGGTTTTTGCTCATGAGTTGTATTCCAGTGGTAAATCCCATGGAGTTTACAAATGTTGTCACATTGTTGAGTCACAAACTGACTCCCCAATACTGGCTTTCCCTCCCAATTACCATAGCAAGGAATTTTTTATTTTAAAAGATACTTTTTTTGTCTGCTGATTGGCAGCTAGTTTTTGCATGGGACCCACAAATACCTATAAAAAATCGGTGACCACTCACCAGAAACTTGCCGGCTGAATTTGTGGAGCAGATTAACCCACTAGTACTCGACACTTGACTGGGTACTTCACTAGTTTTCAAACTATGGCTGTTTGATGAAATGATCACCTTCTACCAGTAATTGGCCCGAGTTTTAAAACCATGGTTGTTGGATAGAAATTTAGAATGATAGCCTTCTACCACTAGGTGGCAGCTTCCTATTAGTTGTCATGTACTCTAGCACTTGTAACCATCTTATTTGTTGTTACCTCTTGTAACTTCCCTAATTACCTGTACATTAATTCTCTTTATAAATTTCTCTCTCATATAACATTGGTAGGTATCAGAGCCACAAGGAATCCGAGGTCGAGGATGCTCGGAGCTGAGCCAAAAAGAGGGTTGAGTTCCATTCGTGTATAGGAAAGAGAGATGGATTTACATACATGTTTTAGATCGAAGTCGGAGAATAAATTTGTGGAGGAAGTTCAAAAACAGAGTTTGTGGGCTGACAGAGAGGAGAAAGGACAAAATCTTTGAAGAGAATATGGTTATCTTTGTTACTGCTGCTATAAATCTGTTTAATCTCTGCAAAATAATTTCCAGAAAACAAATAAATTATGATAAATTTTACTGTTCTTAAATCTTTTATCTGGTCCAAAATAAAATTTATGTGAAAAATTTCTGCATTCTAAATTTTTTACTCTACTGAAAAACAGTCTAAACTTGTAAGTCCAGTCAAACTGTGTTGTAGTCATGGCAAACTTACAAAACCTAGTTTTACCTGAGCCACAAAAAATTGTCAGGTCAAAACTATGATGCCTAGAATCAGAAGATACAATTCCTGTGTATCGTGATTGTGACAAAATCATCCCAAAAAATGAGACAAGACCTACTGCCATTTTTGAAGGTTATGATGAACATCATAAGGAAGCACTCTTCTGAAATTGCACCTATGATAAAATCCTAGAGGTTAGAAATGCAACCTCTGCAAGAGATCTTGGTAACGCTTGAACAATGAACATCAAATGCTCGAAAAAGGTCACGTGTTGTATCCTTAAATCTTGTTGTTTTCCATAAAAATGCCAGAGGGTGACTCAATGTCAGAGCTCCTGCTTAGGTCCTGCTTAGGTTGAAATACCTAAGAGACTGATTGACAGTTGTCAATAAGGCGGACGCCCTAGTGATGATTAGACTGCCACCTTTTTGAGTCATTTGTGGAATCTCTGAATTTTCTGTTAGAAACTTGCACTCAAATTTGACAAGGCTAGTTTGTATCTACAAAAGGAATGGAGGCAAGGACAATTGGGTGACCATAGTGTTGGATACTTTGAAAGTGCATTTGTTATTCAGTAGAAAACCAAAGGAAAAAGAAACTTAAGAATCCTCATGAAAACACAAGTTATTATGCTACCACTCTTAAGGTCGGGCATACCAAGAAGGATTGCCAGAAAAGACAGTATAATCTTTCATTCTAAAAGGCCACGGACTTAGGAAAATGTGGTTTGGTGCAAAGCATGATTTTGGGGAGGAATATGCTTTCATGGCTTCCCAGGACAACAATTATGATGCTACCAGTTGCTGGTTCGTTGATTCTGGGGCATCACATCATTTCACTGTGCAAGGACTTAACGTAAAATTCAATGCGGATTCCAGTTGTACAAATTTGGTTACACCAGGGGATGGTAGGTCGCATGCAATTGAAGGCATAAGTGATTTCTGCATTTTGAATGATGCTACAAATTTCATAGTTTTGAATGTTAGGTATGCTCCAAAAATGAAAAAGAATCTATTATCAATCAATCAACTTAAGGATAATCCTAACATAGAAACAAATTTCTGCATTAAGAAATGTATGGTCTTAGATGTTATGCAAGGCAAACTGGATGCCCTTGGAATCGGAAAAGGATGGCTGGATAGGCTTGTTGATCCTGCAATAGTTTGTTTGCACACATTGCTTGTGGAGGACAATGGTAGCATTGTTTGTAATGAAAGGTATGGCCATATGAATTTCAAGTATTTAGCCACACTTAGCTGAACTAATATGGTTTATGGGCTGTCTTCCATACAAGAGAAGCAGGACATATATGCAAGATGTTTGAAAAGAAAACAGAAATCCATTTCCTATTGAAGGTGCGTGGCATGCCAAAGGGGTTCTTGATCTCATTCCTGCAGATTTCTGCAAATCATACTAGAAATCATCAATTGTTCTAGAAGCATGGCTTTTTTCTTTAGTTGATTTCTCACTCAAAATGTGGGTCTACTGTCTGAAGAAGAAATTTGAATGTTTGAGTGCCTTCATCAAACTCAAAGCATTGGTAGAAAAACAAACTAGATGTATAAAAACTCTTAAAACAGATAATGGAGGAGATTTTACTTCCAAGCAGTTTGAGGATTACTGTGAGGAGTGAGAGATTTAGAGGCAATTGTCAGTTCCGTACACCCCTCAACACGATGAGGTTGTTTAAGTGAGGAACATGACTATTTTAGAGATGACCTGGTGTACGATGCACACTTGAGGCATGTTGTATAAATACCAGGGTGAAAGAGTTCAGACGGAAACATATCTCTTGTACAAAAATCTATGGAAATCCTTGCATGATGTTAGACCTGAAGAATCATGGTCATGATAGACACCAAAGGCAAACCATCTCTGTATTTTTTGGTTGAATTGCGTATGTTCTGGTTTGTGATGGTTAGAGGAAGTTAGATTCCAAAAGTAACAAATATTTCTTTGTTGGCTATAGCTAATAGTCTTAAGGATTATAGGATTCTTGATGATTTTACTAATAAGATGATTATAAGTAGAAATGTTAATATAAAAGAAAAAAAAACTTTTCTCATCATACTAACCAATTGGGAATCACTGATATTGACTGGAACCAATATTGTGATTCCATTGAAGGATGAGAAATCAAGTTCCAAGAGGGGAACAAGGGATAACGTTCCTTCCCTTGACTGAAAACAGTCTTCAGAACTGGAGACCACTCAAGGTTGGGCTCGACCACCACAAGTATATCCCCGGAGGAGATATGAGTTGGCAACAACTCGAATTATGGTTTAGATGCCACAAATATCTCATCATCGAAGGCGTAAGTGGTATTATACTAGATTGCAAGATTTGTAGGAGAGCGATTTTCCTCAGATGAACAATGTCGAAGATCGAGGAAACATATTGTTGCCTCCGATTAGCATCTTTATTTTTCTCTTTCATTAGACATATTCTAGGTGACTGAACTACAATCATATTTAGAAGCCCAAGGAAAAATTGAGTTGGAAGCAGTCATTTAGGTTGAATGACGCCCTAATGAACAATCACGTCTGGGAATGGCAGATTTGCCTCCAGGTAAAGAGCCAGTCGAATGCAAATAGGTGTATAAGATGAAATGTCAAGTAGATGGTACTTTAGACAAGTATAAAATCCGTCTTGTTGCTAAGGGCTTCTCGCAATAGGAAGGGATAGACTACGATGTGTATTTTATTCCAGCAAAATGATCACTTTTCAGTTGGTTCTCTCCGTAGTGCCCAATTTGGTTTGAAGGTGTATTAGATGGATGTGAAGAGCACCTTCTTGACCGGGGATTTTATCGACGAAGTTTACATTGTACAACTAGAAGAATATCAGATATCAGGAAAATACCATTTGGTTTATAGGATCATTAAGTCCTTGCATGGACTTAAACGAGATCCACAATCTTAGTACATCAACGTTGATCAACATCTACGAGGTTTTGGATTTAGAATTATTGTTTCTAATCCAAATCTCAATGTCAACAGTGATGGTGATGACATAGTGATACTTACTGTCCATCTTGATGATCATGTTATTTTATGTAGTTGTGGCCAAGGTTCTTGATGAAGGGATGCCTTACACCATGTAGCCTATATCAAAGTTAGATCTCACCGAAGCAAGCTCCTAGGCTCAATTTTAAACAAGAAATAAAGAAAGCTTCTTCTACAAATGTAAGGAAAGATTATAGGCTCATGGCATAATGGTATTACACTCCAATGATAATCTAATGGCAAGACTTTGCAAGAATTTTTCTAAGAATTCCAATACTATGACGTATCCTAAGCTTGCAGACTCAGCAAAGCTCCTACAAAATCAAACTTGGCTCAGCGTCTAAATGGATATTTGCTTGATTTCTCAATTTGGAATTTGATTTCCTTCATGCTTACAACTTCTTTCTTTATATAGATTTTGTAGAAGCTCTGGTGGGAGAAAAAAAATGCCTTTGCAAGTAAAGATACCTTGCAGAATATTCCCTCAATCGCCTCAACTTGCCATTGATTGGATTAGAGAGTTTGTGTTTGTTGGATCAAGCTTAATTAGATGACATGGTTGGTCCCTGGCCATGAAGGATGGATCACGAAACCCACGTGCTTCCCCAACTGTATTAATGTTGATAGGGATCCTTTCAGACTCAAAATTCATCATTGAAGCAAATGAAAATGGTACCAAAAAAATGCAAGGCTTCATGGCATAGATAGTGATCGACGACCTCATGGGTGTATTGCAACAGCAACCAGGAATTGACCGTCTGTGCAAGTCTTCATGGATTTAACATGCAAGAATAGTGTTCCTTAGCAAGGAGTGATACACAAAGGTTTGTGTGGCTTAGGTAGGTGTGTGTAGTGTGAAAGGCTTTACCTGGCTAATTCTTGTGTTGCATGGGATTGGAGTAGTTTTGTGTGGCCAAGATGATGATGCGTGGTTTTGGATAAGTCTCTGCGGCTTGGATAGGCTACCTTTGCTTCCACAAGAAATGGCCAAGGCTTTGGTTTCTTACACGGAATACTTGGGAGTGGTGTCGCATTGCACAAGTTATTATTAACTAACTCTAAATATTTTGGCTGATGCAAGATTTCTCGTGAGCTCAAATCCTCCTGCATCAAACATCCCAAGTAAGAAGAAACTTGAGCCCCTGCTCAAGCATGTCTTCGAAGGTCTTTCATGTAATGACCAAGCCTAGCGATTTGTGCATCATTAAGGCAAGGCACATTTTTCGACTTCTCTACCTCTCCCTTTTAGTAGATATTCCTTATGCTCCTTTTTGTGCGTTGTCTTTACTATGCAGTCCTCCAGAATATATTCGTTTTCTTTGTGCCTCTTTTCTGGTAGTTGGTGTCTCCAAATTACGTTTGCATGGTTTTCTTCTCTTGTTTGAGCCTCAAAAAGCTAGTATAGATCTCTCATGTCCCCTTTTTTGAATTTAATAAGTTAGAAGACCCTTATTCTATTCTCCATTTCCCCAAGGCTAAAGGGGTGATCCAAGGGAAATAAATTAATAATTTACCTTAAGTTGGCCAAAAGTAACTTTATATTGTAAAAAGGCAACTTATGTTTTATTATTGAAAAGGTGAACATTATTAAAAGCAACCCAAAATTAAATTAGAGGGGAAGTTGCTTTATGAGTGCTTTCCTTGAAACAAATGAAAGTAAATTTATGAAAGTGGGGCGATTGGTGTCACTTGGGCATCACTTTTTGATCATCCAACTTATTTGTGAGTTTGAGCATTCTGCTTCAGCTTTTAGCCTTAGAGGACGAAAAACCCTTCTGTGGAGAATTAGAGGATGAAAACCCTCTAATGGAAAAGGCTTAGGGATGAAAACCCTCATGTTTTGTGTGGTAGTTCCATCCGGTGACTACATATGCGCTTCAAATTTGGTCTATATCAGAAATTGGCTCCATCAAATAACCAGGGAGCGTGGAAGTTGTAGATCTACGCTAGGGCATCAATATTAGGGTTGATGTCACACTTCTGGAAGCATTTCTATGGCTAGCACCTTTGATACAAAAATCACCAAGAAATCGCGATTTATTGTAGACAACCATGAAAACGATTTATCTTTTCAAAAATCGCAATTTTTCTTTTGGTGAATTATTGGCAATTTTTTGCGATTAAAATCATTAAAAATCGTCCAAAAATTGTGGAAAATCATGTGCAATGTTTAAAATGTCAAAACATGAAATTATGTGCCCATTACCATGCATTTTGAGGTCGTTTTCTATTATGCGAGTTCATCCTCCCTGTTTTTCTAGGGTTTCAACTGGGATGAGCAGGTTTCAAACACCATTAACATGTTTGCATTTCAAACTTTCTTGTTTTCAACTATTGCGTTTCAAGTTGCAGGTTTAGGGTTCCCTGTTTGTTTTGGTGACTGCAAAGTTCAAACAACTGCTGTTGTACACTTGCGAATTGCATTTCCTTGAAAGGTTGAGTCGTGACTGTTGAGGCCTTTCAAATATTCAATAAACCCATATTATGCATATCCTACAATCATCGACCAAATTTGTTTCAAGGAGTTAGTCAAACAGTGAACAAACAAAGTTTTGCATTTAATTTAAGTTTATTTTATGAATTTAAATGTTTTTTTAAGTAGTGATAAATTTGGCGATTAATGTCGATAAATTGCTGAGAAAAATGAATCCCGATTTTCTGAGTCAAAATTTGTCTAGCTGATTAATTGCCGATAACGATGTTTTGAACTATTGTTGGCACCATAGATGGAATACTTGGCGAATACTCGCCACCCGTTTCTTTAAACGAATAATCGCCATTAAAATTCGCAAAAAATAACACGCCGAGTACTCACCACAACTCGGTGAGTTCGTGCTTTTAACTCGCCATATGTTGGTAAAATGCAGAACACGACTTTTACTCTCAAAAAACGCTGAAATAACACAGTTTTGGCTCCTTTTAAGGCCCTCCACTCCATCATTTTTACTCACACAACCATTTGAGCTTGCATTGCTTATGTTGAGTGGATTTTGGAGCGAATTCGAAGAGAAAACTTGGAGAATTGCATTTGGAGGTAGGCTTTTTTTTAAAAAAAATTCTTTCAAGTTATTTCAAATTTTATGTATATTATTTATGTTTTATACATTCATATTGTAATTCTAAATACATGTAATGTAAAATCGAATGCTTGTAATTTTTTAACACTCATTTGCAGCCAAAGGTATGTATTATTTTTTTTTTCGCAAATTCATTTTATGTATGTGTATTGTAAGTGATTCGTTTTGTAATTCTAAATACATGTAATGTAAAATCGAATGCTTGTAATTTTTTTATACTTATTTGCAGCCAGAGGTATGTATTTCTTTTTTAACGCAAATTTGTTATTCAGGCATCTTTTTTTTTAATTGAATTAAGCTTACGTTTTTCTAATTTTTTAAATGTGCATTGTGTTGTAAATTAGAGCTTAACAAGGGCATCAGGCTCGGCAACAGGTTCAACATTTGGGTCAACATCACTAGCAAGGACCATTCCTGCAATTGCCCATTCCAAAGCATGGAAGTATGTTGTACGTGCAGCTACTGAAAATGAAGTTGTTTGCAATTTCTGCGGTAGAAAAATGAATGGAGGCATCAATCGCTTGAAATATCACCTTTCATGTATTGTTTGTCGAGATGTTACAGTTTGCCCCAATATGACGGAAGAGGCAAAGCGAGAAATGAGAGCAGAGTTACCAGAGCTAGAGGAGAAGAAACTAGAGAAGGCAAAGGTGCAGGCAGCCATAGCACAAGCTATTAGACTTGGGACTGTAATGACAGAGGATTTAGAGGATGATGCGGCAACAATTGTGGGCTCTACTTGTGGTCCACGCATACGAAGCGGAAGAGCCGGAAGAGGCGCATCTTCATCGAGTTTGAGAAAAGGCATACAAAGCTGTTTTGTGCCAAAGAGCACACCTGGAGCACAACCTTCATTGGAAGGTATGGCCTGGAACAAAGATATGCACGAGGAAGCGGATAAAGCTTGTGCAAATTTTTGGTGCTACAACCTGCCGTTAAATGTGGCAAAGAGCCCATACTAGGAGTACTTGGTGACAACGTTGACAATTGCAGGGAAAGGGTACAAGGCACCCTCTCCAAAAGATTTGAGTGGGAAATTGCTTCAGGGTGCGATTGCAGATGCCACTACCATTCTAGAAGAGCAAAAGAAACAATGGCAAAAATCCGGATGCACCATTCTTTCAGATTGAAGGAACTGCACCCTCGTTAATTTTTTGGCGGCTTCAAATGGTGAGATGGTTTTTTTGAAGTCTATTGATGCCTCTAACAAAGTAAAAAATGCAGAGAATTTGAGTGCTATGTTAGAGATGGTTGTATCAGAGGTTGGTGTACAAAATGTTGTGCAAGTTGTCATAGACAATGCAACAACATATGTGGCGGCCGGGAGATTACTGCAGGAGAGACATCCATCACTCGTTTGGACTCCTTGTGCAACTCATTGCCTTGACCTTCTTTTGGAGGACATAGGCAAAATTGATTGGGTGAGGCCGGTTGTAGAAGATACAAGAACCATAACGAAGTACATATACAATCACCCTTGGGTTCTGAGCTTGATGAGAGAACACACAAAGGGGAAAGAGCTTGTTCGAGCCGGTGTCACAAAGTTTGCAACTAACTTCTTGACGTTGCAAAGTATTTCTAGTTTGTTGACACCTTTGAAACAAATGTTTGTGAGTCAAGCATGGCTAGACTCACAATATTCAAAGAAAGCTGACGGAGAGAGGGTTGCAAAGATAGTTTTTGATGATATCTTTGCAAAGAGAGCTATAGAGATCATCAAGGTAATTTCAAACTTCGATTTATATTTCATTCCTTTATTTTAATTTGTTAAATTATAAATAATTGTTTTACTTTTCACTTTTGTACTTTATTTGTAATATGTATTGTAAGTTTGCAACCTTACATTTTAATTTGTGTGTAGGTGTGAGAGCCGTTGGTGAGGGTTTTGTGTTTGGTTGATGGGGAGCAAAACCCCATGGGGTTTATATATGAGGCCATGGATAGGGCTAAAGAGTCTATCCAAAACTATTACAGGGGGGATATCGTCATTTATGGTCCCTTTTGGGACATTACTGATCGGAGGTGGAACAATCAACTCCACCAACCTATTCATGCAGTGGGCTACTACCTCAACCCCAAGTATTTCTACTCCGACAACTTCACAGATGTGAACGGAGAGGTTATGGAAGGCCTTTCAACATGTATTGAGAGGATAATACCAGATGTTGAGACGAGGGACCTCATCATTTTAGTGCTGAAGAGTTACAAACATGCTAGGGGGAGGCTCTTTTCTTCGGTGCTAGCAATTCGAGTTAGAGCCACGCAGTCACCAGGTAATTAAAATTAGAATGTTTACCAAGTTACTTATTAGTTACAGATTTGATTTTATTAATTACTTATACATTTTTGATTTTCTTGTTTGTAGGTTCTTGGTGGGAGGATTGGGGAGGGAATACCCCGCATCTTTAAAAGCTAGCCCTCATAATTCTATCTTAACCTTGTAGCTCTTCTGGATGTGAACGCAATTGGAGTTTATTTGAGGCCATTTACACGAAGAAGCGCAACAAGTTGATTCAAAAACGGCTCAACAACTTGGTTTTTGTTCAATACATTCTCCGGCTTTGCACAAGAAAAGTGGAGGCCACATTAGAGGAGCTCATTGATTTGGATGAGATTGATCCTTACAGTGAGTGGATTGGGCAAGAAGAGGAAAACCCTGCGTTCACAGAGGACAAGATTGCTTCTTTTGAGAGGGAGGCTATGGAGGGAGAAGCAATAGTAGGACTCCGAGGAGATATTGGATTGGATGACATCTTTGGAGGTGATCTCCAACATGTTGCAGAGGAGCCACCAACACCACCATCTAGTTCCAAGATCGAGCCAGAGTTGCAGTCTTCTAGGAGGAGCGAGGAGACGCAACCGACTGTGGGGACTAGTAGAGGCACTAGACCCTCTCCCAATATTTTTCTAGATTGAGGAAGAGGAAAATGTAATTTATTGTATATTGTAACTTGCATAGATATGAAATTTATGATGATATTTTTCAATGTCAATCATCATAAATTCATATTACTTATCAGCCGGTTGTTGTATTCGTATGATGATGCGATTTTGTATTGTATTTGTATTCAAATCTAATAGAAAACACTTCTCCAACATTTTATGGGTTCATTTGATACATTTTGTAGCTATGTGTTGCTTAAAATTTATGTTTTTAAAAGAAATTTGAGTATTTTTTAAGTTGCTGAGTATTCCCGACTATTGCCGAGTTTTGTCGAGTTTTTTTTTTGGGGTCTGTTGAGTATTTGCCGAGTACGAGTATTCCAACTATGGTTGGCGCCACCATTGGGAATTGTTTTTTGGGTTAAATTCTCCATTCTCATGTTCAGTTGTGCCATAAATAATTTTTGCATTTTGTTGTAATTGAATTATGCCGTTATTCTAATAAAATCTCTATTTTCAGCTATTTATCAGAAAAATCAGGGTTTTAGATTTTTTCAGATTCAAGGTTTGAGCAATTGTATATACAAGGGTTTTAATATCAAAAATTAGAATTTAATATTTTCAGTATAAGGGTTTTTTGTAAAATCTAGATTGTTCTAATTTGTCCAAAAAATGGACATTACAGTGGTATCAGTTTAGAACAATGATCTTGTTAGCTTGTAGGGTAAGAGATAGAATGGAGAAGCATTTGGAAGAGTCTCAGAATAACATGCAAGATCTTGTGGTATCAATGAAAATACAATCGGACTAGAAAAGAGTCAGAAGAAGAAGAATGGCAACAACTCAAAATTGATTATGAGGCCTACTGTGAAGAATATTATAATCTAAGCTTGAAATTTCAAGTTGACAGTGACCCTTCTGAGATTTCTGGTGATTTTAAAAGGAGGCATGATCTTAAGAAGAAGAGGAAGAAGGATCACTCAAAATCGTCTGAGCAAGCTTCCCACATATGATGAAAAGTTCGAACTTTACCTTTGAAGAAACTTTGAAGATGCTTAAGGAAGGAAGGAGAAAATTAAAGAAGGAAGAAGAGCAACCGGAACCAAAACATCAAAAGATTGCTAAGGAAGAAATCAGAAAGCAAGAAGAACAATCAAATTCAGACCCACAAGACACCATTGAGGAAGAACATGAGGGATCCAAAATGCAAGGTAAAGATCTTTTGATAGTAGAAGATATTTTATTGAGTTCCAATGATTGCATTTATGTCAATCAAGTCAAGGAGGAAAAGACATCACTAATTGAATGCAAAGAGTATAGATATGGAAATAGATGTTCCAATCCATGAGCTACCTAGCAATCTTCCGAAGAGTGAGCCACTACCATATAAGACTGACTTTTTGAATTTCAAATTAATATCTCAAAAGCTCCTACTTCAGCCAAAGAGGGTAAGCACTCTTATAATCTTCAGTTCAAGGTATGGGAATGATAACACAAATCTATTTCAGTTTTGCCATCATTCTAAGAAGGGTAAAAGAATGAAGATAGATCCTTTGGCTCAAAATGTATTTTGAATAATGGTATGAATTCCAGGTGATATTTTGAGATCTATAAAGGATAGGATTTCTTTATTTCAATATCATTGTTGTTGGTATTTTAGTATTTTTCATTATCCCATACAAATGGACTTAGCCACAAGGTAATGTCCCTTGAAACTCAAAAATAAGAGTTTAAGTTCGAACCCCGAAGGTTAAAACTTCGGATTTTTAGTGCATCTGCCAGTCAATGGACTTTAGAGTTTAGAGGAACAAATTGAAAATCGCCATAAAGTCCGATTTATAGAAAAATCTGAATATTTATGACAACATTAAGGAATTCAAATGGTAGCGAATAAAAATAAAAAAAAAGCCTTAGCTATGAACCTGATTTTCTATTTCCTAGGGCAGCGAACTATATGGGATTTTAAAGTCAATATTCTCATGCAATATATACTGATAATCAATATAGAAAATATCCCAAACTATTTCATATTAGATTTAAAAAGATAAATATAATAAAGCAAATAAATATTATAAAAATTTTATTCAAGTGCAAACATAGTTTTAAACTTCGAAAACTCACAACTCCATCAATAGTTGTAGTATATACACAAACTTTAAAAAGATTAAAACGTTCTGAAAGAGATCAACTATCAAATAAAAGTGAATTAAAAATTTTCCAACCACAGATAACCCCTCCATAAAGTGATTACAAACTTCCCAAATGGGTAGATCAAGTGGAGGAAGGGTGCAAACACCCTTAGAAAGTGCCCTAAGTGTCCTATGCACAGATAAACACCTAACTGTAATAAAAATCTGCCAATGAAGTCCACTTGTGACTCCCAAACAAAGCCATCTAATGCACACTAGGATATGTTGTCCCCCAAGTGTGATCCTATTGAAGGTTTTCGTCCTCAATAGGTGACCAAGGAAGGGTTTTCGTCTTTCAATGGCAAGAAGAGAAGCAACACTAACTCCAAATCCTAAGTATATATGCAAAATGCATGAATGACAATGATCCCCCTCCTCAATGCAAACCTCGTGTCTTTGGAGCCAAGGATGAACGCTGGAGGAAGATCAATCGGCATGACAGACCTCTTAATGAAGGGGGAAGTGCACTTTTTAACGGCTTCGCTGAGGAAGAATGGTCTCATAAAAAGGGACAGTGTCCATTTCGATTATGTCTTTGTAGCTCTCAAGAGTACCAACCTGGTAATGAAGGCTAAGAAGAATAGAAGTGCGCTTTTTGCTATTCCCGTGACTTATGCACCTAATCGAATCAGCTCCATAGCCAGGTACATTTACCTAAACCTTAATGTAAGGAGAAGACTCAAAAGTTCCTAATTGCTATTGTCATTCACCTATCACGTAATCGATCACTCGAAGCCATAAAGCAAAAATTTTTGTGTTTAAATAGAGTACGGAACTCCACGAATCACTTCCACGAACTTATGGATAGGTTCACCTCCCTAACTTTCCTTCCTTGACGCCCACAAAAGGTGGAATTTTTGGCTCAGAAGGTGGAATTTGGCTCAAGGCCTTCATTGTGACTAGTGTGCAAATGGGGATATGAGAAAACAAATCAGAATTGACCTCAGATGAGCATAAGGAAAATAATCGTCAATGATGATTGGATTCAGTGGTTGGAGCATAAGGGTCAAATATCTCAGCGACAAGCCATAGATCAGCAGCTGCAATAACAAAACATTCAATATCAACAAGGTATGGTTCATGCATGGGAACCACATAAAGGTATGCCCAAACAATCAATTGTTGTTTTGCAAGTTTGGTTGATTGATCCTCTACGTCCATCCGTATCCCAAAGGATTACCAAATAAAATTGTCTTAGTAAGACTAACTAGAAATCATATTTCTAATTGGTCCACAAATACATGCGTGTGTCAGTTTGGAGGAAACGAAGGAAACATTCAAGTTATCTACTTGTAACGAGGAAGTATCATGGATTACAGGTTATGCTTAAGAATAATTATAATGAAGAGACCTTGAGACTCATAAGTCAAATGCAAGGTTCAAAGGCATGTCACCGCACATCCAATAGTGCTCTCAAGGCAAGTGACAATTGAGTAGCTTAATTACAAGGTAAGCAGATTCATATATATATATTATCTTGGTTGGATTTGGATTTGCTGTTTGGATAGAGAGTGCAATTGCTAGAAACAATAGTCATGTTTGCAAATGCATGTGTCATATTATTTGACATCGTGATTGGTGATAAGTTGGCAAATGACCGTCTTCTATGGAAGGTCCATGGAATGCTAGATAGGGCAGCAAGAATTTTCTATTCTTAAACTAGTTTTGATTCAGGTGTTAATATACCATTCAACACTGGCATGATATTCTCCATATATAATGAGCTATATTTGTGTAACTAGTTGTGTTTGCATCATCATGATCCAACATTTGTGGTCAAAGGTCATGAAGATAAGTTACAAAGTGACTACACATCCTAACATCGGATCTTAGAGATATTTCTTGACACTAGCAAGGTAAACATCATGTTGATATTCAGATTTTTCAGAATAAGTTACTGTGGTGTTTAGACATTTGCTCCCGGGATCACGAAAGGACCTAGAAGATCAGTACATCACACATTTGGAATCAAGTTCCAATCATGTTCATCTTTCAAAGATACACAAAGGAAAATTTCCAAAAGATGATAATCACATTGACGGGAACGTCATAGCTTGTTGTGAGGTCTTTCATTACAACACTATACACACTTGGAAGAAGAAACCATATGCAATTCTGAATTTATAATTTTTTACTGGAAAAGCACAGGGCATATAGATTCTTTGATTCAATCTCAAAATTGTCTTTGCATATGGGATCCAGGTGACTTTTTGATGTACAAATAGGATAAAGAATTTAATGTGACTGTAGTTGATGGCTTCACCATTCCATGTAGCCAAGAGGATTCAACAACTTAAGCTTTATCTTGGAAAGAACATTTCATAGAACATGGGCAGCCCATTGTTTGGATGAAGGTGTTGAGGATATCTCAATAATTTCTAATGTAGCAAAGGAAGGTGAACAATTCTTTGATTAGAGACATTTTGCCGAGGCTTCAAATGATGTTAGTTCACATTATGAAAGGAATGTTCCTATCCAAGAAACATATCAGATTGACTTTCAGAATGATTTTATTGATAAACATGCACTTGAAAAGAGTATTTTAGTGGAGGTAAGTGTTGAGATCACAAATTCAGTGATTGATTACATTCTACCACACGGTTCTTGGGATGATGTATTGAGACATTTCAAAGCTTTAGTATGCCAAAAAACTGAGTTGAAACATGATCAGAAACAATGTGGCAATGCATATGAGAAAGGTGCCAATGAATGTGAAAATTGGGAAAAGCTCTTTGAACTGGAGATAAACTAACTTCTCATCCTTTTATATATCTCATTGAAGTTTATGTTAAGGTTGGACAGCCCATAAAATTCTTTGGAGATTTTCCAAGAAATGCAAAACAAAGGAGTTCCTATGAGTGTGATTGCTTATGAGAAAATTATATAGGTATTGTCAAATTCTCCAGGAAAATGGAATTCAAGCCTAGAATAAGGGATAGCTGATTTGGCTGTAAGTAATTTTGCAGCAGGTGTTTGTGCCCATAACAGAAAAATAAAGACCTCAAGCTCTACAGAACTGCTAAGATCCAATAATAGAGGTAAATTCCAAGTTCAACTAGATGAATTTGGCTGTCATTCTAACTTCATGAGTGCTGATTTACAGTTCAGTTTCAGATTCTCTAAGGCAACCAGAAAGCACCTGATGTGCCTAATGAGAGTGCAGTATCAGAAGGGGCCATTATGGTTAAGATGCAACAAAAACTAAATGTTTTAGAAGTGTAAGAGGAACAATTTTGTGCTAGTTCTCAGTCAAACAAAATGATGAAGAAAGGTTTATTCAGAGCATGGGATTACAAATTCCCAAGGATGAATTGGCATCCAAGTATTATAGAGATCGCCAATTTGGGAGAGCTCGACCAGTTGAGCTTGCAATTTTGCTTGAGGGCAAGCAATTTTGGGAAGGGCGAACTGTCATGTTGATGCAGAGCCTTATCAAACTTTAACCACTCACAATGTAGCAATACTCAAAAAATTCAATTTTAAGCCTATAAGGTCTTCCAAAGCAGCTTTCTTGACAAGTTTACAAGCACCCTCAAATATGCTATTTTAGGATCTTGGACTAAAGTCACTTAACGAAAGCTTGCACCTTATCTCTACATGTCATACAATGTTATTCCACCCCTAAAATTGAATCAAATCAACCAAGAAGATCTAAACACTTACCTCACTGCAAAAATGACCTCAAGTACCTTCTTAGTCAAATGCTCTTGCTAAGCTCAAGGTTGGAGTGATCTAGAGGGGTATAAGATAAACCAAAAACATTCCTCAATACCCATTACCTTATTTGAGGTGAGTGTCAATTTTTATAGTTCAACTCTCTGAGTAATACTCCTTTCCTTCAAATTCTCCTTTTGGGCCTCTCAACTCCTTACCAGCCCTGCCTCAAGGGAATTTTTTGTTCTTAACTTTGGTTCTAGATCCTTACTCCACACAATAAACTCAGTTTAAGATACCCATGTGCTTCTTCTATCTGTAAGTCAACTTTCACTAGGCCTTCTTTTGTAAGATTTCCCTCAAAAACACCCTTCTAGTCTCCAAGTTAGGTCCTTTTGAACTGTGTAAGGGTTAGAAGTACAACTGTCATAAATTGTAGAAATTGGAGAATTGTTTGGGTCTTCAAAAGTTCTATTTCTCTTAAAGGAGGTTCCAAAGGTTCTATCTTCTACTTTTCACTCCTTGAACCATCCTAAAAACCCTTCTTTAGTGGCCTTGACCACTTTGCTATGTCTTCCTGTACTGTACAGTCCTAATTACAACTGTAGCAGCACAAAACAAGTAAATGAAGCTTATCTATACCTTAAACTATCAATGCATGATAGTAAGGGAACTCTCAAAACATACCGTACAAGTTTGAACTTGTTTTCATCTTCTTGGCCTCTCTTGGCACTTAACTACCTAATTCTTGATCCCGGATCTTCACCTACAGGTTGCTTGCATAACTGTCATGCTCTTTCTATTGACTAAGGGGAATTGAAGCCCTCTAATTCCTTATTCTATCACCTTAAGGCTTCCCCACAACTTGCTTAGAGATTTTAGAACTTATCTCAGCCTTCAACCCTCTCCAATTATCCTTTTCACAACCCTAGAGCTCTCTTACTTCCCTACTAATCTGTAGATGCACTGTTATTAATATCTCGCCACTGGAGTCCTTTCTAGACTTAAGGTTTTAGTATGACCTCTGGGATACCCTTACAATGCTAACTTACCAGTTATGCTAACTTACCAGTTTGGGTGGTTGAATCAATGTGGAAACCAAGAAACTGAGAATCTCCACCAAACCCTGAACAAGGGTTTTTCTCAGGTCCGAGAAGAGTGTTTTGCTTACTATGTGCTCATTCACTCACTTCAAGATTTGAAACTTATCCTACAGTCTTGGATAGACTTTCCCCACATACCTTATTTATCAGCAAGGCTCAACATGGCCTCAAACTCGAAGAATGACTCTTTTCCTCATATCTCTGCCCTTAGCAGCAGGGTATTCAACTGTCAATCATTCACACAAAAGTTTATCCTCAGTTTATTCTGTAAACTCTTGATTAGAGAAGATAGGTCCTGTAGATGTGTGTAATCCTCACTTCTACTCTTCTTGATACCCCTAAATAGGGCTTGAATGAAATATCCCCTAAATGGGACACTTCAAACCTTTAATGGATTCTAGGTAATTCCACACTCATGCTCAGATTAATAAAAGATACACAGACTTTAGTACAGCAGATCAGAACCTTCAGTGTTGAAAAGTGACTCAAAATATCATGAGAACCAACTCAGCTAGCAACTAATTTGATGATTTCTTATTCCAAAGTAGTAAGCATACAATAACAAGCCCTATGAATGAATCCCAAACTGATATAGATTTTTCCTAATAATGGCGGCTAAGTCTGATGATGGAAACTCAAATAAAACAATACCCAGCCGTATCTATCCTGGCCATATCAACTCAGAATTTATTATAGAGAACAAGTCTGAATTGTGAGTACATATATAAACTGTAACAGCACCCAGAAATCTGCAGACTTAAATCATTGAAAAAGGTACCTTAGGCAGCGCCAAAAATACGGAATGTAGGTGATTTAAAGTTCTGAGGTATTGCTGAACAGAGGACAGTAGCATGCAGCCTCAAATATTACATCTGCAATACCAGTCAGCCTCCCTGTATGTCGCTCCACATACAAAAAATGTCATGACACAGCTGCAATAATTCTTCAGTCCCTTTATAGCCCAAAAGCTCAATATCAACAACTGGAAAATACTGAAATTCCCTTGTAAGCACAATAAGATTCCCTGTGTGAAAATCTATCTCTTTTTCTCAGAGGGTTTTCGTCCTCTAGAGTTTTTCAATAAGCACAAAGCTTAGACAAAAATCAGAGTTTGATAAAATGAGTAAGTGATATTCCTCTTCAAGTCGACCTCTCCCTTATATAGGAGAAATGGCCCCAAAGTAACCTCCCCAATCACCAATCACAATCAGTGATTAAATCTAAGCATAAGTCCCATTTTTAATGCCTAGGCTGGTCGCATTTTCCTCATAGGGAGGATAAAATTTAGAAATGGGCCATATACATCCAAAAGGGTCAATATTCATTCCCTAGGTAAGTCGCCATACTTCCTAGGAATGATACACACATAGCATTAGACCCCTTAAGCATTTTTTTCTAGATATTACCACTTATTTATAAGTGCATACTTAATTTAAGCCAAATAAATTAATATAAATGCTTTTAATAATTTTATTTATTTTTTTATAGGCACTTTATACTAATTTATTATGACTTAAGTCACCCTTATATTTTTCCTTTGGCCGTCGGGTCGACAAAATGGGCCAAAGGTCTTTGATTTGGAAAAGGGGACATTACATTGAATACACAATCTTGCTCTTGAGTGACTGTCACAGATCCAAGTCTGTCTACAAAATAGTTTATACACATACAACCTTGAATCTCTTCAATCATCAATGAAAGTTACACAAAATTAAGATCCTTACCAAGTGGAAACTACTACTAAGTTGCATGCAACCAGTTTTACTGTACAATAACATACACAAACTCAATTACAACCATTGCTAAACTGTGTATACACAAATTCCTCCTTCCTTTCTCCTTGAAGCTTCTCTCATCTGCATTGACCATTCGAATGATGGCCTGAGGGTGGTTACAAAAGGGTATATATATGATTCTATATGTTTTTCTAACTGACTTTTTGCTTTCTAGAGCCCTCAAGTACATATTTGGCATTCATAATAGCCTCCAAGACCCCTTTTAGGCTTAAGAGCTTACGACCAAGACCTAGATTAAAATTATGTCTTGAATATGACCTTACTAGGACCTCATTCACCCTTGTTACATGACTTGATACTCCAAGCTTACATTAAGACCAATTACAAGCCAAAATTTGTCTTCTAAATTGAAATTGGCAAAATGGAGGGAAAGTACCCAATTCAAATTTATCAAGATCCTACACAACACAATCATACTTAGTAGACCCGAGATGACCCCTAGGACCTATAGACACACTTAGAAAACCAACATTTGAGATACGACTCATATGTACAGATTGAGAATTGATGCTCCTGCATCACATGTCCCCTTTTTCGAATTGATAAGATAGAATACCCTTAACCTATTCTCCATTTTCCAACGGCTAAAGGGGTGATGCAAGGAAAATAAATTAATAATTTAACTTAAGTTGGCCAAAAGTAACTTTAAGTTATAAAAAGGCAACTTATGTTTTATTATTAAAAAGGTGAACATTTTTTTAAAAGCAACTTAAAATGAAATTAAAGGAGGGGAAGTTGCTTTATGAGTGCTTTTCCTTGGAAAGCATGAAAGTAAAATTATAAAAGTGGGGCGATTGGGGTCACTTGGGCATCACTTTTCAATCATCCAACTTATTTGTGAGTTTGAGCATTCTGCTTCAGCTTTCAACCTTAGAGGACGAAAACTCTCCTGTGGAGCATCAAAGGAAAGAAACCCTTCGGTGGAAAAGGCTTGGGGACGAAAATTCTTAGATTTTGTGTGGTGGTTCCATCCAGGGACTACATATGTGCTTTAGATCCGGTCTATATCAGAAATCAACTTCATCAAATAATTAGGGCAGCGTGGAAGTTCTAGATCTACCCTAGGGCATCAACATTAGGGTTGGCGTCACAATCTTGGAAGCATTTATAGGGTTGGCGTAATATGTCTAGGGCTGACGTCACCTTTGAGAGTTGTTTTTCGGGCTAAATTCTCCATTTTCATGTTCAATTGTGTCATAAATAATTTTTGCATTATGTTGGAATTGAATTCTGCCATTATTCCCATTAAATCTCCATTTTCAACTATTTTTTAGAAAAATCAAGGTTTTATATCTTCAGATTTAAGGGTTTTCTGTAAAAATGAGAAAATTGTAGCATTTTGTAATTTTATATACAAGGGTTTAATATAAAAATTAGAATTTAATATGTTCAGTATAAGGGTTTGTTGTAAAATCTAGGTTGTTCTAATTTGTCCAAAAAGGGACATTACAAGATTTGGTACATTATAGGCAAGATGTCTATGGCTTGCAATAGTTCTATTTTATGCTCATTCTCAACAAATTTCTATACGACTTTGCACATTCAAATCTTCTACCACTTGAGTTTATCATATGTTGCTCGCAGGAACCTTTCGTTATGCAGGAACTAAATTTCCAACCTCAAACTCCAAGTGCCTCTACAAATTTGTGCACTCCTTGTATTCTGCATTGCTCTTCTCTAATTGTTTGTGCACTTACTCATGGACTTCATGTACTACGTGAAGTCTTCAGATTATGCACTTCTTCCTTATTGTGTTAACTCTTGTAGCTTTGCAACTCCTTGTGGATTTTTCCCATACACAATTTGGGAAGGTGACTTCACAGTGCTCCTATTCATTGAGTTATATGCAAACTCTGCTTGTGCAAGAACTGAATCCCATGTTCCTTCTTTCTCTCTTGTCCAACATCTTAGTAGATTGCCAAAGATTTTGTTGATAACTTCCCTTTGGCCATTCGTCTGTGGGTGATAAAAAATCTAAATTGTAACCTCATGTTCGATTTTCTCTATAATGTGTGCCAAAAGTGGCCCATAAACTTAGCATCTCTGTTAGATATGATGGTGTGCAACAATCCATGCAGTCTCACAATTTCCTTGAAAAACAAGTTAGCAATATGCATGACATCATTGGTTTTTTTTCAAGCAATAAAATGAGCCATTTTTGAGAATCTATACACAACAACAAAGAATCATGACCCTTATATATTCTGGGCAATCCTAAAACAGAATCCATACTCAAATTCTCCCAAGGTCTCTTAGGTACTGGTAGTGGTTGATATAACCTTGTGTTTTTACTCTTTCCTTTTGCCAATTGATATAACCTACATCTTTGCACATATTTGTTCACATCTATAGCCATCTGTAGCCAAAAATATTTTTCGCCCAACTGTGACAAAGTATTATCTATTCCAAAGTGACTCAACATTCCTTTGCAATGCTTCTTCTAAATCAAATTTTCTCTCATTGACCCGTATGGCACATTTGTGTGCCTTTTTCCTTCCTACAAGTAGCTCAACCATGGTGTGCGATCAATGTTCTCTAGTTCTATGCATGCTCTCCATGCTTCCCAAAAACCTTCATCTTCTATGTAGAGCTCCTTCATTGCTTTGAACCCTACTGCTGCCACTTGCATCCCAGGTAATAAGATGTATCTCCTACTCAACGCATCTATAACTATGTTTGATTTACCACTTTTGTGCTTCAAAACAAAGAGTAACTCTGCAGGAATTCAACCCATTTCATGTGTCTTTGATTCAACTTCCCTTGGCTATTGATGAATTGCAATGCTCAGTGTTCCGTATTGAATTTATAAACATACATGTTGGTAGGGAGTTCTCTAACTGTAATCAGTTATTAACTGTCTAAAAATTGTCGCAACAACATTTTATCCACTCCCAACATAATAAAATGAAGCACCTACATACTCATTCAATGTGCAGTCTAATTCCTCTTCATTCTTTCCATGTTTACATATTCAACATTTGTATGAGAGCCTCTAGTGCTCAAAGCAATACAGAATCTGAGGAAGATTGACAATATTTACAAATTTCGAAGTATAGGAGATTGAAATTTTTAGGAAGTGTTGTATTAGGGCATGAATTGAGGAAATAAACGATAATTTGGTCGTGTTTTGAGGAAATAAACAAATTTGGTTGCAATTTAAGAAGATACATGAAAGTTTGGTCGTGATTCGAATACACAACAATACAATTGCCAATCCCCATTTTCGAAGCGTTTTTTATAAGATTTTATGTGATTTTGTGGGTGTAATACTCAGATGCAAGAAGTCTCTAGCGAAGGGGATTTCTCCAACATGCCAAATCTCTAGGGAACATGGTCACTTTTTGGTTGCTTCTGCAAAGAGGATGAAAACCCTCCTTATTGTAGAAATGTTGAAGTAGTAGCTCAAACACCCAATCTAAAATGATCTTATCGCCAAAGACCCTCCTACTACAAAGATTATGAGGGTTTTCATCCTACTGCAAAGATGGTCACTTTTCAGTTGCTTCTTTCAATTACAACTTTAGTTTGGATGGAAAGTTTTTCAGATGGATGTTAAGAGTGCCTTCCTGAGTGGAGACTTGGTGAAGTCTATATGGTGCAACTTGAAGAGTTTTAGGCACGTGGTTGTGAACATTTGGTTTGCAAGTTAATTAAGTCCTTTTATGAGCTTAAGTAGGCTCCTCGAGCTTGGTATATCAAAATAGATCAACACCTACATAATTCCAAATTCGGAAGGAGTCTTTTTGATCCGAATCATTATGTCAAAACTCATGGTGATGACATTGTGATACTTTATGTTGATGATCTCGTCATCATGGCTACTAGGGTTGTTATTCAACGAGTAAAATCAAATTTATGTGCTGCTTTTGACATGATTGATTTAAGCCTTCTACACTATTGCCTAGGTGTATAATTTTGGCATCTTGATCATTTGATTTTCATAGCTCAAGTCAAGTATGCTATGAATCTGTTGCAGAACTTTAGGATTTTTGATTGTAATCCTTCTACACCTATGGAGGATGGGCTGAAGTTATTAGCTCATGATGATTCACCACCGGCCAATGAATAACTGTATAGACTGCTGGTTATCAGCCTGATATATCTTACATCTACTTGGATGGACATTTGTTTTGCTGTTAGCTATAGATCTCAGTTTTTGTGTAAACCAAAACTCACACATAGGGGAACAACAGAATGCTTTATTACACCAAGTTTCCGGGATGGGGACGACAAGGGACGGATTTTTTTGGAGGCCTTTTTTAGGGGACAACTTTTAAAAATAAGGTAAAATTTATAAAATATAAGAAATTTCAAATATTTGTATGATAACATTGATAAAACATTCATCACACACATTATAGAACCTTAATACATAAAATTGGAGTTGAATTGAGATTTCACATAAATTCAAGTTTCAATTACAATTACACTAATAATTACAATGAAATGCCCAAGGGTTGCAAGTTTCAACTACAAAATGTCTGAAACATAGAAAATGAAAATATATTGTTGCCCCTAATCAAAATCCGCTAAAATGACATCAAAATCAGACCCCGAGTCTGAGTCAATGGAACTATGAGGGATTGCCTCACCCAATGGAACCCTAACCAACCCCACCTGTGCCTCCTCATCAACCTGTGTGGCATCTACAGGATCAACATCCCAACGTTTAGCTGGAGTCTGATAATACTCGGGAGTCTATCGATCTTGAAGTTGCAAGGCACTATGCACGGCTACTAACTTCTCTGCTTGTCGAGAGGTAAGCTTGTTCCTCTTAACTGAGTGGATGACGCCATATGTGGACCAATTCCTCTCTACAACAGAGGAACTGACAACCTGTGAAAGGAGGCGAATGGCAAGAACCTTTAAGTCTGGCGCATCCTTGCCATGCCATGTCCACCATCCAACAAGGTCTACTTGAGTTAATGTAGCTCTATCTACCCTCTCCTTTGGTTTGCTAAATGTTGGACCATGGAGATTAATTAAGGATAGCCATTGTTTCTGTAGTAAAGTGGACTCCTCATTAGTGTACATATTTTAAAAGGCCTTCATGATCCCTTCATTCACCTCTTCATCATTAGATAGAGGCATTCTCCCAGGTTGTGCTGCATACCATCTGAAATTTAGAGCATAGGCTGCCATATGAAGTGGGGTGTTCATTGTGTTCCACCGTCGTATCACAATGGGTTTGATATGCTTCTCATTAAATCCTAAAGTAGGATCCCTACTACAAATGGCTTGCTTCATCTGCCCAAGCATGTTGTTAAATGTCTCATAAATCTCTCCAAGACTAGGAGAGTCTGTATTAGCATATCTTATGACCCCCACAAAAGGTGAAATGATGGAGAAAACATATTTGCAAACAAGTTACAAAAAAAATTCAGAAAAGATTAGGAATTTAAGACTCAAAGAGTGAATCAAAATGCTATTACAAAAAATGAAAAACTAAAACAATTTACAAGTTAGAAACATGGATAAAATGAAAAGGTGAAATGATGGAGAAAACATATTTGCAAGAGTTACAAAAAAATTCAGAAAAGATTAGGAATTTAAGACTCAAAGAGTGAATCAAAATGCTATTACAAAAAATGAAAAACTAAAACAATTTACAAGTTATAAACATGGATAAAAATATTAAAAATTAAAATATAAATATTAAAATTAAATATAGAAAATCAGACAATTGCTTACCTCACTGTGGACCACCAATCATCGTAGAGGATATTTTGTTTCACACTTTTTCCTTCAGCAGTGTTTGCCTCTGGCCAGGTTTACCCCACTCTTGATTAACCATCACTAATTGTAGAGCCTCCTGCACCCCAAGCATCCTTTCTAACAAAATGAAATAGATGGCATATCTAGCGTCCACGGGCTTGAGGAATTCCTTCCTCAAAAAAGTCTTAAATAGAGCAAGTGAGGTATGATGGTTGCAAATGAACATCTGTATGTCTCTAGCCTCTACCACCACTATCTTCACCCAATCTATTTTTCTCAATGTCTTTCAATGCGTTGTTCATCTCATGAACACAACACAGAGTCCAGAAAATGTGCTTGTAAGCACCCTCGACTATCATGCTAACTAACTTACATACTTGCAGGCTGAATCAGTCACCACTTGTATAACATTTGAGGGCCCAATCTCCTCTATGACATCCTTTAAAATTTGAAATTGGAAGGTTGTCATCCTTCCTCTTTCCTGTACAATCAATAACTCTAAGAAAATAAGAGCCAGTAGGACATGTTACAATGATATTGATGAGTGGCCGATGTCCAATATCAGTACACCCATCCATGATGATAGAGCAGCCCATCCATGTATCCAAGTTTGCCTCATCTCCTCCATCACCATACTCACCTTAGACTATTCTCTATCAATGAGGCTGGTCCGTAGTTTATATTCTCTATGAGGCACATACGAGGAACCAACAACAATTACATCTTTGAACATTTGTTTAAAGAAAGGGGAACGTGACACATGAAATGGTATTTGCATTGGCAAAAAAAGAATTTTGACAATAGAAGAGTTAACTAGTTCTCAGTGATTGCACATTGAACATCCCCTCAACAGTAGTAGCCTTTCTCTTTCCCTTGGTAGAATCCTCTCACCTTTTGACTTTCAACATCCACGGATTGGGTAGGCAATTGTGTACCATGCATAGTCTCCAATGGCATCCCTTTTTTTCTTGCCTCACCCTCCATGTGCAACCTAGTCATTTCGGCCTTCTCAGTTAATGTTATTTTTTCACAATTTTTTACCCCCTGTCCAACTATGCCCAAAAGATGATCTATTATCTTTTGAGCCCGATTGCTCATACCACCTCTTAGCTCATGCCAACATTAGGTGGGACAACCACACACTACTTCCCCTTGAATCTACAAAGCTATATGAGTTTCTTGTTGTAAATATATGCCTATAGATATTCTCCTTTAGGATTGACATGTGTGCCCTATTCCAACCAGATTTTGAGAAGTGGAGAAGGGAGGCGTTGAATGTATTGTTGAGCCAACCCATAGGATGCTACAACACTCTCAGTCCTTGAGGGAGACCCTGTAAGCGAGGTCGATCTTGCATTTGTATCTCCTAATCCTCACTACCCTGATTGCAGCTCATTGTTTTTATCCTAAAAATTCGAACATTCGGCTGCAATTGCAAGTGCAAACAATCACAATAAAATCGTTCCTAAGTCTTTGAAGTTTGAAATCGCTTGAAAAAATTAAAAACAAATGAAAAATAATTTGTGTAGAGTTGCAAAATGAACGAAGGTTTGTGAAGCACGATTGGAGCTGAAAAGTGTGGTAGAGGTACTATCGCATGAGGTCGCCCGAGCCAACTGTCACATTTCAGGACATCTCCTGTGCAAAATGTGCCACGGCTATGCATTCATCCATGTTATTTTACATATTCCACGGTTGGCTATTAGGGTTTCATTGCTTTTTAACCCTATATGCTAGGTACTGACTGGGCCTTTGTTGATTGGGTCCATAACATATCTCATTCGCCGTATTCATTCTAGTGTAAGAGTCGGGATTCCCCAATTTCACATTATGTTTAACATGGAACTATTTGGATTCCGTCCTTATCATAGTAGTGGGAGTCGGGATATTTAATTTCATATTATGTCTTAACACAGAACTCGGGGCTTCATATTAAAAATATTTAAGGGGTGTGACTAGGTACTTGTAATTGGCATGGTATGTTCTAGGAATTTAGGCTATACGCTATAATCTATAATACTCCATTTTATTAGGGGTCTAGTTAATTTCTATGCTACACGTCTGATTGAAGTAAATTGGGGGCAATCAGTATTCAGATGGACCATCTTCCACATTTTCGGTACTCCATGGACGCACTGAGCCACCTTCCGCCACTAAACATGAGATGGATAGGATCATCAGAATGGATATTTACAGGTAGTTCATCCGTACCACTTGGGTAAATCCTCAAGGGGGCTTATGTCCCAAGATGGCCTTTTAGGTTGAACACTTATTGGAGTTGAGGGATGGTCTCATTATCTGTCCTCAATACACCTTTCGACACTGGATGCATGCCCTTTGCACCCCCCTTGGTAAGTTCAGGGTTGGTTCTCGTAGACTCTGTTGTGAGACGGATCACCACCTTGATCGTTCGGACAAGATTTGCCAGCTGTGCAGTCTCCAAGAGATCGAGACGGAAACACACTTCATCTTTCGGTGCCCCATTAAGTACGAGATCAAAGGTAGGTTCCATTATTTATTTAAGAGTACACAATATCTTTCTGATTTCTTAAGGTTTTAGGATCAGAGGTGCCTAGCTTTATACTTACAGGAGGTTTCGAAGCTTCACGAGCACACTCTTCAGCCGCATCATAGACTGGACTCTACCCAGTGGATCACTTCCTTCTTCATAGTGCTACCTTCAGAGAGAGGCACTTAGCGCCCTTGTGAGATCGATCTCGCTTCTTCCTCCACATTGGTTCGGCCCAGGGAAACCATCCATGGTTCCCTGATCCATCACATGCATACCCATACTAGGTCTGGCCTCAGGAGACCGACTAGATCCACAGAGCATCAGAGGGTTAGTACTGTGCCCAGACAATGACATAGTAGGCAGGCTCTCGCTTCGGCGAGTTGACATTCTATCCTCAGCTTTTTCTAGTTGGCCTGGGATGTTAGGAGAGATGGATCTACCATTCCTTGATGGGATTTCCTCGTTTTCTCTCCTTGCTCGTCTTTCCCCCTTTCTTCCTCTTACTTGTATTTCCACCCCCATTTTGGGTGAGTGTGATTTCTACTTTTGGTTGGCCACCTCTTCTAGCCTTTTTACATGTCTTTCTCGGGAACTCTTTGGTTTTCCCGCTTTGTATCGGTGCATGCTGCATTCTGTAGTCCCTTTGGCCTACTTTGTGGTCATTTGTTGGACATTAATATATTTATCTTATCTTATCTCAATTGTTTTCTTTCTCTGTCTTCTCCTTCACAAGATGGGAAATGAAAAAAATGAGTTTTTTTTTGTTTTAGTTGTAAGAGGTTGTTTTAGGTTTAGGTTAGTTAGGAATGATTGTGGGGGTCATTATGGGCCCCCACATCCCTTTTTTAATTAAGAGTTTTTTTTTAAATAAAGTTTTATCTTTGCTGGGATGTAGGGGATGCCTAGATGTCCCTGATACTGGTCGGGGAACTTGTAGAAGTCCCTTGGCCAATACTGGGGACGTGTAAGCGTCCCTTGCCATCCTCCTTCACAAATTTGGCGTTCATGTGGATGTCTCTCGATTATTCAGCATAAATTGGGGATGGGTAGGGGACATTTCCTACCCGTCCCTGCGTCCCCAAAATCTGCCCTATTGCGGATGGGCCTAAATATGCCGGGGACGCGTCCCCGTGGAACATAGGCAAAATGAGTTCTTCGATATGTCAAATGTATTGTTGAATTTGGCATTTTTTATCAAAGAATCATAGATTTCAGATTGTTTGGCTATGCGAAGTTTCAGTGGTTACCCAAAGATCTACCACTGGGTATATTTTCTCTTTTGGTTCAGGAGTCCTTTATGACAGAGTAAGCTTTAGCCCACTGTGGTTATCTATATCATTGATGTAGAAGACAAGACAAATATTGGTGATAGTTGTGAAGCAGTTCGGCTATGTTGGATTCTTATTGATCTTTAGCTTCCTTAGACTGCACTTACTCTATTTTTCATTTTTTGAAACAATCAAGGTGTATTGAAGATGGTAAAGAATCCCATTTATCATGCTTGCACCAAACATATTGAGATTCATCATCATTATATTTGATAGTTAGTTGATTCTAGTGATATCTTTCTTCACTTCTATCCTTCTAAGAAGCATCCTACAGATCTAATGACTAGACCTCTTTGTCTTATCTTGTTTGTAAACTTTTGGGACAAACTTGGTGTTGTTTCTGGTTTAGTCATTAAGGGGGGTATTGAATGTATTTATATACACACATGTTGGTTGGTAGTTCTGTAACTGTAATCGGTTATGAACTGTCTCGAAACTGTCCCAACAACATTGTAACCATTCCCAACATAATAACATGAAGGACATACAAGCTCATTGTGTGCGGTCCAACTCCTCTTCATTCTTTCCTTGTTTATGTATTCTAACAGTTCGTATGCAATACAAACTCCTTGAGCAACAACTAGTGCTTCCATTTTTGTAGAGTTTGCACAATGGCGTAAAACTCTTGATCTTAAATTAAATATCTTCTTATGCCATCTAGTTTCTTACTAAAATATGCGGTGGGTCTCCCTTTCTGAATCATCACAGCTCGAATGGCTATTCCACTTGCATTACAAAAATACCTTGTTGAAATCAGGGAAGGCCAACACTAGCTACTCTGCAACCTTTAACATTTGGAACACATAGATGGCATCTACGGTCCATAAAATCTCCTTTTTGTCCTTTTACATCATCTCTGTGATTGGTTCGCAAATCTCACTGAATCCTCTAATGAACTTTCTGTAGAAGCTTGCAAGTCCATAGAAGCTTTGGGCTTCCATGACATTCTTAGGTGATGGCCAATCCACAATAGCTCACACCTTCTTAGAATCCATCTTCAATCCTTCTTGAGATATCACAAATCCCAAGTATACCAATTCCTTCTGGATGAAACTGGATTCTTTAGTTTTACCAACTTCTCTTCTTGCTAGTGGTCTAACACTTTCTGCAAATGGACTAAGTATCCTTCTTGCATCTTGCTGAAAATCAAAATTTCATCTAAATAAACAATGAGAAACTTACCTAAAAAAGGCTTTGATACTTAGTTCATCAATCACATGAATGTGCTTGGTGCATTGGTTAACTCAAATGGTATGACCAACTACTCATACAATATATCCTACATTTTGAAAGTAGTCTTTAATTCATCTCCTCTATTTGAATATGATTTGGTGGTAATATTCACTCTTCAGATCAATCTTTGTGAATTACATCACTCCACGCAAACAGTCCACCAAGTCATCCATGCACGACAATGGAAATCTATACTCGATAGTTTGTTCATGGCTTTGGAATCAGTACACATACCCCATTCCTTTCTTTGGATATTGTAAGTATTGCGCATAGGCTCAAAGATTCTCTGATCAAACCCTTCTCAAGAAACTCTTGCACCTGTTTCCTCATCTCTTCATTCTCCATAGGTGTCAACCCATATGCGGCTTTGTTAGGTAAACTAGCCCCCGATATCAAGTCCATCTAATGATTGATACTACAGGTAAGTTGTAAACCATCCAAAATATCCTTTGACATGATATCCACGTACTCACCTAACATCTCCTTCACTTTTTGTGGGATCTCTTCTGTTTGCTCAGCTTTGCCTTACCCTATTTTTTGTGCGAGCCTCGGTATGAATGCAAAATATTCACTACCCCCTTCCATAGTGCTTAGGAATTTCTTTCTCTTGATATCAACAATATTTGCAGACTCCTCTCTACCTCTACATTCATGTCCTTTAAAGGCTTTGAGTATGCTTATGTTTGTTCCTCACCAATGCGTAATTATTTGCATGGCCATCATGAACCACTTGTCTATCATACTACCAAGGTCTATCAACACATGGTATACGTCCACAGGCTTTGTATCGCACAAGACTGAATCTTCATATCATCAATCTTGATATGCACCCTGCATTGCTCATGTACAAGCAACTAATACCGATTCAACAACATGACGCCTTATATGGGCTTTGATGAACAATCCTTTTCAAAACAAACTTCCCCCATCTCATTAGAAACAAGATTATCAGTGTTATCACTATTAATGATGACTGCCCAACACTTACCTTTAGTCTTGTAAATGGTTTTGAAGAGGTTCTTTCTTTATAGGCACATTCTCTTCCTTTGTGGCCTTCGACAACACCCTCATATCATGAGAGTTTCTCCATACTCTAGTTCTTTTGCTCTATTATTAAACACATTGCTAACTACATCCATGTGCTGAGATTGCTAGCATCATTTCTCCTTATTCCACTTTTTGCACGACTTGTGGACACTCAATTGTATGGTGTCCAGTTTCTCGATAATGTAAACACGTACCACCAAATCCTCTACCTCTTTCGTGTCCTCTTCCTCTGCCATTTTGTGCATGACTTTGCTCATGCGAGCTACTAGTCTTTATCTCATATGATTTTGCCCATCATTATGCAAACTTCTACCTTTGCGCGAGGACCTTCCTTTTCCCTATGGGTTGCTCTATTGTCTTTGGGACTTCTCTTTCGCCTTCAACGCAAACTAATAGGATTCCTCAATAGTCCTTAGTCTAACCATACTGAGTTCATCTTGAATGAAAATACGTAATCCATCAGCATACCTCGAGATCTTTTCTACGCCATCTTCCACATGTCCAACTCTGATGTTGAGCTGATAGAACTCCTCAGTGTACTTCTTCACACTCAGTGCCTTTCAATGCAAGTTTTGCAATTGCTCGAACAAATGGGATTGGTAATCAACATGCATGGACTTAGCCTTCAACTTTGTCACCATTTGATCCCATTTCTTGATCTTATCTTTGCCTCGTTGAACTCTCTCAGTCTGCACATGATCCCACCACAGAGATGCATGTGCCTTCAATTTAGTACTCGCAATTTTCACCTTCTTGTTGCCTTCCACATTCTCATACTCAAAAGTATTTCTTCATTTTTGCAATCCAATCAATGAGGTCTTTTGTATCTATGTTTCTAGAATAACACAACTTCTATTATTGGCGTGCTTCCAATACTTGCGCACAAGAATCAGTCCTCTTGCTCATCTACGTGCACTACTTCAGCCTTCTGATCTTCAGGTGCTCTCCCTTCATGCTCATCATCACTACATCTTCATCAACAACCACTCTATGCTGCATTATCTCCATTGCCTCCAAACATGCTTGTATTCCTCTGATCACATCAACCAAAGTCCGCAAGTCACGGCTCTTTGCTTTCTCTAGCAACAAACTCCACTCAACATTCCATCTTTTCTTTCCTCACAATTCCTTAGCAAGATTTGGCGACCTACACCTTCTATCTAACAACCCAAAATGTTGGAAGATGTTTGCAACTACTTTCTACCCACACCCCCAATATGGAAAGCAACTATTATATAGATCACACACAACTGAGATTGATGTCTATACCATCGCTCCAGTAGGACTTAGAAATTCTTTCTCTGATACAAGAAAATGATGTAGTTGTAGTCATGGTTACCAGTGAAGGGACGCCTTACACCACAACCTATATCAGAGAGTAGATCTCATCGAAGCAAGATCTCAAGAAAAACTTTAAACAAGAAATAATGAAAGCTTCATCTATTAATGTAAGGAAATATTACAAACTCAGGCACAATGTTATTACACTCCAATAAAAGACTCTGCAAGAATTCTTCTAAGAATTCCAATCCTATGACCTATCCTAAGTTTGTAGACTCTACAAAGATCCTACAGAACCAAACTTTTCTCAACCTCTAAATGGATAATAGTTGGATTCCTCAATCTGGAATTCGATTGCCTTATGCTTACAATTCCCTTTATTTATAGATTTCATAGTTCTAGTGGGGAGAACAAAGATGCCTTTGCAAGTAAAGATACCTTGCAGAATATTCCCTCAATCGCCTCAAATTTCCGTTGATTGGTGTAGAGAGTTTTCCTCCATTGGATCAAACTCAATTAGATCATGTGGTTGGGTCCCTAGCCATGAAGGATACATCAACAACCATGTGTGTTTCCCCTATTGTATCCATGTTGATAGGGAATTTTGTTAGATGCAGATCTCATCATTAAAGAAAATGGCAATGGTCCCACAGAAATGCAAGGCTTCATGTCATAGATAGTGATTGATGGCCTCATGGGTGTATCACATCATTAACTAGGCATTGGCGCTCGGTGCAAGTCTTCGAGTCTTCAACGTGCAAAAATAATGTTCCATGACAAGGGACCGATACACAAAGGCTTGTGCGGATCGAACATGCATGCACGACGTGAAGAGGATTTGCATGGTTAAGTCTTGTATTGCACGAGCAAGGTGGTGTTGCATGACATAAGCAAACTTGCATGGCATTGGTAAGGTTTGCACGGTTTCAATGTAGTTTTGCAAAGCCAAGATAACTGTGTACGGTTTTAGCTATGTCTTGGCAGCTTGGATAGGTTTCCATGGCTTCTGCAAGAAATGGCTAAGGTATTGGTTTACTACACAACATGCGTGCAAGTGGCATAGCATTGCGCAACTCCTTATTTACTAACCCCTAAATATTATTGGGTGATGCAGGACTGCTTGTGAGCTTGAATGCTCCAGCATCACTGGTAGTGGGGCCATTATTGGTAGGGTTCTTCATCAAGTTTAATTGGAAGGTGCTGACTGTAGAAGCTTTGACGTAGACCACGGGTTGGACAAAGCCACACAATACTAGGTGAACCTACTGAATGTTGGATGGTGCTTTGTGGCTTGCAACGGAGACAACAATGTATGTACTATGGGATGCTGAGTGATAGTCGTGTCTATTTGTACTGGAGATAATTTATACAAATATGAGAGTGGAAGAGATAGATAGAGGGTAGTGGAAGTGAAGAGAGGGTGCTTCGTGGCTTGGAATGAAGACTTTGTATGTACTATAGATGCGAGTAACAATTGTGACTCTTTGTAATGGAGATAATTTGTACAAGAATGAGAGTAGAAGAGCTGGTAGATGTTAGTGGAAGTGTAGAGTATGTGAAGTCTATGTGTGTGTGTAGTGCATAATAGATATGTGAAGTCTATGTGTGTGTGTGTGTGTATTGCAGAATAGATATGTGAGTAGAGTGGAGAATAAAGGTGGATTTGAAGAGTATATGTATTCAGCGACAACTGTAATTTGAACAATGCATAGAATTATATATATATAAAGCGGAGTTAACTTAGGGAAATCCGATTCTCGAAGTTATCGTTGCTAGATTACTGTTGTGTTTATATGCTGAAGTCATAAGCCTACTTCAAAGTGTATTTGCAATTGTGTTATCTGTTTATTGATAATAATCTATCCATCTCTGCGTCGCATCAGTTCTCATCAGAACAAAAGAAGATAATAAACTAGCAATTTTGCATATTTTATGTCAACAATTCACTTCAGCGACTGAAATCTGACTTATTTTCTACTTTTGACATGACTGATTTATGCCTCCTACATTATTGTTTAGGTGTAGAGGTTTGGCAATCTGATGATACAATCTTTATGACGAATAAAGTATGCCAAAGCATTATTGGAGAAATTTAGGATGACAGAGAGCAATCCTTCTACTAACCTATGGAGGTTTGGCTGAAGTTGTCAGCCTATGATGATTCACCATTGAGCAATGAATCACTATATAGAGTCTAGACGGTTGGTGGGTAGTTTGATCTATTTTACATCTACTCGACCAGTTCTCTGTTTTGTTGTTAGCTATCTTTCCTGGTTTTTGTCACAACTGAAACTTTTTCATTGTTGAGCAGCAAAACATGCTTTATGCTATGTCAAAGGAACACCTGAATTTGGCATATTGTATTAGAGGTCGGCCAATTTCATTTTGTCTGGATTTATAGATTGTGATTGGGTTGGCTCAGTTGATACTCGGACATCAGCTACTTGTTAATTTTTTTCTTTGAATTAAAAAGATGTTTCATGGCAAAGCAAACTTGAGCATACTGTTGTTTTGTTTTCCGCTGAAGCAAAATACAAGGCAGCTAATAGTGCACATTGGGAGGTAGTGTGATTGCACATAATTTTGCTCGATTTACTGATTGCCCAAATTGTGCCTACTCCAATGTACTATAACAATCAGGGTGTCTTGAAGTTGGTAAAGAACCCAATATACCAATGCTAGAACAAACACGCGAATGTCATCATCACCACATTTGATAGTTGATTGATAGTGAAGACATTTGTCTTCATTATTGTGCCACTCGAGCAAACTGCTGGCATAATGACTAAACCTCTTGGCCCTACTCTCTTTTTAAAATTCTGAAACAAACTTGGGGTTGTCTCTGGTTTAGTCATCAAGGGAGGTATAAAATATATAATCTGTGTAGTATGGAAATGCCTCCCTTGCCTGTACCCCATGGAAACGTTCCGGGTATGGGTATGGGGGTAACGTCCTTGAAACGCTTCCACAGACTAAGTACGGCCCGGAAACGCCCTAGCTGTACCCGGGACATTTCTGGGCTGTACTTGTGGCCATGAGTATGTTAAAAAGCAAAAAAAACATTTGTTTTAGCATTTATTTATCTAACCCCAATCTGCCCACCCAACCTTCCTAAAGACACTTCTTAAAAGCTATATAATGACATCTTTGGTCCATTCTACATCACTCTCATTTCTTCCTTTCGCTGAATTCAGTTTTCACTAAACTAGTCCAGATTATAAAAATGTATATATGAAATTGTAACCATGTTGAATCTATTGAACTTCAATGAATACAAAATATTTTGAGTTCTTTTTCTCTTATGGACTAAAATTATGAAAATGAACACTATGCATATATATACTTTTTTTTTTAATAATATATTGTATGGACGTTTCCGTAATGTTTTACCCAAGTTTTTTATGAAAATCGGTGTTTCCACATTTCGAACCTGTACCCGTTTCCTGGCAACATAGTATATAATATGTTTGAACCATCTTGATTATTTGCGAGTTTGTAACCATCTAATTGGTTGTAACCTCTTGTAACTGCCCTAACTACTTGGAATTCAATAAAACAGAAGGCATACATGAATCAATGTGCACTTCATCTCTCTCTCTCTCTCTCTCTCTCTCTCCTCTCATTTAATAACAAAAGCACATAACAATTGATCAACTATAAGAATCATCATAAAATTAAGAATAGTAAATGCATTGAGTTGAAGTTCTAACTTTTCAATATCATCATTCGACAATTAATTGATAATTCAAAATGGAACAAAAATTAAATATCTTTATTATAGCTCAACCGAGGCGAGCACCAAAGCATTTCTTAATGCATTACTAGTCAATTTAAACTCTGTTTCATCAGCACAAATAGTAATCTCTACGCAATTCTTTACCGGCCGACTATTGCGACTTTTATAAAGCAATGCGTGCTTGGGCAGTAGTTTATAACCCAATTATTGTACAGAAAAATTCAATTATTGTTCACGTGATCATACAATGTTCAAGATCATCAATGAAAGCTTTGATAGAGAAAGAGGTCACATTAACCTCAAAAGAGGCTCTCTATAGACAATAAATTGTTTTCATCCCAAACTCGTGCCATTTGCTGACTAGCCATGGACAACACTTTCTAGTGGTATCTCAACAGTAAGATTTGCATGGAGGCGGTAGCAGAGAGAGGCCCTATAGGCCAACTTGTGTATGCAACCACCCCATGTAAACAAACTTTATGGATTTCCACCAAAACACACCATTCATTTTCACTTTGAGTGTTTCTCAAGAGATTGCTAAGTCTTAGGGATGAAGACCTCTCCAAAATTGTGCCATGCACACTAGGGGATGTGTCCACTCATTACACTATGCAAATCAACAACTACTCTTTATACCTAGGTTTTATTTATTTCTGCACACCACAGTGGCAACGCAATTATGCTTTTTGGGCATATGGCAAACCCCTTTCAAGGGAGAACAGAACAAAGTAGTGTAACTAATGTCCAAAAATGTTGTTGGGGAATTTTTCTGTTAAAAATTAATTTAGTTGGAATCACAGACATGGATGTAGAACCTTCTCTTGTTGTAACCTGTGAAATAATCCAAGCAGTAAAAGCTACACTTGAAAATATCAACGAAAGAAGATCCGATTTAATGTCTGTTCAAAATTCAAACTAAAATTGCTGCTAGGGTTTGTGTTTGAATCCACTAGGTGTTCAAGAGTCAGCGGGGGCTGAAACGACTGGCTGTATTGTACTATACTATGAATGTCCAATTCTAATTTTTTATGATCCCCGGAACTCAAGTGGGGTTACAATTTGTTCTCCATTCTGTGATAAGAATAAGAAAAAAGATAGAAGCAGACAGGATTATAAGCAAATGTTTTTGTGAAGTGATATACCGTTCAGCATAGTTAGAAGCAACCTAATTTTCCAAACAGTGTTTGATGCTTCTGCAACTCTTCTTCTTCTATACTTATTAAAAACTTGATGTAGGACTAGAAGAATTGCAAATCTGCCTTTACCCTTTTTTCTGATAATGGTTGCACATAGGTGTGTCTGTTGACAAGGCAGAAAACACTTAAAACTGTTGTAGAAATAAATAAAGGATTTTCTAGTGCGATTTTTTAATAACTAAATTAAGCGCTGCAAGGATTTTGAGATGATGTTACATTTTGGAGGAATAGTTTCTTTTCCTGACATTTTCTTTCTTTCAGCCCAAATTTCTTAAGTCTTCTTTCTTGTTATTTTTTTAAATTTGAATTCAGCAGTGAATAGATTTTTTTTTTTTGGTTTTTTAGTTATATTAATATCTCGCCTATTTCTAGCTCATACCAAGGGATACGTGCAGATTTTTTTTTTTTTCATTTTGTTTTATGTGGAACCTGGTTGTACGAAATTGGCATGGAGCACAGGCCAGAAGTGAAATAAAATAGTCGCAGATTAAATCTGGCATGTTTAATTTTTTAAAAGCTCTATTACTAGGGTTCACCCCTCTACCCCTTGGATATGTACTGGGTACTGATATATCCTGGGTATGGTACTGATATGTCCTGGGTATGGTGCTGATACGCCCCGGGTACATCCAGGTACATCTCGGGTATGTTTTGACGTATTCGGGGCGTATCAATAGGGTTAGGCAATGGGGGGGCTCTAAAAATGTTTTTTTTTTTAATTTTGACTCAAACAAACTTCAGTTTTATTGAGGACTGGGCTGGGAGGGCATGACAACCACAAGGAAACCTGGCGATTGTTTAAAATCCTTGAGTTTATCGAAGAGAAAATATTCAAAGGATATCAAGAATGTTTGAGGTAATTGTTTGGGATCATCGCAATTGGCCAAGGAAAGAAACTATTCATAGAAATTTGGACATATATCTGAGTTGCTGTACAAGTTATTTATGAGATCAAATCTCAGGTGATCTTCAATACTAATAGAAAAACTTGGAACCGCAAATTGCATAGCTTAAAGTTTCAAAGAGTATCCTTTCCCAGAAACTACCAAGGCACTCATTGACTCCTTCCTGCATCCTCAAGGAGGATTAGAAGGTGATTTTGGATAATACTAATGCAAAAAGCAACCATTGGACTGACCTCTTTAGTTATCATTGGCAGCTTAGAGTCAATCTCATTAAATAGGTCCTTTTGGAGCTCCCTATATACATCTTTTATGGCCACCATCGCAACACAAAAATTAATCCCTAAGGAAATCAATGATACACAAAGAAATACAATATTCATATATCATAGAAAATGTAAAATCTTAAGTGTATATATATATATATATATATATATATATAGTATCCAAGATGTATCGTACCCAAGGGTTTTTAAAATTGACATATCCGCATATTGAACCCGTACTTGTACCTGTATCCTAGCAACATAGTTTAGAAGGCTTAAACAATAAACATGGTGCTTATCTATAAAAGGTGAATTACAAAAATATCATCTTACAAATATATCACCTTATCAAATCTATTTATAATACAAGATGCAAAGGATGAGATGGTAGAGACATTAATGTCAAGAAGTTATAGATTTGTGGACTTGTAAGAAATGATAACTACCTTGTCCCTTCTAATGAACCATTGTGTTGTACTTCCCAAGGTAGTGTGTATGCATGTCCCTAGGGGAGAGAGACACATCGTTGCATCTCCTAAGGAGACAAGGCTATGGTTTGGGAACATCCTTTGTTGCGCCCCATTTTGCAAAGATGCCTAGTTATCTTGTAATGTCCCCTTTTTAAGACAAGTTAGGAAATGAAGAAATACTTGTCAAAATCAAGCAAAGAATGGATAAACCCTTTTGCATCGACCTAAAATATCCCAATGTTAGCTATTTCGAACCCAAATGGGGTTGGAACAAGCCAAGGTGGTGGGATAGACTAGAAGAAAACAATCGGAATTCAAACACATTCAAATCAGATTTTACAACAAGTGGAAAATTATTTAAATTTGAAACCCCAACTACTGCAATCTTCAAAATAACATAACTTTCTCTACACAACTCTGATCTAGGCAAATGACATATGCCTGAACTCGAAAAAATACAAGGAACAAGATGATGTAAAACAATTTATAACAACTACTAAACATCCAGATCTGGCCCTCCTATTTCGCCCCACACATTTAGGACTGATTAGGGCATCCAAACTTGCCCAACAATGATGAAATTAATCCTCAAAGCTGCCACTAATTTATGAAGCCCAAATAACCTCTGAAATTCTCCAAAAACCTTAGATCTGATTTTTATTTGGAAGGAAAACACAACAGAGCTTGAAAATGGCATAATTTCCTCAAAACTTAGTATTTTCGCACGAAACAAAGACCAAAAGAATCCTTGAATTTTTATCTTTCCAACAAGCCCAAAATTGCCAAATTCCAAGGGTGGGAAGACCCCCAAAAAGCTGTCACAAAACCCAGAATAGGTCACTGCCCTAAAGTTAGTCAAAATTTGTAAATTCAATATCTCACAAAATACCCAACCAAATCACGCAAATGACATATCAAAATGTTCAAATTTTTTTGAGGAATCCAATGAATATTTTTGCAGATTTTTCTGGGCACGAAATGTGGAAAAACAGCCCCAAACCCTAGTCGTTAGGGTTAGGAAAACCAAGATTTGCACTAAAATATTCCACCAAGGAAATTTGCCACACTTAGGGCATAAACAATAATGATAATCCACCACAATAATGCAAATATAAGTCTTCAATCAGATCTTCAAAAGCTCCAACTTGATTGTCAAAGAGAGAGAGCATCAATTAGGGCATACATCCCATTTCTCCAAGCATGGAGAGACATAAATGATTTAATCCAACATACCCAAAAGATGGCCATGTAACCTCCTTTTATAAGATATGGGGTGCAACATTCAAATGGCCGACCTTTTCCCTTTTGGAGGGAAAACTAACAAAACTTAATTTAAATTTTAAAAGACCAACTTTATGTACACTTTATTATTTTCTAATTAAATAATAAAAAGTAATTAACCTATGTGCACATTTTAAAACTAATTGGAGACTCCCCCTTGTTGCGCAAGGCATGCTAGAGGGCTACAATGCAAACAACAGACACCTTAGAACAATCCCCAAGCTTTATCCTCGAACCCACAGGGAGAGAAAATGGGTTGAGGGTCTTTAGTTCTTCATTTTCAAAAAGTCTAGAAAAGGGGACATTACAATCCCCCCTTCCCAAGATTGCTTGCCCTCAAGCAATAGCAAGCTCATAGATCCATGTATCATGCCCCAAAGAGAAGATGTGGGGTGGTGCATCCATAATCCCTGTCAGGTGGCGAAGAGTTGGGAAGGACATGTTTCCTTCCCTCATGTCAATCCAAGTAGGTGGGTCATCAACTCCGTAATATGCGCTCCAAGAAATGGTGTCTTCATCATAGGACCGAGAGTCATCAACTAGATGAGCCTTGCTAAGTTCCAAGGTTGCCAACTAGATAATGCTCTCTTGAAGTGAATGGGGCAGTAGTCTTTTTTCACATATCTTCAATCCTGCACATGAAGAAAACACATTAGAAAAATCTTAAATGTTGAGAAACACTTTTTTAGCTTCTTCTCCATGTCTCCAAGGCATGAATAGATCACAACTCTTACCCATACATGGGTTGTTCCCAAATGTTGTTATGTTGCCCCAAAAACAGCTATAGTTATGCATTTTCCTGTCAAAAATCAGGATCAAAGTGGTTGGGATCCACCCCAAAGTAACCGTGCATAAGCCAACAACAAACTCTTCAATTGCATGGTTAAAAACACATCTGTAGAAGTAATAAGGGGGTTGGAAATATTTATGACAACAATGAAAAATGATAGGACAACAACTGTCATACTTCAGAAATTTCACCCAATCATGAAAGAACAACAATCTAGGGGAGGAAAATGACCTCAACATGACTGAAACTTCACCCCCAACTTTAGCAAACTAAAAAATACTCAAATGCATGGCCAAATGGATAGAAAAAATTGCATCTTAGTGATTGTGAATCATGTAATGAGGAGTAATCAATCTGAAACAATCTTGCCCTTGTCCATGCCAAACGTACCTTTATTTCCCTCATAATCAAAGCGTGTAAAAGAATTTCTTGTCCATTGAATTACAAGATCCTTAGTGGCTGCCATAACAAGTATTTTAATATGAAAGTCATCATTAACACTCAGAAAAACACCTTTCGCACTTATTTCCGGATCTCCTAAGGTCAAGTCATGCTTGCCAATACTTGTGTTAGCCATATACAATTCTGAAATTGCACTTAACCCCATGAAATCAGATGTAAAAATCAGAAAATCAGAACTGATATCCTTTGGAAAAACACTTGGTTCCCATACCTTAGAGTGCCCAACATGGTGGTTTTGAACTGGGAAGTTTCCTTGCTCAAAAACTTCATTTATTTTGCTTGTAGATCTCTCATAATGATGACTAATCTTCATACTTGGAGGATGCATGTATGCGATATCCTCACGATCCTCTTCAAGGCATTGAATGTCATTTGTTTGTTTCACTACCTTGGCTGTTCTGGAATGGACAATGAGGTCATCATGATAATATCCATGCCTTGGCCTACTTGCCATGACCGTGTAATACCCACCCTTGCATGAAACAACCTTGGACTCCTCTTCATAGTAGAAAGGGCTCTTCTTTTGCTGACTAATGTCCGCTGTCATAAACAGACCAACAAGCAGACTGTCCTTGTTTTTATTTTAGTAAGGGACTTTGTTCACCCTTTCTTCTTCCTCTTCTTGCTTAGCACACATCCCTACATCCTTGCATTCATTACCAACCCAAGTAGCATTAGTAACAACCAAATAATGATCATTGATTACCTCTTGGCTGCCCTCATTTTGCTTGCCCATGCAAACTTACAAATCAAGTCTCCCTTTCCTCTTTGACTCATGTCCCATGATCACTTTATCATCATGCATGCAATCATCAAAAGGCAAAGAAACCTCTTCAATCAAAAAAGAATCTTTACCTTGTTTATTTTCATCTGGTGGCTCTTCTTCCTTCACTTCCTCTTGAATCAAATTTGATTTTTCTGTGCAATCACCAAGTTGGATGCAAGCATTAGTTATCAATAATTTATCACCAAACACCAAGTGACTCATACCTTGGAGAGCTGATCCTTCTTGCTTCATAGGAGACCTTGCTAACATATATGCCTTCACCTTGCTTGAGCATTGATCCAAAACACTTTTGGCTAAAGTATGAGCAATACAAGACTCCTTTTGACTCAAACCTTCCCCAAGTATAGATAGCAATTGTTGTGGGGAATCCTCATATTCATTCAACACTAGGGACATGATAGGTTGCATTGCAACCATTATTTTTTTGAATGATCATTATGTAGGACAACGAAGAATACTTCAAACATGTGGGGAAAAAGATCATCACATTCTAGATCTAACATCAATATACAAGATCTTACCTTAGCCATATTTTCCAAGATCTTAACCCTCTTACTGAAGTAAGGGTTTGTGATGTCCAAAAGCCTTTGAAAACTCCTTATCACGAGTTCAAAAATTTCTCTTATAGTGGTATCACTGTATGGCTGTTCCGGAACTATTATCCTCATAATTTCACTAATACAAGTGATAACTACAAGCCTCACATCCGGATTTGAATGTCTCAAAAACCTAGGACTAGCCAAATGGATCATCAAAGAATTCATTGCAAAAAACACTGCTTGATAAACCGATTGCTTTACCATGGACAAACAATCTGCAGTTTCCTCCAAAATGCTAAGCAACACATCTCTCGAAAGGTGTGGAGGATCAAGCCATTTCCCCAACCTATAAAACTGCATTTTCATTTCTTCTTCACTTGTTAACCCCATGATTTATACACTATGTATCCAAATCTGCAATCACAAACCCTACAAGAGTAAAGGAAAGTTGCTCTGATACCACTATAATGTCCCCTTTTTTAGACAAGTTAGGGAATGAAGAAATACTTGTCAAAATCAAGCAAAGAATGGATAAACCCTTTTGCATCAACCTAAGATATCCCAATGTTAGCTATTTCGAACCCAAATGGGGTTGGAACTAGCTAAGGTAGTGGGATAGATTGAAAGAAAACAATTGAAATTTAAACACATTCAAATCAGATTTTACAACAGTTAGAAAATAATTTAAATTTGAAACCCCAATTGCTGCAATCGTTAAAATAACACAACTTTCTCTACACAACTCCGATCTAGGCAAATGACATATGCCCGAACTTGGAAAAATACAAGGAATAAGATGATGTAAACCAATTTATAACTACCAAACATGCAGATTTGGCCCTACTACTATTTCACCCCACACATTTAGGCTGATTAGGGCATCCAAACTTGCCCAACAAGGATGAAATTAATCCTCAAAGCTGCCACTAATTTATGAAGCCCAAATAACCCCTGAAATTCTCCAAAAACCTTAGATATGATTTTTATTTCAAAGGAAAACACAACATAGCTTGAAAAGGACATAACTTCCTCAAAACTTAGTATTTTCAAATGAAACAAAGACCAAAAGAAACCTTGAATTTTTATCTTTCCAACAAGCCTAAAATCGGCAAATTCCAAGGGTGGGAAGACCCCCAAAAAGTTGTCACAAAACACACAACAGGTTGCTGCCCTAAAGTCAGTCAAAATTTGTAAATTCAATATCTCACAAAATACTTAACCAAATCACGCAAATGACATATCAAAATGTTCACAAAATTATGAGGAATCCAATGAGTTTTTTTGCAGATTTTTTTGGGCATGAAATGTGGAAATAGGGTTAGAAAAAACAAGATTTGCACTAAAATATTCCACCAAGGAAATTTGCCACCCTCAGGGCATAAACATTAATGATAATCCACCACAATAATGCACATATAAGTCTTCAATCAGATCTTCAATAGCTCCAACTTGATTGTCAAAGAGAGAGAGCAACAACTAGGGCATACATCCCATTTCTCCAAGCATGGAGAGACATAAATGATTTAATCCAACATACCCAAAAGATGGCCATGCAACCTCCTTTTATAAGATAAGGGGTGCAACATTCAAATGGCCGAACTTTTCTCTTTTGGAGGGAAAACTAATAAAACTTAGTTAAAATATTAAAAGACTAACTTTATGTGCACTTTATTATTTTCTAATTAAATAATAAAAAGTAACTAACCTATGTGCACATTTTAAAACTAACTAGAGACCCCCCCTTGTAGCGCAAGGCATGCCAAGGGGCTACAATGCAGACAATAGACACCTTAGAACAATCCCCAAGCTTTATACTCGAACCCACAGGGATAGAAAATGGGTTGAGGGTCTTCAATTCTTCATTTTCAAAAATGTCGAGAAAAGGGGACATTACATATCTCCTTTCCCAGAGGAAAGGAGCCACATAGGTTCTCATTGTTATCATAGAGGATGCATTAATAGGTGAGAAAAAAATGACACGATCTATTGATAAGATTTTAGAAAAGATTGGCTTGTTTATCGAGGGTACTGAGGTCAAACATGTATGAGAGACTCAGGTTACATGCTTGTTAATCTAGCAAGGTGACAGATATCCATTGTTGACCGAAAATAACATTATCATCTCTTTTTTGAGTGGGACTTTTTGTTCTCCTGAGAAGGTGATTGTAGTTGAAAGCATTGTTCGTATACTCGTATTCGGAAAATGATTCGGCAAACCCAAAAAACATTTGACTATGGCAAGACTCGGTGATTATTCGAGAATATTCGGCAACTTAAACAATACTCAAATTTCTTCAAAATCCAACATAAATTTCATTCAGAATATAGCTACAAAATGTATCAAACGAGTCTATAAAATGTTGGACAAGTGTTTTCTATTAGATTTGAATACAAATACAAGACAAAATCACATCATCATGCGAATACAACAATCGACTGATAAGTGTTATGAATTTATGGTGATTGTCATTGAAAATTATCATCATAAATTATTATGTCTATGGAAGTTACAATATACAAAAATTTACATTTTCCTCTTACCCCGTTCTAGAGAAATAATTGGGGAGAGGGTCTATTGCCTCTAATCTAGTCCCCACACTCGGCTGCGTCTCCTCGCTTTTCCAAGAAGGCTAATGACTCCGGCTCTAACCTGGTAGTAGATGGTGGTGGATCCTTTGTTGCATGTTCGAGATCACCTCTTATCAAAGATGTCATCTAATCCAGTATCTCTTGTTAGTGCTATTTTCCCTCCATAGCTTCCCTCTCGAAAGAAGGAATCTCATCCTCTGTGAATGCAGAGATTTTTTCTTCTTCCCAGTCCACTTGCTGTATGGATCTATTTCATCCAAATCAATAAGCTCCTGCGATGTGGCCTCCACTTTTATTAGTTTGCGAAGCCGGAGATTGTATTGCGAGGGCAAAGAACCGAATCGTTGAGCCATTTTTGAGTCAATTTGTTGTGCTTTGAAATTCTGAGCTGGCCTCATACCAAACTCCAGTTGCGTTCACGGATCCAGAAGCGCTACAAGGTTGAGATAAAATTCAAAGGGCTAACTTTTGAAGATGTGGGGTATTTCCTCTAGTCTATTGGTCGCACTCAGTTTCTATACAACAATATAATCAAACGTTTATAAGTAATTAATAATTATCAAATTTGTAACTTGTAACACAGGTTTACGAATAACTTTGTAACTATTCCAAATTTCTAATTTTTATTACGTGGTGATTATGCTTGCCCTGGTTCTCCCTCGGATAGCTATTTAGCTTTGCAAGAAATGGATCAAGCCTCCCCCTAACATGCCTGTAATTTTTCAGCTCTAAAATCAATGAGGTCCCTCGTCTCAACCTCTGGTAATCGAAACCTCTCAATACATGCTGAAAGACCCTCCATAACCTCTCCGTTCACATCTGTGAAGCCATCAGAGAAGAAAAACTTGGGATTGAAGTAGTACCCCGCTGCATGAATAGGTTGGTGGAGTTGATTGTTCCACCTCCGATCAAATATCTCCCAAAAGGGACCCTATCTGGCAATATCCCCCCTATAATAGTTTTGGATAACCTCTTTGGCCCTTTTCATGGATGTCATAAATGTACCCCATAGGGTTTTTCTACCCATCAACTAAACACAAAACCCTCACTAACAATTCTGACACCTACACACAAATTAAAAAGTAAGGTTATAAACTGTACAAATAAAGTGAAAAAGTAAATTAAAACTATATTTATAATTTAACAAATTAAAATACAGGAATCATCTTGAAATATAAATCAAAGTTTGAAATTACCTTGGATGATCTCTATAACTTTCTTTGCAAAGATATCATCAAAAACTATCTTTGCAGTTCTCCCTCCTATCAGCTTTATCTTTGAATATTGGGAGTCAAACCATGTTTGACTCCACAAACATTTGCTTCAATGATGTGGAACACCAATTAGAAATTTTCTTTGCAATGTCAAGAAGCTAGTTGCAAACCTTGTGACATCGGCATGCACAAACTCTTTCCCCTTTGTGTGTTCTCTCATCAAGCTAAGAACCATCAAGGGTGATTACATTTGTACTTGGTAATGTTTCTTGCATCTTCTATAACTGGCCTCACCCAATCAATTTTTACCTATGGTCCTGCCAAAAGAAGATTAAGGCATTGAGCCGTACAAGGAGTCCATAAAGAGTGATGGATTTCTCTTCTGTAGTAGTCTCTCAGTTGCCACATATGCTGCTGCATTGTCTGTGACAATTATGCAAGAACATTCAATATACTCACCCATAATAATGACCTGAAAAACATGACAAACACTTCCCTTGTTCACTTCCTTAAACTATGCCCACGGGAAATGGAATGAGCTAGAAGTCTTCAAAACAAACTAGTTTGGAAAAAGTGACATTACAACCCTTATAAAAAGTAAAATATACCAAAGCAGACAAACTTTTAATGCTTTCCACACCCCTTTACAAACTCGAGATTACTGCCATATGATTCTAAAAAAGCTAAACAATGATTGTAGTTGCAACTCTACGAGTTTACACTATAAGATGGAGTACCAGTAAGACCTTATATCACGATTTAATATATCAAATTTTTTTATGCCTCTTTACAAGAATATATCATGCCCTTTTTTCTTGGCATGAAAGACTAGCTCATAGAAATACCCTTGGCTTATAGTATATTTTATAAGAATTGCCCAAAAGGCTTCCCACTACTTCATTTACTGGTCAAACAAGATTAAAAAACCACAAACATACTCTTATTTAAGACATCGTGCTTCACCAAAAAAACCATAAATTCATGCAGGCTTTCTTTTTTCAAATGAAACTTGTTTTGTATTTTCTTGTTGTAATTTGGACGCGAAAGTTGCCTTTAAATTAGTTTTAAATCATTTTGGGAAATAGAGAAATCAAACCAATTTTTAAAAACTTGGAAACCTTCGAGAAATTGAATCTATGGTTCATCATCCTCCCAACAAGGAAGAGGAAATGATCTACTGGATTTAGCTTACCATGTGTTGGGTTAAGGGCATAACACCTGTACATATTTTTATTTTATTTGAAACTCCAGGCATTGGAGCAAATTTTCATGAGATGTTCTCTTCAGCTGGAAGATTGAATTTGGTCTTTTAAGAACTCATCTTTAACTATAATGTTGGAGGTCATGCACCATGCTTAAAAGTCTATGAAATGGTTTTGTGCCTGATTCTGGGGCTTCAGATTGTCAATGTTGAGGAGACTATTTTATTTGCTTTTGGGTTTTTTGTTTCATTTGTGCACCTTCAATAACAGCATAGACAGAGAGAATCCATTTCCAAAATATAAGTAAATCTTCCTTTCAAAATCAGAAAGCCATGTCCAAAAGCCATGTACCCCTATTTAGATCTACAAAAGGTATCTTCACAGTTATGTAGTGGAATTGAAACCATTCCAAAATTTCTTATCGGTGCATCTTATAACATGTGTTCCCAAGAACTAAAAAAAGGGACTGCCTCCGACAATCCAAAACTCATTATTTGATTTTCACTTAGAAAGAGCAGCGATATCCAGAAGAATGGAACTTTACCAGACTTTCACCATTCATGGAATTTTAAAAATAGCAAAGGAAAAAAAATGCAGATTGCTTCCACACTGATGTCACAGATGTTCCCATGTCTAATTTTCGTTTTTCACCTCATGCTTTCAAACACTTCATTAAAAAGTGACCGCAGTCAGTTTGGAATATCTGAAAAAGTCAGCTATGAGTACTCTCCTTGGCCTCCATAGCTGTTCATTGGAATGCTCGAGTTTATTGCTTCTACTGCCTCTATAAGGCAGACCTTCAAAATTTGTTTTTATCTCCTTTCTTTGCCTTCAAAATAGTAATTCGCCTCTTTGACTTTAAAAAAACATTTTCTTCCTGGGTTCAGAATCATGAACTGCTCTGATACCAATGTACGAATCATAACCTTCAGACTGCCTGGAAACGCTTTCAAGTACCCCCCCGTATCAGGTCTGATACATACCTGGTACGAGTACGGGTACGTACCCGCAGGCCCTGGGTACGGAAATCCGTACCTGGGACCTACCTAAAGCTTGTGGGTACGTACCTACAGCGTACCCACACGGTGTTTTTTTAAGTGCAAAAAAATAAATAAAACTTGAGGGCTTTGACTGGAATTGAACCGATTTGTAGGCTTGGCTCGTGTGAGATTCAATATTGCCAACAGGCTCCGAAGGTGTGATGTCCCCTTTTTGTGCAAATGATAATTTTTACAAACTTCAACTCAAATTGAACCAAGAAGGACTAGATCCTTTTGAATCAACCTAAATTAGCCCAATGTCAACCAATTACAACCCAAATGGGGTTGGAAGTGGTCAAGGTGGTGAGCTAGATTGGTGGAGACAATCAGATTTTTATTCTTCTCAATTCTGATTTTTATTACAGCAGTGAATTAATTTAAATTGTGCAAATGATAATTTTTACAAACTTCAACTCAAATTGAACCAAGAAGGACTAGATCGCTTTTGAATCAACCTAAATTAGCCCAATGTCAACCAATTACAACCCAAATGGGGTTGGAAGTGGTCAAGGTGGTGAGCTAGATTGGTGGAGACAATCAGATTTTTATTCTTCTCAATTCTGATTTTTATTACAGCAGTGAATTAATTTAAAACAGTTGCAAACAGCTGAAAACTTCAAAAATTCATAACTCAATCAGTATTTCTTCTTTTCATTTGAAGCAAAGTGCACAAGAAACTTGAGATTTTTCCCTTTCCAATGAACTAAGGATCGGATTTTTCTAAGCTCTAAAACTTCTTCTAAATAGCATCCAAACTTCCAGATCTAGGCGCTAGGGTTATTAGAAATTATTAAATTAATAACCAACACTTACCTCAACTATTTTCACCCTCCAAAAGCTTGTTTTGATGCACAAAATGCCAAGAACAGATCTGAACTGAAATCACAAATTTTAAGCATTAAATGTGTCACAAACAATTAATAATCCAACCCCAGACTGCTGCAACTTCTAAAATTATTTCCCGCTTAACCAACCAAGCAAAAGCCTTCAAACTTTGGATTCTGTTCCAATAAAATATGGAAAATATGACCATGCATTCCACTTCCACCTAACTATAAGAAAAGTGTCAAATTTGTGCAAAAGGTTGGTTGCCCAGGGCATAAAAAATACAGCAGTATATTAAAATGTCAAATCAGCACCAAAACACATTAGATCCAATTCGCTAGGGCATGAAAATATCACGAAAAATACCACACATCAGTTCTCTACCATAAAAAGAACAAATTGTTGCACAATAATCATATTTCACCTTCACAACAAGGCGCCACAATATGGAAGATTCAAATCCTTATCAAAATCAGATCTAACTCCAATTCCAAATTGAATGAGAGAGAGATAGCACAATGAAGAGCTAGGGCATACATCCCATTTCTCTAAGCATGGAGAGATATAAATGATTTAATCCAACATACCCAAAAAATGGCCATGCAACCTCCTTTAATAAGATAAGGGGTGCAACATTCAAATGACCGACCTTTTGCCTTTTGGAGGGAAAACTAATAAAACTTAATTAAAATATTAAAAGACTCACGTTATGTGCACTACTATTTTCTAATTAAAATAATAAAAAGTAACTAACCTATGTGCACATTCTAAGACTAAATAAGACTCCCACTTGTAGTGCTAGGCGTGCCAAGGGGTTACAATGCAAATAATAGACAGTAGACATCTCAAAACAATCCCCTAGCTTCATCCTCGAACCCACAGGGAGAGAAAATGGGTTGAGGGTCTGCAGTTCTTCACTTTTAAAAATGTCCCGAAAAGGGGACATTACAGAAGGGTCAAGAGAGATGAAAAGGACTTCATTTGGTTGACTTACTATTTAGGTGCTTTCTTGTTGCTCCTCATGGGTACTTTATTCTTTAGTCAATTTGGAAGGCATGGGAACAAGTGAAGCACTTGTTGGTTGGGCAGCCTATCTTCTCTTCCTTTGACACTAGGTGCCAAACCTACAAATCGATTTTGTCAAATCTGAAATATAATGACAAGATCCTTGCCTTGACAAGAGGCTGCTCTCCCCTCCTTTGGTTTGAGAAAGGAATTAAAATATTTCATGACTTGTACAGATTTGGGAAGTGGATGGATAGGACAGACCTTAAAGCTCTCTATAAGCTTCGTCAATCTCAGTTCAGAATGTATACAATACTCAGAAATGCTTTCACAGCTCCCTCTGCTGGACTAATTATGTAGGATGAGAATGACTTTTGGGAGACTATGAGGTGGCTCGAAGGACCCTTTCTCCAAGAGGCTACTTCCAAACAACTCTATGAAAAGATTGCCTTTTCCACAAACCTTTCCTTGGGCCTTAACAACAAGTGGAATGTTTGTGAGCCCATTAGTAGATGGACTCATAGATTTAATGTTTTGTGGTCTTCTTTTATTCAGTCAAAGAAATCTTGCTTTAGATGGCTTCTGATTCATAATAAGCTTCTTGCTGGCTTCTAATATTTAATATGTTACTGAGACTATAATCTTGTTTTTTTCTTTAAATTTTTATATATATTTATATTTTTTACTTTCTAAAAATATATTGTACTAACGTACCCACAGCGTACCGTACCTGAGGTTTTTAAAAAAATTCCGTTTCAACGTACTGTACCTGTACTGAAATAGTCTACAACCATGTTAATCGTTCAAAGCATGTAGAAACATATTTATTGAACCCAAACATTGCATGCTCTCAACAATGGATTGCAGAACACATAATTATCTCAGATTCTATTTTAGTTGCTAGGGATGTTCACAGGTTTATTCTCAACATCAGGAGGACCTGTCACAACATGATTAGGAGGTTATGAAAGGGCAAGAGGGTTTTACCTGGTATACCATTGGAGATCTTTGATGAGTCTGCCAATAGCTACGGCGCTGGTAATGGTTGCACTGATGAAGCCAAAGTACTGTTAGATTGGGCATCGGCAGAAGATCAAGCACAAGATATTTCACTCTTGCTGATGTTTTTTTAATGTTTTGTGATATTAGTGTTATCATGAGTTACATTGTAGAGAATCGTTGTATTTTCACTGAGAATACAAAAGACGAGCTTTGTGTTTTTTGTATTTAGTGTACACTTGTACACCTTGTTAAATTTAAGGTTTGCATAGAATTCTCACTTAATTATCTTGGACATGTGAAAATTGGATAGCCAATCCAAGCATAATTTCTTCAATAAATGCATTATTTCTTCCTGGCATTATCCCCTGTATTCTACGAGAATGCCCTTCACTTCTTGCATCTCGCAAATGCATCTGTTTGTCCTCTTGTTCGTCCATCCCAAAATTGGTTGTAGCTTAGGTCCTTAGATTAGAATACTCTGACTGAAAGGAAAAATTTGAAACAACTTCCTAAAATTGACTACTTTTCATGTCCCTGCGATGGAGACGGAATTTTCTTCATCGAGGTCATCTTAAGTTTAACCTTACCATCTCCAAGATGGAGACTGAATTTTGTAGGATATCAAATAAAATTCTTATATTTGAGAAGTGATCTATAGAACATTTAGTCCTTCTATAACCCCTTAATTTTTTATGTCTCTCAATCACCCTTCCTGCTGCTTTTATCTAGCATTATTTTACCACATCTTTACTTTCCTATGCTTAAAGAAAATAATCTTATGCTGTCCACTCTTGAGTGGTCTGAATATGATATCTGTACAATGAAGATTTTACTAATCAATTAAATCCTCATCATTGTTTGGAAACTTGGACTTATAAGCACTCCTATTGTTTTTTTATTACAGCATGAGTTACTGAAAAAAAAATAAGCCATCTATTTATAAGCTACATGAAATTTAATTTTTGCCGTCATCTTAACCACAGTGGGGGATGTAACATAGTGAGTACATATTGTAAGTTGGTAATGTCACAGTTCATCTATCTTACTTGAAGTTGATACACGTGCTGCAAATTACAGGGAGCCATTGATACATCAATGGTAGAGGCACGACTCAAAGTTCACAATCCAGATGATCCGGAGCCTATTATCAATTTATACCTTCATGATCCAATGAGTCCAGCAACGAGACTTGTTTCAGAAATGATGATAATGTGTGGGGAGGCTATTGCAACATTTGGGGCAGAGCATGGCATTCCTTTTCCTTATAGAGGACAGTCTCAGTCTAATTTAGCTGCTGCTGCTTTATCCTATTTGCCAGAGGGACCTGTACGAAGCTCAGCCCATGTTAGGTCCATGCGTCGAGTGGAAATGGATTTCAGAAAGCCTATTCCTCATGGAAGCCTTGGTGTTCCTGGATATGTGCAATTCACATCACCAATTCGACGTTATGTTGATCTTCTTGCTCACTACCAGGTATGGTATATACTTGTCTGATGTTTGATCTGGAGAGATGTTTATTATTTTCATTTCCATTTTCTACTAACATTAATTCCTGTTGATTTTGTGTTACCCAATGATGTCAGGTGAAGGCTGTTTTGAGAGGAGAAATGCCCCCCTTCACAAGCCCTCAGTTGGAAGGAATGATGCAACTGATTAATCTGCAAGTACGAACTTCCAGAAGGATATGTAACAATAGTGTTCGTTATTGGATGTTGGAGTACCTTCGAAGGCAAGCAAAGGGAAAGGAATTTCGTGCTTTGATTCTTAGATTTGTGAAAGATAAAATCGCGTCATTGCTTCTTCTCGAGGTCTCTTTCTCTCTCTCTCTCTCTCTATCCCTTCCCCACTCACTCGAACTAACCCCCAGCTACATCATGTCACACACGATATTGGGCATTCTGAACCCAATTTTTTTAAATACATGATTGTATTAGGAAATATGTGGGCTGAAATTTGAAGCTTGGTCAATTATTCTGTGCAGGTGGGAATTCAAGGGTCCGTGGAGGTATATTCAGGGGCTCAAGTTGGAGATGAAATAATGGTATATGTGCATGAAGCTCATCCTCGGAAGGACACATTGTCATTTGAGGAAGTAAATTCATGACTCATGTCCATCTATCCATAGTACATACCATGTACTCTCAACTTCTAACTATGAAAGTGCCCTGTAATTCTTGAAATATACCCAACTTGAGGCTTCCACGCATCGTCAATCCTTGTTCTAGGTATGTGTTCTTCTGTGATTATATCTTCAAATCCATCAGAAAGTAGTAGTGAGTTACACGAGTCTAAGATGGCTCAGATTTTGATCTGAGAGTTGCAGAATTTTGTTAGAAGTGGAGAATTTAAGTTACAAATATGAGTACCGATGAATTTTAGTGTGAAAACTAGATCATCAACTATTATAATTAATGTGCTCAATTATCTTGATTTTGTTTTCTGCAGATATTTCTCATATCTGGATATATTTGTCATTAAATTCCAGGTTTCATGGGATCTGGATGAAAGGAGAGAGTTTTGGTAGTACTTGGGCAGCCAAAAATTTTCTTCACCTCAAATTTCATGACTGCATTCATGGTGTTTTGAGTCCTGGAGTCAGTGATTGTTGTGCCAAGTTCAGCTTTGAGAAGTTTTTCAGCTGCTTATTAAATTGGATTGATATGAAGCCTTATTACCAAATTCCTTTCATGCCTTAAACAAGGCAGAGGGTTGAGCTTATTGATGGAGTAGACTCGCATGCCAGAAGATAGGAACAAGCTGGCATACACTGGCAAAAATTGATATTTGGAGGATATCTATATTGAGATCTTATGAATCCCTACCCATCACATTCTGCTATCTTCTGATGAGCTAGTTTGCATGTAATCTTCTAGACTGGATTTTGATCTGGTAGTCAAGATCAATGGTTCTTGCATCGGTGGGTAGCACATAGCTCCTGTCTTGTACCAAGGATGGAATAAGCTGATCCTGGCATATCTTAAAGAGTCTGTCTTTATCCTAGCTAATTTTCTATTCTTGACTAGAGCCTTGTTCTCCATCAGACTTTCAGGGGTTCCGTACTTTCACACTATTGATTTGTATTTTGCGTTTTTTGCAAATACTGACTTGTCTAAGGTTTTCTCATTTGAGTCCTACTTTGGTCATTCGTTCTTTCTTTTTACTTTTGAAATGTAATAGAGCATTCCAATTCATCTTTGAACATGCATCCTTCAATAAAAATCCCTTGTTGCTTCCTATTGAAAAGATTATATTAATGATGTGGAGAAGCTTTTCAAATTCTTTAGTAACAATCAGTATTCCTATTTATGTGTAACTTTTGTATATCAATTAATATGAAAGCTAAGGTTTAATAGGCCGTTAACGATCCAGCAGGGGTCAGGCTCTATGGGAAGAAAATAAAGTCAACTGCCTATTTTTGATTTATTCACCAAAGTTGGTATATACCGTAATGACATTGAACCAAAGTGGGGCTAATTGTTAGGCTTGGAATTATTATGCAAAACAGAAACTTGTTAAGGGATGTATTTGGTGTCACCAAAAGTGCATGACAAAGAAAAGTGGATAAAACACAGTTGTTTCCAGATATATCCTTCAAAAATGGTTTTATATTGTTCGATGTATTATATTGTGTCCCTTATATTTCTTAATCTGACTGCATGTTGAATTGGTTGAAAGGTGGTATGACTCCATTGCAAGTGAAATCAGTCCAAAATGGCATTAACTCTCTTGGTTGCTAAATTAGTTCGAGTGTAGTTGTTTGTGGGGTTCTCCTTGTCAATTTATAATGCAACAAGGGCATCTATCTTCTTTAATTATCATGGGAGGGTTTATTTTTTCATTTGTCAGATAATAAAAATGTTAGCAATATTAAACTCAAGGCATTAGTGATTACTCATCAGGATTACACACAAATCTATTCGGAGGTTTTCTGGGTACATTTGTAGTGGATAACTGAAATGGACATATGTGTGCAATGCCTTCAAAAGGTTATAAATTGGAAAATGGGTATAAGTTCCAACTATATTTCTATAGTAAATTATGTTTATATAGATCCTTTTTGACCCTGACAACATATAAGGCTAAGCCGATATTCTCCTCGAGACAAATTCATGTATAAATGTAATTGATGTTTGTAAACACTTGATGTTTAAAGAGTATTTATCGTCTTTGAGGTTGAGAATTAGATAGTTGTCACAAACAAAAATCTTCTACCTTGTAAAGGTTCAATTTTATTAATTAGTAACTTGAGCATCACGGCAAGAAGTTCTCAAATAACATGTAAATGTGCGGTGTTTTCTAGATTTGCATTGAAACTCATTATTGTCCAATGCTTTCTTCATGCAAATGCATGGCAAGTCCTAATGGTGGATATGCTAAGTCGTGGGTTGTCTTAATTGTAGATAATGTTTTATATTTTACAAAGAAATACAAAAATTATATTGATGCACACCATGACAAAAGTAGGTCAATGTGACTTGAAAGTATGAGTAGAGTTGAAAGAATTCTAATGAAAATGTAACTAAGAAATAATGAAAAAACATAATGGGTGGGTGAACTCGACATCTAAATCCACGATGTGAAAATACGAATAAATAATCATATGAAAGGAAGAACCCTTACTGACATGAAAGATTAATGTTAATGACCAACATTAGAGGTTATATATTAGATTAATTTAAAAAAAATCAAAATATTATTAGGGCATGAAGTTTGTCGCATTCATTGTACATTAGTATTGGTATGATGATTTACCCTGCAAATTTAGCCAGACAAAAGCATAAGAATAAAGCACTAATGATGTAGGAGGATTTTTGGTCGTTTGGCACTTCATAATGTCTGTTTTGGCATATATCACTTATAAATGACTTGTGCACATAAACTAAACTCAAATTCGCTAGCTTACGCATATAAAGGCTTGTAATGGGCCAAATCCCTCATTATGTTGCTTTGTCACCTACATGAACACTTCTATCAATTATAAACACCTTATACCTCCCATATGCCACTCTTCAAATCATACATTCATTTTAACCCCACAAGATAAAACCATCTAGATGGGATAGAATTGACTCTTGATTTTGTCCCTTGTTTGATGATTGTGTACTTTACACTATAGTTGTCAAATTTTCAAATGAATATCTTTCTACTAGTCGGTGTTTTCCTTTTAGTTCAGCCTTAGAGAAAAACATTACCCTTAGAACAATATAAATCCAGAGGTAAGCCCACTTATTCACTCACTTGGGACATACTTGGCTTTCACTTAACTCTCACCTAGCATGTATCTATCAAGCATTAAACAAGCTACCCTATCCTTTTATATTGAAAGAGGATACACAAGGAACAACTCCTATATAGGTTTGAAGCACTCAAAACCAAGACATGAGCAATTCTTATCAATTTCAAAGTATTCAAAGCTAAGTTAAAGAAAACAATATGAAGTGTTAAATAGCCAAATTCTAGATGCATACATATAGGCAAAAAGAGCACAATTGCACTTTTAGTATGTGGGAGAAATACATGGGGTTTGACATCCTCTAAAGGTATTGTTATGTAGGTGGCACAAGGGTGTTCAACTCAAACCGCTGACCCCTGTTTAAAGGACTATCAAGAAGCTAGGGTTTTAAGAAACAAAGATTGATTTCTACAACTTGTGCACATCTTCCAAATCTAGGCTTGCACAGTGAGCTACACATTCAATAGTAACAAGAGGTTTTATACATTCACAAATCTATTTCTTAGAGTATGACAAAATTGTCAAATTTAAAACATAATCGGCTACCAATTCTTTCCCTACCTACCGATTTTGTCCTAGGGTAAACAACCATCCGGTTCTAGAGATGAACAAACTACCTCAACATCCTTTCATGTTTCTTCTAGTTCCAAGCCCATGTTAGGTGTCAAAGTACAACGAAAGTTAAGTAAACTATCTTTTTGTGATTTTATTATATTTAGCATGTGTCATAATTGACTAAACATCTTAATCTTTTACTGTTATTCAAAAATGTACATGAATGTTTAATTTAGTAAATTTGAATATATATCCTTTTTGGATTTCAACCCTAGATTTAGATATAGGGTTTTCCCATTTCTAATTTTTAGGAAACCTATCATAGACTTGTGGGAATATCATGCAAGGACTTGTTGATAATGATCATTTTCAATCGGACACATCTACTATGACATTAGTAAATTCTAGCTCACCTTCTATGATTGAGTAAACACCTATGGTTGACGATTCATCCTCTAAGATACAAGAGAAAACATAAAGATTGCATAAGGCACAATTATAAAGGGAATAAGCAAAAAAGAAAAAGGCTAAAACAAGAGCAAATTATAGAAGGAAAAAAATGAACAGAAGAGGTTTCCCAAGTTACATCTAGAACTATTACGCAAAGAACAATTAATAGCAAATAAGTTATGCCAACAAGATTATGACAAGTAAAACAACATTTTCAAGAAAGGGTTTCTAAAATTTTTAAAAAAACATCAAACTATGGGAAAATATAAAAAGATCAAAATAATCATATACAATAAAAACTTAGGACATAAGCTATACTTAAAATATGTTATTTATCACATGATTTGGTATCTAGTACACTCTATTTTCAAGAAAGGGTTTCTAAATATTTTTAAAAAACATCAAACTATGGGAAAATATAAAAAGATCAAAATAATCATATACAATAAAAACTTAGGACATAAGCTATACTTAAAATATGTTATTTATCACATGATTTGGTATATAGTACACTCTATTTTTCTATACTCGTGCTTTTTACGTGGTATGTGAGCATGATGCAGGACACACATGATGATATATGCATGTTAGATGTTGGACATGCCCTTTGCTCAATGTTCTTGTTTTACTGGGGGCATCTTTTAATATAGATCACAACATATAAGGTTATATCTCTCTATACTGTTTCACAACTCTCTTTTTATAACATATACCTTGTCATGTTCATCACTTACATTGTGACATGCTTCTACCGTGATTTGATACCAACACACATGGATTGCGTAAACTGGTGTTTCTTGTTCTATGCACCTCACAATGATGTTTACTTTCTTGCACAATAGATTTGTTATTACTTGTCTCTTGTGTGAGCCCCTCGTCCTTTGTTTATTTGTATGACAAACTTGCATCCTTTGTTTGCAACCTCAATAGTTTTTTGTAAAATCCCACAACTGCAAGACCATTTAAACCCTATCTAAAATATAACTTGTGTGGATAGTTTTTAATATTAAACAACGTTCCATATTTATGGATACTTATGATTAAATAGATATATTTTGTGGAATATGTGATTTTAAAATAGACATATTTAATTAATTCCATGTTTTTATTATAAACATATTTAAATTATTGTCTGATTATAGTTAGTTAATGGTTATGGTCCTCTTTTTGCGAGGTATTATCTACGTGCTCGTATAAATGATTGCAAATGGATTTACCATTGGTATGCTAATTGTTGTCACCTAAAGTTGCACACCCTATTGAAACTAGGTTCAACACCTCAGTGAAACATGGGATGATCTCTCAATGAAGGACTTGATTGTATGAGATCACCCTCCGGAGAAGGCCGACTTCCTCTACCTATCATACCAATACTAACACTACTCTTAAGCTAAGCATATAACTAGCTAATCCTAATCTAAGCCTCTAAGGGACAAGGATTAAAGAGAATGTGGGAAATAAAGCTAAGCTAAGGAAATGGTGATGATGCCAGAACAAGAAGGGAATCACTCTCCATGAGGAGAAGAACAAAAGGAAACATAAAGAGGAGAGGGAAAACACATGTTACAGACCAACCCTACATCGACCCTTCCTTTCTATACATTATAGACACACAAAAATGGAAACCTGTGAATATAATCCACACACAACATACTGGAAATGAACAAAGGCAAGAACACAATAAACACGAGCATAGGGTAGAAACAAGCCACAATGACAATATTTTATCGCTTAAAGAATGCACAGTCCATTATGTCAATGGTGGAAGGCACTCAAAGCATTACCGTTCAGCCCTAAGATCTGTAACTCATGAAATCTCAATCACCATTTTGACATGGTGAATTTACAACCAAGAGAGGATCGTTTCCAATGAGTTTTTGAGTTGCATTTATAGAAATAAGGAGAGAAAAGAGACGGAGAAGATTAAATCGTGTTAGTAATGAAGGGAACCAACCAATCACCACCACCAAGGACCAATTGCCATAGATTTCACAGGTCACGTATGGGTGCCTGGCATTACTTCAATTGCACGCCATCATATCACTAGTATAGGAGGATGGCGCCGCTCAAGATTAAATCCAAGCTGGTGGAGTGGTTGGGTTCCCAGTTTAAAATTAAACGTGGCTTTGTTATGGTTCTACTATGATCTGTGACTTCTCCTTCATTTTTATGGCCTTCGCGACCTTTCTCTTCTTTTCCCTCTTCCACGGATTTGTTTATGACCTCCACCAAGATCCGCGAGCAACACTCAAACTCCACAATGCATTATACCACCCGCGATCCTTTGTTCTTTGTCCCACAACATTCATTGTGCTCTGTGGGCTTCATCACGGATTTTGAACTTGTGCGACCTTTACTCTGCACTTAACATTCCTTCTCCACATGCCCTAGTGTTCCACCTCTTTTCCTTGCAACTTTTAGGCTTGTGATAATGTCCATTTGTTTCTTGAGGACCGGCGGAACACATAGTTCCTCTTTTATGGCTTCCAACCTTATTCACATTTAAACTTGCTTTTTCCTCGCGCTGTCTCGTGACACCTTTTCTTACATCGAGGCTTCTCCTAAGAGAATTACATGTTTGTTGTACAAAATTAACCAACATTATGTATTTTCCAATCCCACCTAATATTGTATTTTTCGTGTCGTACAACACTAAGCTTTTCATGTACGCCTTAGAAGACTAACCTATGGATTCCTTTATTTTACGGGTCTTCAATCGGAGTAGCCTAAGTTTGAAACTTGGATGACGTTTTTTAATACTAGGAGGTATTAGAAACAGAGAGGAACCTTCGAATGGCTAACAAATCTATTACAACCAACGCCCAACCAATACCAAGTGACTACCACTATCCCCCTTGAGGCGACCGACCATGCCTAAACAAGCCCACCACCAAGTAACCAAGGGGACAGAGTCGACCTCGTGACCTATATGGGATGAGGAGTTCAAAATAAGACGAGGATGTTATTTTAGATAACAAATTGGCGACTTTCAGTGGACATCTTCTTGCTAGATGAAAAGATCGGTAACCTTGAAGCATCCATTGTGAGAGGATCCTTTTACATAGATTTACAAACTATAGAAAATAAAAGAACAATGAAATAAACTTTGGAAAGTAACTTCGATAATTTTTTTATCAAAAGCCACTTCGAGGGGGAAACCTCCTTTGAGACATCTCAATACAATAATATTCATGGATACATTTCTTAGCCTAAGAACTCCATAATATACTAGTTCTATTCTAGAAATTACTATTACCCATACATGTGGGATAATACTTAATAGCTTACAAGATGACTTATAAATCATATGCGTTTGTCACATTTATTACATTACTGATGCACAAAGGAAGGTAAGATGAGGGGTGTTAACATCCCCTCCCCCTAACAAATATTTTTCCTCAAAACCATACTTGTGGGAACTATTGTTGAATTTGAAGGGGCTCCCAAGTTACATCTTCTGGTTGCATGCCATGCCACTGGATCAAGACCTCGGCGAGAGAGTGGTTGCGAAGTTGGTAAGAGAGCCTATTGAGAATTGTGGCTAGCTCAAGAATGATGGATCCTTTATTGTCGAGCTCTGATAGTACTATTTGTGTCGTAATGTGTTGGCTTAGAAATTTCTTCAAACAAGAGACATGAAAGACGAGATGAACTCGCGAGCTAGGTGGAAGTTCAAACTTGTATGCATCGGCACCGATCTTTTGGAGAAATTTGTATGGTCCATAAAATTTAGGGGAAATATTTTGATGCCCTTTGAGTTTCAAGAAAGTCAGTTTTTACGATTGTAAGCGTAGAAAAACCATATTCTTGGGATGAAAGTTGTACTTCGAGCTGTGTTGATCTACATGTTATTTTTTATGATTTTCTGCCATATGGAGATTGTTCTGAAGAATGCACGAAATTCGATCTCATTGGGTGAGTGTGGTGTCAACAACCTAAATTGGAGAACTGTTAGGAGTGAAGGGAGGGGGAGGTGGTGGCGTTTGGCCATAAACTACTTCATACAAAGTCATTTTGGTGGAGGTGTGATATAAGGTGTTATACCACCATTCAACAAGAGGTAGCCACTTGACCCACTATTGTTGGTACTCAGAGGTAAAACATTGAATGAATGTTTTCAAATATTTGTTAAAATTTTTAGTTTAACCATCCATTTGCAGTCATGTGATATCCTAGACTTATCCTCAATTGAGTACTTTTTCAATAGAATAATTATGTCCAAAAATGGCTGGCGAGAGCAACATCATGGTTTGAAACAATGGAGGCTGGATATTGTGGAGGGTGAAAGATTTGGTCAACGAATAGTTGGGCAATGATTGAGGCCGTATATGGGTGGGATAACGAACAAAAATAGTCATACTTGGAGAGGAGGTTCACTATGACCAAGATTATTTAAATTCCCCAACATTATTTAAATTCCCCCAGATTTAGGAAGCCCTTCAATGAAGTCCATGGAAGTATTAGTCCAGATCTGGGTAAGAATGGGTAATGGTCGTAACAAACATGGGGTTGCTAATGTTTCACCCTTGTTGCGTTGACATATATCACATTTCACCACAAACAGTTTGATGCATGCCTTCATTCCTTTCCAAAATAAATTCCTATGAACTTGCTCATAGGTTTTTAAAAAACCTGAGTGATTGGTAGATGGAGAAGCATAAAGTTTGAAAAAATTACATGGCGAAGCTCAACTTTAGATGGTAACACCAAACATCCTTTATACCACAAATAGGTGCCTTCTCAAGAGTAATAGGGGGCGAGGTAGGATCAAATGTCAATTTTTGGATCAGGTGTTGCATGGTTGGATATTTGTTCCACTCTTGTTGGAGTTGTGGAAGCCATTCGGGTATGGGCACATATAATACATGTAGTGAAACTTAATTCTCACACGTGCGAGAGAGAGCATCGACAACCACATTGTCTTTGTCTTTCTTATAGGTGATCTCATAGTCATACCCCATAAGCTCAGAGACCCACTTTTCTTGAGCAAGAGACGAGACCCATTTTTCAAGGAAGTACTTTAAAGTATGATGATTTTTCTTGATGAAAAAAATCTTTCCTAACAAGTCTGGCCGCCACTTTTGCACTGCATGAAAAATTGCCACCATCTCCTGCTCATAGGTAGAAAGGACTAAATTCCTTCCCAAGAGAGATTTTCTATTGAAGGCAAGCAAATGACCTTCATGGAGGAGAACAACACCAATTCCATTGCAACAAGCATCACTTTCGATGATGAAAGTCTTGGTGAAACATGGTATGGCTAAGACATGTGTACTACACATAGATTATTTTAAGGCCTCAAACGCTTCTTTAGTCACCTCATTCTATGAAAAAGCATCATTGTTCAACATGGATGTCAATGGGGCTGTGATTTTACCATAATCTCAAATAGTTTTTTTGTAGTATCCCGTGAGATCCAAGAATCCATGAAGTCTTCAGATTGTTTTAGAGAGATTCCAATTTATAGGGTTTTTTGTTTCCGGATTTAATATAATAATAATATGGTTTCTTGTATTTTTTATCTTTTCCCCAATTTGAAATGCGAGGTTTATATGTGTAGTATTTTCACTACATTATTTTTTCTATTAGGAGGTAGAATTTTAAAATAGGTATGTGTGGATTATTTTTCTATGTACCTACAAAAAGAATTCAATCTATCATGTGGAATCGTTTGGGTTTCTTTTTTTAAATGGTATTTGTGTAGAGAAATCCATAGTGGATCCATTATATTCACTTCTTAAATAATATTATTTGACTCGAGTATGGATGGAAAGCATGAACATATATTTTCTTTGAAGCTTTGAGAACATTTTCCTATTTCTTAAATAATTACACATTCACATGGTTGATTTCATTGCATTTCTTGCAAATAAATGTTGTTATGTATTTTTATGGTTTTATATGTATCCTTATTCATTTAATAAGATGTAAGAAATATTATTGAACAAAAGAAATTATTTGTGTTAAATTTTGCATATATTTATAGCCTTTATATTGTGGATGGATTTGTTCTTATTTTTCTTTCCTTTATTTGAAATTTAATAGTGTAGAATTTGTTTGTTTAAAATATATATGAAGTGGACCCCAATAGATTAGATTAATTCTTAAAGTCCCAATCGATGAGATGATTAGTCCATGGAGCACACTAAGCTTCAATTTCTTATAGTGCTAGAAAACAAGATGATTGTTTTGAGAGATGACTTGTGTTTCATTTAAGAGCGTCGTAAATAACCCCTGTCAATACAATGATTGGTTCATATAGACACTCAGGGTTGATCTCCTAGAGTCCCACTCAGTGATATGTTTTTCCTATATTTGGAAACCCAACCTAGATTCGTTTTCAAAGAGTTTTAATGAGAAAGATTGATTAGTAAAGTCACAATCAATATGATGATTTTTTCATAGAGAGGCACCAAAATTCATTGAGTTAAAATCTGTGTGGTTGGTCCAAAATGCCCCCAATTAATATGATGAGTGGTTATTAGATCTAGTCAAGATTTGATTTTATTAGGGCCACTTATAATAAAGTATGAGAATCTTAAAACAATATATTTGAAAGCAATTATAATCTAATATTGTATAAAGGTTTGTTGTTTTTAGCATTGATTTTAAAATAATGAGAGTTGTTGTATTTTGTATAAAGGTTGTCCTTCCCCTAATCGAAAACACCAATTTTTTCCTATGTCGATATGCAAAGCGTTCAATGAATTGTGTGGAATTGTTTAGGATTTTGAAAATGGTTCATGTGAATAAATCTCGGTTAAATTCATTGCATTTAATTACTAATAGATACTATTTTGGCTAAAGTTTGGATGGAAAGCATTGACATATACTTTTTTTGATGTTTTCAGAACATATACATATTTTGTAAACAAATTACACATTTATAAGACCCCTTGATCCACCTCATATGATCCTTAGGGGTATTCTTGTTTCATATTTAGTATTGTATTTTATACAAAGGATTACCACTACAAGTGTTGGGTTGTTTATTTCGTACAAAGATTATTTAGTCTTTTTTTATTATGTAAAGTTTGTCGTTTCAGTATTAAAAACATGATATATATCTTACATCGATGCAACACTGTAACTAGTTTTTGACATGGTGACCAACTACTCCTCAATTATCTCCTTTCAATTCCATTAGTTTCTTTCTAATATAAATCTAAGCTTGGTTGCAAGTTACCATTTAGTCCGGCCCTTATGACCTTTGCTTTTGATTACTCTTTCTTTCAGAAACCCTATCAACATTTTTTGTTACCACTTTAAATACAATTACTTATCGGTACTCACCAACCCACTTGTGAACATTATTTCAAAGAGAAACTCATCCATGTATTTCCACGAGTGGAAAGTGATGTGATTGTGTACATTGAGGATACGCTTTCTTATGAGTGACGGTAAAGGAAAATCTTTCCTCTGAACCAAAATGCAAACAAGTCTAAAAAGAGAGGAGGAATATATTACAGTGGACACATGCAAAAGAGACGTGTGTTGTGTTGGAATTTAGTTGCCTTGCATTCAAAGCATCAACTTACCTGTGTATCGCAGTCTGCAGATTCCGTGTTTCAATTTATGTCGCCCACTTGATTTTGACGTTCAATGTTACATCATGTGAAAAAATGAGATGATGGTCAGGATAAGGATTTGACGTTTCAAATTTCATATGCACGTCAATATAATATTTGTATATTAATTATTAAAAAATATAAAATAATTTAAAATTTATATTTAAGATGAATATATGGGGGAAGGCTTAGGAAATAAACATATTCATCAGGTTATGAATTAACTAGTATATATATATCTTAGACACATTTATCTAAAATACCATGTTAACAGATATTAACCTCGAGGTACTTATCTAATTATATTATTGCAGTATATCTAAACCAATGCTGATAATAATGATAAATATAATATAATATAATAAGTATATTATAAAAAAATGTATTTATATAAAATGTATTGAGACATATCTATTTCAAGGTTCTTAGCTTAGATTTTTCACATACCATTTTAATTAATAACTTCATTAAATTATCTATCTTTTTTCCATTGATTTGTGGTAAATGGAATCAATAGATATCTATTTCAAGGTTCTTAGTTTAGATTTTTCACATACCACTTTAATTAATAACTTCATTAAATTATCTACCATTTTTCTATTGATTTGTCGTAAATGGAAACATTTCGCTGTGTAATTGTATTGGTTTCAAAGAAATCTACTCAAGAAAAAAGGGCCCTAACATTACTATATGGTCATGATAGCTACTTTTTATTGACTTCTCCAAGGAACAATTCAATGGAAGTCAAATTTACGGATGAATTATCACGTGACAATCAAATGGACGTCAAATTTAATGTTGAGAATAAAAGTGAACAACTCACTCCATTACAACGTTGACTTCCACTATAGAAATGCCTCTCGACGTAATAAGAAAAGATAAAATTGTTACCAATCAATTATACTCTGATATTAGTTGAACAATATGAAAACAAATAAAAATATTTAATCTTAGCTTTCTTTATGATGAGAATGATTAAAATGTTGTTAAGGTCTTTAGGTCTATGATTCTTCAAATACATATAATAAATCATATTTAATAATATCTCAATATACTTCGGCACAATTCTATAGGAAAGCCTTATCCACATGTAAAGTTTTACAATTATACAAAACACAAGTGAATTCAAGTTTAAATAGTGAAGCAACTTTCATGAGTCGTTTATTTTGGAAAAAAATGAGAGATTATAGTACAAGATTTTATAATTTATTTGTCTTGTCTCACGTATTCAATGTTTGTAGATTTAAATAGATTAGAAAAAGAATGTATAATAGCCCTTTCTTTATATCTTCTGAATTTAAAAAAGTGTCCAAGGCAAATGGATTTTTGGAATCCGATTAGTAGTTTGTCTACCTCTTGAAGTGATGGAATCTAAAGGATTTTGTAAATGGAATATTGTTTATGAGATATAGATAAGTAAATGGGGAAATGGTCTCATGTTTAGTGAAAAATATTTGAGCTTTCAATGAAAATACTATAATAAAGAATATTGAGTCAATAAAAGCAATCCAATGATTCACTTATGTATTTCACAACTTATATTTTAATTCCATGTGATCTATAAACTTGACATTCTCAAGAGTGGAGTTGATAAGATTACTTGATGAAATAAAATTACTAAGAAGATAACTAGAACGATCAAAACATAAAGTACCATTAGTATATTCATTCATAGTTGTCTAAATGTTAGGATATTTTTTTAATACAAAATAAATGCAACACTAATCAATTGGAAGACATTAAAATTTATGAGAGAACATTAAAAGAATATTTTGAGATAACAAAATTATTGCCATGATAAAAAAGACTCACTAGTGTAGTGTTGCAGCTGTGTAGAAAATGAGTTCTTCCAAGCTTCTAAGTCCAACTTTCAAGTTTCAACTTTGTTGCAAAGTCCCAAATTTCAATGTATTTGATTGTGTAGTCTAATCTATATTTTTAAGAAATCACATACATAATTTTTTTTAAAAAATCAATCAAAAATAAAAAAGAATAAATGTTTCTAATTTATCAATAATATATTAATATGTTTTATGTTTTATCAATAAGATATTAAAGTGTTCCTATTTTGACAGTAACCTATTAAAACATTTACAATATTTTTATTTTAGTCATATTTCAATTTTCATTGATGTCATGAACCCCATTATGTGTAATATTCAATTTATTAGTTTTTAAAATAATTTAATCATAATTTAATCATTATTAAATATATATATGACACTTAAATTTTGAACATACAAGTCATTTTTAAGTTTAGTATATTATATTCTTACATGTCAACCGTGATAATCATATTTTAAAAGTTATTGTATTTTGACATCTAAAATGACTAAAAAAATATGAACACCTCACAAAATCTAACCATGTTTGTGGTGACTCCATACAGATTATGCCATTTCATGCTCATACATAGTCTTGTCACTAAGAACTGAGGATACATTTATTGAAAAAATAGATTATTAATTTCTATGAAATCTTTATTCGTATGTTCCAAGACATCAACCATCATTAGTATAATGAATTTTTTCCTCATAGATATTTAGTAATTTGATTACAAGATAAGTGGACCCACTTAGCACACAAGCATAGTGTTGTCGCCCTCAAAATCGCCCCCCCCCCCCTCATTTTCTAAGTCAAATTCGAAAATTTTGAGCTCACACCCTCCAGAAGTGTTCAAGTAAAGTTGGAAGTCTGAAAAGATAGAGAAAATCATGCTTTGAAGTTGTTTTAACTCTCCAGTCTGCACGTTTTGATAAATTTTCCATTTTCTTGTCTAGACACGTGAAAATTTTATTGTCTAGACACGTGAAAATTTTATTGTTGTCCTCATTTGAATGAAATTGTCAATCTTTCTATGACCATGGATCGTCGAACCTTGTATTGTTTTCAATTCCTTGGCTCATGAAAGAAATTTGAAAATCGAGCACGAAATGGTGGAGTTTTCTTCTTCTCTGCATTTTTCCACAGTCGGGAACGATGGGTGTTTTCTTCCCCGTCAAATTTTGGCTCCATCATCTATGGGTACGTGGACATATCTAATTGGAAGCGGGTCAGTGGAGAACTTTGAGGTTTTTAGCCTCTTTGTAAAAAAAAGTGAAAAGTTAAAAAGTAGCCCGCAGCCTCGATCAGGCTTAAAGGAAAAAGTCAAATCCTGGGCATGCCGTTGGAAAGTCAAAGCAGGGAGGTGGACCATCGGGGAGATTTGATACTTTGAGCCTCTTTGTAAAAAAGGTGAAAATTTAAAAAGTGACCCGTAGCCCCGATCAGGCTTGAAGGAAAAAGTCAAATCTTGAGCACGTCGTTGGAAAGTCAAAGCGGGGAGGCAGATCGTCAGGGGGGTTTGAGTTTTTGAGCCTTGTTTCCAAAAGGGCTAAAAGACATATAGGTGACCCGTAACCCCGATCATGCTATAAGGAAGAAAGTGAAATATTAAGCCTGCCTCAAAGGTCAAAGCAGGGAGGCGGGCCTACGGAACAATTTGTGTTTTTGAGCCCGCAGTGAAAAAAGGATAAAATTATAAAAGTGGCCCGCGACTCTGTCTCCACTCAAATGAGGCCACGTGTCAAGACCATATCAAAAGCGAGTGAGTGGGCCAAAATGTTCCAAAATGCCAAATCTCTATAAAGTCACAAAATGCAAAAGGAATCCTCCACGCCCGCTCCAGTAAATTTCTCCCACGTGGACGACTCTGGTTTAAAGTTTCAAATGCAAGATGAACGGTTCAAATTCAAAGTTACAAAACGAGTGTAACGGCTACATTATGAAAAGTTTGGTTTTTCTTGCCATTGGTGTTTCTTCGCGAATTGAAAATCTGAATGGACGTGAATGATTGAAAAGAAATTGTAAACCGTTACTTGTTAACAAAGAAGAAGTTGTAACCGTTTCTTAGAGGAGATTTAATGGCTTCTTCACACCATTGTATAGGGCTGGTAATTGATCTTGTAAACTCAAGAGTATATTGTACTTTGAGAGAACAAAGGAGATAGCCATTTTCTTCCATTTCCCCCCCTTTTCTCAATTTCCTCCATTTCTCCACTATGTACAACTTCTGATTAAGCATCAATACAAGAAGAAGGATTTTTTAGCCTCTTTGATGAGGAGATTTTAGAAACTTTGAGTTCACAATCTTATCTCGTCTTGTTTTCATTTGCAGGGTTGTATCTTCCCATGAATACATGTGATGAATTTTCTAACTAGTGTGTGCAGGAATATGATTTCCTACCTACAACATTAGTTCTCCTACCTCTTTTCTCACTCCCTTTCCCACTTTTAGATAAATTTCTCTCTTGCAAGTATCTGCAAGCTTTGCCGTAGGGTCAGTAGAGTGCCCCCGTTAGATCCCCGACCGAAAGGCCACCACAAAAATCCACATCTTCTCGCGCATGCATATACGACAGCTACACCGGTTAAGTAGAGGGACTTATATTCCCATAGCGTTGGCAAGGAGTCCACAAGTTTGTCCACCCAAAAAATTTCCTCGCTAACAATTTTTGGCACCCACCGTGGGGCATATTTAGTAGCATCTGCACCTGAATGCGACCGCAAGGTCAGAAAACAAAAAATTCAAAATTCAAAAAAGAGAAAAATTTCTGGAATTTGAATGGCTATATGAGGCACATGGATTCAAATCATGGCTATTTTGGGAAACCCTCCTATTAAAAGACCTGAATTGCTCTTCCACATCCAAGAAGACATTGCTTCATATTTGAGGGAAGCTATCTGGCATAATAGACAAAGTGTTGATCACTACTTCATTGCCATAAGAATTCTGGACCCTGAAGAAGAACGCGCTGTTGAATTGGAGAGGCAAAGACAAATTCCAGCACTGCAAAGAAGAGCATAGATTTTCAAGCTGGCAGATAGAAGATACACCCATCAACAGAGACAAGGAGGAAAAACTAATTCCATTTTTGAGGAACTTCAAAGGAGACAAGAGCTACTCAGAATCTAGAGGCATCCTTCTCAAACAACCGGTCACGTTGGGAACCTGAGTGTCGCCAATCCTTTGAATGGTGAATTTCCATACATCAACAAGAACCTTGAATATTTCACCGACGTAGAGACAGAAGAAGAAGCTAGAGAAAGAGAAGCAAGCGTAGACGAGGACATAAGAGCTCAAATCGAAGAAATCAAGAGACTTCAAGCTGAGGCAGACGAAAGAGCAACAACAGAAGCCGCAACCTTAGCAAGGTTGGAAGATAGAAATAAACATAGAATGGGGGATCATGATCATGAGTGTGAACGTGATCGTGAGGCCTGTAGGCCTAATGTACCATGGGGAGGAAACACCAATCCACTGGCTATTGCTCAACCACTCCATGAGCTACCGAGAGGCTCGAGAAAAAACTTCCCAAAATTCAGAGGGGATGGTTCTCAACTCCTTGAAGAGCATGTAGTATCATTTATCACTACTTTCGGTGTGTTGGGTGTTGAGGATGAAGATGTGTCAGTTCGACTCTTTATGGAGTCACTTCAAGAGAAAGTTTTCGAATGGTTCTACAAGCTACCCCCGAGGTCCATCACATGTTGGGAAGATATAAGAAGTGCATTCGAACACAGGTTCAAGAGCACTAAATATTGCCAGGATCTTCTGGTCCAATTGGTACAAATGAAAAAATAACCCTTTGAGTCAATGAGAGATTTCGTAGCAAGATATGATAGAGTGATAAGAAGGATCCCTAAAGATGTGGTGCCTTCTGAAAATAATTTGAAGAGGTTTTTCATTAGTGCTTTGCCATCAGAAGTAGGTTTCTTCCTCAGAAGATCCCAACCAAGAACATTGAGGGAAGCTAAGGACTATGCAATAGAAACTGATGATGATCTAATCCTTTCCAGAAAAGTGAAAGGCCCTAATGGAAAGCAAAAGGGTCAGAATTCGAACTCTGTCAACATAGATCCGATGTTCCAAAAAATGGCAAATGACTTGGTTACCTTGAAGAAGCAGCTATCTCAGATCACAATGTGAAATGCTTTAAGGAGACCAAACCCTCTAGATAGGCCAAGGATTGCTCCACCTCCTCGTAGGTTTGCTCTTGAAGCACCACCAGTCAATGCCATTTGTGACACCACAAATCTAGAGGAGGAAGCATAAATTGATGAAACTAAAGAAGAAAATATGGAAGACTATGAAAAATATCTTGAGGTCGAAGAAGTTGATATGCATAATGGCTTAATTGAGTACATTGATGATGAATATGAGGATTATGAAGAAGCTCCAAGTTTCTCATGTGTTGTTTTCACTCGTGCATAACCCAGGAAAGGTGCTTCATCCTCAACGGTTGTGGTAAAGGATAAGAAGAATAAAGAAGAATCTCCTCCAGAAGTCACACAAAATAAAATCATCAGTAGAGGATCACCATTACCACCTTCTATAGAGTCAGCCAAAGAAAAACCAAACTCATTGGTTGTCAGGGATCATGCTACTATGCCAAGTAAATCATTTAATTCTTCTCCCAGCGCAAAAGTTGCTAAGAACAACTCTCCTTTAAATGTTGTTCCTGTAAAAACATCTAAGGTTCAATCAAAAGCTACACCTGAAAAGGAGAATTCAACACCCAAAGGAGAAAAACGTCTACCATTTAAATCTTCCTCCATTTCCAAAACCTCTTCCTCACTCACCATAACCCCATTTGAATTTGTGGAACATGTAAGAAAAACCAAAGTCCAGCTCTCAAAAATAGAATACCTACAAACACACCCTGCCTAGTTTGACAGGTTCATTAATACAGTTCGTGGTGGTAAACCTATATCATCGAGTCCTAATTCTAAAGGCTTATTGCCCTCACCATCCACGACACCTTCCCAAAACATGCTAGCCCTCAGTGCCTCCAAAACCAACATGGTTGAACCTTTATACCTGTCACTCCTCATTAAAGGCTTCCAGGTAAATAATTGTATCATAGATTCCAGAGCATCAGAAAATGTGATGCCAGTCAAAGTTGAAAAAGATATAGGCCTCACCTTGACCTGGGTAAATGGCACCTGCTACTCAATGGAATCCAAAAACGTGCTATTGGTAGGAAGAATCAAAGATGCATAGGTAGCACTAGCCGATTTTCCAAACAAGAAGGTGCTCCTAACCATACTAGTAGTAGACATCCCAACATCCTTTAGTATGATGTTGAGTAGGAGTTTCTGCAGAGACCTAGGTGGAGAGATAAAAATGGATTGGTCATCTGGGACTATCCTAGTAAAATGCGAGATGAAGAAGTTGCTACCAGTAAGAAAGATGAAGTTCATAATACGAAAGTCTGATGATCCGAAAGCAAACATTCTCTTTCAAGATTGTGGCCTAGGAAACTACTTCCTCACATTAGAAAAAAGAGGAGAACTTGCCACTTCTCAAGGAGGAAGAGGAAGATCAAATTTGGAAAATGGAATTTGATGGTAGTCATTCCAGAGCGGAATCGGGAGTTGGTGTAGTATTGTACTCTCCTTCCAATGAGTTGTACCCATTTTCCTACAAGCTGTAGTTTGATAATAAAATTAACATTACAGAGTATGAAGCACTACTCTTAGGAATGAGTGCAGCAGAGGACATGGGAATCAAGAAACTGAGATGCCGAGGTGATGCAGAGGTTATAGTAAAGCAGGTCTGTCAACAATATCAGGTGAAGAATCCAAGACTCCGACATTACATAAACAGAGTGTGGAACTGTATTGAATCTTTTGATGCATTTTCCATTAAAGCTATTCCAAGGGAAAAAAATGAAAATGTTGATTCTCTTGCAGTGTCAACTTCCCTAGTGACACCTTATCCTTCTTTTGGTAAAGACAAAGTGACCATTGAAATGGTATTCAGGCTTAGTGTACCAGACAATGCAAATCATTAGGAAGTCTTCAATGATGATGACCAAATTCTAGCCTTTTTAGAGCAAAGGGATAATTTCAATAATCTCTTCTTTGGAGTAGGTAAAAATCCACACCGAGAAGCAATCCCCAAAGAAGAGAAAGAAGGAATTGAAGGGATTGATGATGAGGGAGTAATCAAATTGAAAGGGAACAAAATTCCCAAAGGCCTAGTCTCATTAGAAGACCTCTTTGACAAACATGACAGATTCATTCAAGAGAAAGAAAATCAATCTTCTCGGTGCCCAGCTGATTTTGATAAAGAAAACATTGGTACCCCCGAGGGAGCCAAGGATGGTTAATATTGGAAAATGTTTCTCACCTGAAGAAAAAAAAAGGTTTTTTGCATTACTCAAGAAATACTCAGATGTCTTGGCCTACTCTTATGATGAACTCAAATCCTTCCAGCCAAAGGAAATGCATCACATGATTCCTTTGAAGCAGGGTGTTAAGCCCTTCAGGCAGAAACAAAGGCTGTACAACCCAAAGATTGCTGATACCATCAAGAAGGAGGTAATGAAGATGCTTAATGCAAGGACCATATTTCCCATCCACCATTCAACATGGGTGGCTAACATTTTGCCAGTGCGAATGAAGAATGGTGAAATAAGGATATGTGTATATTTTCGCAACCTAAACCAGGCATCACTCAAGGAAAACTATCCTCTTTCTATCATGGACCATATCCCGCAAGACGTCACTGGATTTGAAATGCTTTCATTACTGATGGATTCTCAGGATAAAATCAAATCAAAGTGGCAGAGGAAGACCGCACCAAGACAACCTTTACAACACCTTGGGGCACTTTTTCCTACAACAAAATGCCTTTTAGACTAATCAATGCAGGTGTAGACACCAAATTTATGTCTTACGACACCCTGTGCCCCACATCTCATTTCACAACCTAACCTCACCACCTAAACCATACACACTTATTAATTAATTACCTTATAATTAATAAATCCACATCGCCTAAATCTTACCTATTAGTTCTTCATCGCTTAAATCTTTTCAGTGACCGGTTGACCTCTTAACACCCATTGACATAGTGACTCATTTACCCCCTGTATCACACCCACAGTGGACCGAAATCACAACCAACCTCTCTTCCATACAAAATTTCCTATTCACACGTGAAGACTGTTATCCCCCAAAAGATAGACGAGTCCTATAGGAGCGTTTGAGTACACCATACTCTACTCAAATGCAGATGACCGATCCAGACACCTCTACCATATACCTGAAGTGTTTACAAAATCTCAAAATGCCAATGTCCTCATCTTCACCCTCCTCATCTCTACCAAACACCTCATCCACCTCTACTAACCTAACCAAACCTTTCCCTATGCTTGGGACTTTACCAATACCTAGCCTGACACACCCACCTAAACGGTTAGATTTATCCAAAAATAAAGCCGCCCATCCACCTAGGAGACAAACCCAATCTCCTCAAGCCTAATCTATGCCTCTGTCACATCTAAAACCCTCACCATCACACCTACTTTCTATATTAGGACCTCACCCCTCCACCTTGCCTCAATACATCATACCTCCTGCGTTTTCTTTAAAACGACCTGCATCTTCTACACCCATATAGAGATCCATGGGTGTATCAACACCGTCACCCCAAGTATCCTGTCCACCTATCAACCCTAAACAAACTCCATCATCAAAGGATTTGTTTGTTGTCACTCCTCTTTCTCCATGGTTGTTTCCCGCCATTACGTCATCTGTGGCCTCATCATCTAACCAACTAAACATAACTTTTGCGCCAAAGAAGCCACGTTTAGTTAAATCCAATTATCAAAACCCCTTGTCTAAACCACCACCCATACGAACCAATCATACCCAAACATTACCAAAACCCACCCAATCAATAGCCTCATCTTCCTCTGACTTTGACCTGCTCAAAGGATCTTACGCCAAGATCTTTGATATGTTGGTGGAGAATGTGACCATTTCCCTACCCCCACTTAGACCCTATGATCCATCTAAACCTCGACCTATAGGTTATGATGAGTCTAAAATCTGCGCTTACCACTGCACACCAGGACATGATGTAGAGGGATGCAAAGCTTTAAAAGCCATACTTCGTCAGTCACCTCTCTCGGATAGAAAGGTTAAGAAAGACAACTTACGAAGGGAGAAACCTTTAGCTTCAATCCCCTCTCCTGTACCACCTGTCCCCGCCTCACCAAGATCTATCATTATTACAACCCCACCTCTTGAAGACAATGACTTATCCCTACCGTCTTCCGCTTCTCATGTTCACGAGATTAACATGATTTGTGTTGCTACTCGAGGGCAGAAAAATAATGGGAAAGCTAAAGAAAGCACACCTGCGGCCTCTCTTTCTCCGTCCACCATCCCAATCGCACCACCACCTAAAGTGGTTATTCGTGGACCTGCCTACCCCGTCTCTGATGGAGTTTCCCACCGAACCATGATCAAACAACTTCACCAATCACCTGTAAAAATGACACTGTATGATCTCATTCAAACCTCTGAATCTCATCGCCAAGCTCTTGTTGAAATCCTTCAAGGGATAGAGGTCTTACCTAACGAAACCTTTCATGTTACCTCCATCTTAACACCCAACCACGTTGCTTCTCTCACCAAACAATCTACCACTTCTGTCCCTGTACAACAAACCGCTGCTGTCAGTTTCTCCGAAGACAAAATTGTTTGAATTTGGTGCAGAAGATCCTGACCCCGCTCTTTTCATCTCAGCTTACATCTGAGACATCCGAGTACGTCGTGTTATGATTGATGGGGGTGCCAGCCTAAATATCATCTCTTCCAAAGCCTTCCCACAAATGAATATCCCTTCTAGCTGCATGTGTGCCAACCCCACCATGTTACGTTCATTCAACGATGTTATTACTTCTACCTTAGGCATCGTGATCCTTAACATTCGTGTAGGGCCACAGACCTTACCTGAACTCTTCTATGTCCTTGAGGGAGAATTCTAATACAACATGTTGTTAGGTCACCCTTGGATCCGGGCTATGGGATGCGTTCCCTCCACCTTACATAGATGCATAAAATTCGAGTATGAGGGGAAGTCCTACACTGTAAAAACTGACCCTCCCCCTTCAAAACCTGCAATATGTTATATCGCCTTAATGATGTGCTTATACCAATCAAGACACCCATTCATCCAACCCAACCATCTATTTCGACCACACCTCAACCATCCACCTCAACCGTACCTACACCTTCAACCAATGAAACCACCGCCGCAAATACCACATCCTTCCCCGCGGACAACATCCTAACCTCAAATCCCTTAGTAGATGTTTTTCAACACCTTACGCTGGGGGAGTATCGCCTATATAACGTTAGAACTTTCCATACCCCACAGGAGTACGAACAGTTACATGCGCATCCTACCTACGACCGTCGTGTGGGGGAAGTAATCTCCTATGGACCACCTAATTGTCGCACCAACCTAACGTGTGGGGGTGTCGATACATCCTCTATCACCCCTGAACCTCCCCTTGGCGTGGTTCCCTTCCAATCTGATTTTCAATATCTAACTAATCGTCATTTCGCTCTCACGTTCCTGACGCGCTGTGCTTGGAAGGGCTTTGGTTTCGGTCTTTATGAACAAGGCCGACATACAATCATTCCCGTGACTACACGCAAACACCAAGATCGTAGTGGTCTTGGATTTTTTGAAACACTTACACCAAAGAAATCTCGTGTCAGTTGTATCCGGAAGGACGACGAAGTCACCCCTTCGGAACCATCATCACCCATTTTTCCATCGTCACCAACAGAGTCGATAGACCCTGAATCTATCCCTCCTAACTTTTTTTTTTCATAAACGCTATCTTCCTGGGTCCTCTCACTTATCAACGTGATAATGAGGACCCATCTTCTCTTCCCCTTCTGTATCAAGACATGATCGAAGAGGATTTGCCTTCAATTAATGTTGTTGAGTGCCAGGATGACGACTCCATCCTCACTTACCTTGGTGCGGACGACTCTTATATTCAACGCACCTTACCATCTGAAACTCAAACCATGTTGAATGAGTCGACTATAGAAATCAACATCCACACAGAGGACGATCCTCACATTGTGAAGATCAGACAATCTCTTAACGCATCAAAACAAACTGCCTTTACTACCTTTCTCCGTGTCCGCAACCAAGCTTTCGCTTAGTCCTACGCTGACATGCTAGGAATTGATCCTGACATTGCGGTCCATAACATTACCCTGAAACCCGATTCCAAACCAGTTAAACAGAAATTGAGAAAAATGCATCCACACATTACCCTCTTGGTCAAAGAAAAGCTTCAACGACTCCTTTCTATTTCCTTCATCTTACCTATTGACTATCCTCAATGGATTTCTAACATCGTACCTGTTACTAAAGCAACAGGGGGACTTCGGATATGTACGGATTTCTGGGACCTTAACCTCGCTTGCCCAAAGGATGACTTCCCCTACCAAGTATTGATCAACTTTTTGATCTCGCTGCGGGCCATGAGATGCTTTCTCTCATGGATGGTTTCTCAGGATACAATCAAATTTTGGTAGCCCCGTCCGATCAATATTAAACTGCATTCATAACTCCTTGGGGAACCTTCTGCTATCGTGTCATGCCGTTCGGCCTCAAGAATGTTGGTGCGACCTATCAGCGGGCTATGAATTACTTTTTTCATGACATTATGCACACTATCCTTGAGGATTATGTCAATGATCTTCTTGGAAAATCTAAACATCGCAGTGAACATCTCGATGTTTTAACCATTATTTTCGATCTCCTGTTACAATACTGTGTTCGTCTTCAACCAAAGAAATGTGTCTTTGGTGTCTTTTCGGGAAAAATCCTTGGTTTCATTGTCTCTTTGCGTGGAATCGAGGTCGATCTAGCTAAAGTCAAAGCTATCCTAGAAATACCCCCACCCACTAACCTCAAACAATTACGTAGTTTGCAAGGCAAACTCCAATCTATTCGGCGTTTCATCTCCCAACTCTCAGATCGATGTCAACCTTTCCATCATCTCCTTAAAAAGGACATTGTCTTTCAATGGAGCGAAGAGTACCACCAAGCCTTTGAGGCTCTTAAATCCTATCTCTTGCAGCCACCCGTGCTTATCCCACCTCAGGATGATCACCCTTTCTACCTTTACCTTTCTGCCACCGACCATGCTGTAGGAGCCATGCTCGCACATCTTGACTCCGAGCATCGAGAACAAGCCGTTTATTATATAAGTTGTACTCTGGTGGATTATGAGACTAGGTATACACATGTAGAAAAGTTGTGCGTAGCCCTATCATTCGTGGCCACCAAACTCCGACATTACCTCCTGAATCACAAAACTTTTTTCATCACCAACGCGGACCCCATCCATTATATGTACGCCAAACCTCATCTAAACCAATGCATCACCCGATGGCTTATGCTCCTTGCCGACCTCGACCTTGAATTTGTACACCAGAAATCAATCAAAGGACAAACTATCGTAGACCAACTCGCGGAAGCCCCTTTACCTGGGGAACAATTTACCAATTTTACTTTCCTTGACGAACTCATTGCCACTCTTTCACTCAGTGATGAGTCGTATTCAATGACCCTCTTCTTCGATGGATCCAAATGCCAGCGTGGCGGAGGGGCCGGTGTTGTTCTCATTCCTCTGGACGCTAAACCTATGCCTCTTTCATTCCGGCTCGATTTCCCCTGCACTAATAATACAGCGGAATACGAGGCCCTTGTTTTGGGTCTTTAGGTTACATTACACTTAGGTGTAAAATCTATTAACATTTTCGGTGACTCTCAACTAGTTGTTAATCAAGCTATGGGCATCTACCAATGTAAAAATGAGGAACTTCAAAAGTATAAACATTACGTGGATTCACTTTTGACCTTATTTACTCATTATTCTATCCAAACCATTCCCCGCTCTACTAATAAATTTGCAGATACTATGGCTTGCTTAGCCTCAAAAATTCCTGCCTCACCACCCGACTCTGACATATTTGTCTTGGTCCAACAACTCTTTGCCCCATCTTACTCAGCCCTGGATGTTTGTATGGTAAATAATGTGTCTGTTGACTCGCAGGATACTTGGTATCACCAATTTCACGACTACCTTACAACCTCTGTTCTCCCACTTGACCTTACTAGTAATGGAAAAAATGCTTTTCTTAAAAGTGTTTCTCATTATGTAGTCATGGGGGGACTCCTCTGTAAACGTGGCTTTGATGGCATCCTCCTTCGATGTCTAACCGGCACGGAGGTTACCTATACCATCCAACAAGTCCATGATGGTATTTGTGGTGGACATTTTAGTGGCCTTGCCATGGCCAAATGGATCCTTCGCCTAGGCTATTATTGGCCTACGCTTAATAACGACTGCTACGAATATGTTAAGCGTTGTGTTATGTGTCAACAACATGCCAACCTTCAACATACTCCTAGCCATCCGCTACAGGTCACACGAGATCTTTGGCCTTTCTCACAATGGGGTTTAGACCTTATTGGTGAGATTCACCCGCCCTCTTCGCAACGTCACCGTTGGATAATCACAGCAACCGAATATTATACTAAATGGGTGGAGGCCATTCCACTCATTTCAACCAAAAAAGAAAAAATGTAGAATTCATTAACCATCACATTATCTGTCGTTTTGGTGTTCCTCATCGCCTGATAACAGATAATGACAAATCTTTCAAAAACAAGTTATTACAAGACCTTTGTGACAACTTTGGTATCAAACTTAGCTTCTCATCACCTTACTATCCACAAGCAAATGGTCAAGCCGAATCTTTTAACAAAACCTTGACCAAAATTCTCATGAAAGTCGTTAACGATTCTGGAAAAAATTGGCATGATCACATCCCCTTTTCCTTTTGGGCTTATCATAGGATCATTTGTACCTCCACTAATGCCACACCATTTTCTTTGGTATATGGTACCGAGGCTGTCTTGCCTCTCGAAATACAAATACCCTTCCTAAGAATATCTCTTCAGGATATTCTCACCAATGATGATTTTCGCCAAGAGCGGTTAGCCCAATTGGAGCTTCTTGATGAGCGTCGTCTTACAGCTCTTGACCTCCTTCAAATATATCAAAAGCGCATCAAGCGTGCTTATGATAAGTGACTTCATGAGCGTACCTTTAAGGTTGTGATCTTGTCCTCAAAGAAAATCAACATGTAACCAAACTAAAAAAGAGAAAACGTGGAAAATTTACTCCTAATTGGATTGGGCCTTACATTATCACTCATACTTATGGATCAGGAACTTACCGTTTAGCTTCGCTCAATGGTAAACCTGAGCTTGAACCCCTTAATGCCTTGCATCTTCGGCCATTCTACTATTGAATTTAGTGTTATATCACTTCTTATCTACCTTGCGCTCGTCCCTTGAGCTCATTTACCACCTCATACACTTTGTTTCATGCATCTCAAAATAGAATCAAACTCACGTGGTTTGGTCATCACCTCCTCTTAAAGATATCTTCCCCTTTTTAGTCTAGCCCATGACTTAAAAGTATCAAAATAACATGTTCTCAATTGTACACTTATGGGATATTCTTGAGTCAAACTTCCTACAAAACTAGATGCTTCATGCCAAATGGACATCTAGACCTCTAAGTTATATATAGACTGCTCCCTCGAAGGACAACTATGTGCAAAGCCACTTTTGCTATTATAAATAGACTACTCCCCCGATGGACAGCTATACACAAAAACCGCATCTGCTACTATAAATAGATTGCTCCCTTGAAGGAAAGCTATACAAAGTTAGCCTTTATCAGAAGCTTCTCGCATTGATCAGCTTCGTGAAGACCTCAAGAACAACAAAATACATATCCCATGTAGACTTCCCGCATCGATCAGTCTATATCCAGAAAAGTAAAAAGCAGTATTCCAAAGCACTTTTGAGTCATGGACTTGTCTATTTAGGTTTGGTTCTCTTTCGTCAGAATAATCACCTTATAAAAAGTTCTTTGCACCCCAACTATATCAACTACCTCACCTCACCATTCGTCAAAGCAACAAAACTCAAGGGACATGATGTATATCCGATATATTGTGATTATACAACTCTTTTCACCTATCGACTTCTCGCATATGCAAGGTACCTAGGGATTCAAGCTTATCCTACGTTAATACGTGGTTTGTTTAGCTCTTTTCAACTACGAGACACTTTTACCTCTTTTACTCGAATCTAGGATTATGTGTTGACCTCAATTAGGACACAGTTCCCTACTACTTGGGTAAGCTAACTTTCACTTCACCTATACCTACACCAACATCGCCAATTCTTTACCAACACCAACAACATTACCCTACCAATATCAATATTTTTTTACCAACCAACAAATTGCCTGACCATAACCAAATTGCCTGAATTCACCTCTCCCTGGTCCTAAGGGAGAACTACATTGGTTTGAGGCCCCTCCTTGCTTTGTGCAATGGGCTATGTAGGCAACACTTAGGAGACATGGGGTCTCCCAAGGTTAGCTCGACCATCCCCTACCATAACCTATCATGTGTTGCAAATATAAATATTTTTGTGTATTTCTATTTGATAACATTCATCATTTATCCTTTTTTTCCAAACAAACATTCAAAACACAACCATTCTTATTATTATCATAACTCAAATCAACATACATATTCAGTTTTATTTAGATGTTAAACAAATACATCTTCTCTATCATCGACGCGCAGGTCGACATCCTTATTTATTCTTATACCCCTATGAAATTCACTTAGACCCTTGCGCCTCCTCCCGAATCAGGTGGTGATCGCGATCGTTGACGCCACTCATCTGGCCTCTCCATCCTCAAAGGTGCCACTGCTATTGGTTCCTCCCACTGATCCGCCAACATCTCTTGTAACATACGAATACGCCCTCTCGCGTGGAGGAATCTTGCCTCTAGTCTCTCCACTCGTAACTGTAAAACCTCTAACAATCCCGTTGTCTCATTCACCCGCATTTGAAGCTAGTGCACTAAATCCTGTAGGCGGTCTCTCTCCACTGTAATCACAGCTATGTCAGGACAATTGACCCTCTCACGTATACCTCGCAGCTCTGCTACCCACCATAATCTATAAGCCTCTGTCGCTCCCGCATCCATTACCCTGCAATCGGCTGCTATCTCTTCTGGCCCTTCTGGCAGTCGATCCTCATGTATGGTCTATAAGCCATAGGTATATCCTGAACAAATCCACATTGTCGCCGCATGCAATCTAGAGGAATCCTCTCGTACTCACCTGGCCTATGCCCTGCGATCCATCTCAATCGCTCTACACCCCTCAACTCCTCAGCTATGTTCTCTGTCACCATATAGTTCCCGTAAGGCCTCCAACGAATATCCGCAATCGTCACCATCTCCCATACCTACCTATAATACTTGTCATTTATCGCGGCCTGGGATCTCGCCTCTTGTTCTGTCTGGACCCATCGTCTGAATCCCAACCTCTGCACTCCCATCTCTCTTTCCTGGATTGGTCAGCCTATTGGTCACACACACACAATGTGCTCATAGGCCCAACAATGTAATAAGTATGCACAATCCAGTGTCGTCCTGTGATTTTACCTGCAGGCCCATAAACTCCTGTATAGCTCCGCCAGATATGCGGGTGCCCATGCGAAAGTCACTCTCCTTTCTATCATTTCCCAAATAATACACATCAATGCTTTAGGAAATCTTCCCCCATCCGCCCTCGGTAATGCATAATACCCCACCGCTATCATTAATACCACTGCCAACCTTGTTTCCTTAGGGTGTGTTGCATACATTGTACCATAAGTGAATGTCAAACCTCGCTGTGTCAAATCTCATACAGCTGAACCAAATACTACTGTTATCACTCCCCGCGCCATGCTAGGCCCCGCCTGATACACTGGTCTTCCTGTAATTGGGAGCCTCAAAATTCTAAACACATCTTCCAACGTCACTGTCATCTCCCTTGTTGGCAGATAAAAGGTATTCTTTTCTAGATTCCATCTCTCCATCAACACCTGCAACATAGCATGATTGCGTGTGATTCGTGAATAATAGCAGATTCTACTTAACCCCACACGGTTTATCAATGCCCATTCAACTGGTGTTACATCCGCTCAGACTCATGACAACAAAGCTGGCACACTATCATTCATCCTCAACCCTGCCTTTTCCTGCATACATCAAATCAACAAACAAACCATTCAATAACTCAAATCCCCAAGTGTTTTTTCTCACATTCTGGAATTTCATACAATAACCGATATCGGTTATAGATAATCGATACCGGTTTCCTAACCGCTACCGGTTATCTCTAAACGATACTGGTCACTGTCAATCCTATCCAGCCTGCTTAAAAACATCCCCTACGATAATTATTTTGCTCGTTTACTCCTCTCTCCACCTACAAACATACGCGAAACCCTTGCTTACCTACCCCATAACACTCACCCCATCCCAAACCCTTACCTATCACCTTTTCTTTCTCGTCTCTATGCACTTACCTTCTCTCATCCTATTCATAAAACATGCAAGAATTACATTACAACCAAACAGTTTACCTCTTAGGACGCAACAGCTTGCGGTGGAACCTGTCTTCCCTCTCGTCTCTACCTGCTGGATGCTTCTCCTTGTCCAGCCATGTTCACCACCCTCTTCAATATAACTTGCCTTTCTACCTTCTTAATCTCAGCCCACAATCACTTTACCTGTCTCTTTCCTCCCTATCACTCAATTCTCCCATGCAATTATCTATATCAGTCGTCAAACAGCGTCGCATCCTCGTATTTAACTTATTACATGCCTCTAAAAATAAGAACTCAAGTTGTTTCCCAAGCTTTTCTATTTTTAGAAAAGCTTGTTTTAGCATAACCGATATCGGTTACCTAACTGGTATCGGTCATATATCTACCGGCATCAGTTAGCTAACCGATATCAGTCGTATGTCTCCCTTTGCTTAAACCTAGGCCTTTTCTTCATTTTTTGCAAATTTTTGGTGGCGCCGGTCTCTTTTTCTTGCATAACGACATCATTATCAATATTTTTCATCAAAATCCCATCAACACATATACATATCATCACAATTTCAAACTCATCATCTATATACATTAAATTTCAAAAACCATCGACAAAACACATAAGACATTCTTTTACACACCATGTGGATCAAAATCATCATCTATATATATCAATGTCAAAATATACAACTTGCCCTGCATGGGGGCCTCTGTGATCTAAAAATTCTACAAAGCTAGCACGCAGGCCGCTATCCCTATCAAAATCTCGACTCAGCTCGTAGGCCGATCTCTCATATCAAAAATATACTCGGCTTACAGGCCGGTATCAACTATACAACATGTACTCGGCTCGCAGGCCGGTATATACAACAAAAATGAATAAATAAATAAATCATATGTGGGCACGCATGCCTCTATATACATATCCGGTTCACAGACCGGTATCTATATCCAATATCGAAAACCCATCTCCGCTCCAGGGATGTCTCAGCTCTCTCCACCACCCTCGGCCTGTCTCCCTACTGGTCCCTGTGCTGGCTCTTGCCTCCTCCCTGTAACAGACCCACTGGCTATGGCTGCACCTCCCTGGGATCTTTGGCTCTGAGATGTCTCGGCTCTGTGCGCTGCATATGGCTGATAGTCAGCCTCGGTACCATCGAGGACGTCCTGATAATACCGGGCCTCTTCTCTCGCCTCCATATAGTGGGCCTGTGCCACCATGGCTGCTGGGGCTGGTCCCCCGACTCCTAATGGTAATGGCCCCTGTCCTTCCGGTACACCCGGTGCCTGTGGCGGTATCTGTACTTGCGCCTATGCCTGCGGCGGTGCCTGTGCCTGTGGCTGTACTGGAGCCTTTACCTGCAGCTGTGCCTAGGCTAACTGCCCCTGTAGCACCCTAATCTGTGCCTACGCAGCAGCAAGCTGCCCCTATAACAACTGCACCGGTCCTACGAGCTGGTCCCTCTCTGTTATAACAGCCGCCAAATCTGGATGTGCGAGCTGTGCTCTCCTAGCTGCTCTCTCCCCTACCCACCAAACTAAAAAGGCCCTTATCACTCTAGCATCATCCACTGTATCTTCTACCGGCCTCTCTACTGCCCAATCTGGGTCAACGAGCTACGGTGCAGGCAGTGGCACCTCTACATCATCCCTCCGGTATTGTGGGAAGGGAGGTGGCTCATCCTGTCACAAGCCCAACTGCCGTCGTACCCTCTCTAGGGGTATCCACTCATACTCTTCGAGCCTCCGTCCAGCTATCCAGAAACTATACTGGATCCAGCGCATCTATGCTTGGGCTCCTCCTCGAGGCTGATGGCCTCTGTAGGGCCTCCATATAATGTCTAGGGCGGTCAAGCCCTCTAGCATATAACGGTAATAGGCCACATACCATTCTGCGAGCACCCGCTCGTGGCTGGCCCACGACCCCCAACCACCTTTGAAATCCATATCTGTAGACAATCTGTGGCCCTGGCTACTGGGGCAGCCCTACTGGTCGTATACAGATGATGTGCTCGTACGCCCAGCAGTGTAACAAAAATGTCGAGCAAATACCAAATCGCCTCATCCGGCGATAACCCCACAGCTCTCTGTATAACTACACCAAATACACGGGTGCCCAGGCATAGCATGTATGTTCCTCTACCATCTCGTGCAACACTCCCATCAAAGCTTGTGGGAAGCGGCCTCCCTCTGAGTCCGGGAGGGCGAAGCAGGTGATACCTATCATCATCAACACGGCAAGCCGTGTCTCCTGTCGGTGTGCATGATACATGTCGCCATAGGTAATGCTCGCACTGTGATAGGTCAAAAATGTGGCTGAATCCCCAAATACATGCAAGATGTTATCCATCGCCGTCTCCGCATCCACCTGGAACACTCCCTCCCCTACAATTGGCAGTCTCAGGACGCGATACACATCCTCTAATGTAATCGTCATCTCTCTAGTAGGGAGATGGAAAACATTGGTTGCCGGATCCCATCTCTCGATGAGGGCAACCATCAGGCTGTGGTCCCTATCCACAGCCCTATACCGCTGGACTCCGCTGAGTCCCACCTCTCGCATAATGGCCCAATACGCTGTGGACACATGTGGCCGCATCCGTCTCAATAAAGGGGGCATCCGATCCTGCATCGTAAGCTACTGGCGTGCTTGTAAAAATAACCCACTTCATCAGGCCTACCCTTTACCATAACAACTACCTTAACTCTCTATACCCACTCGACCACAACCCGACTTACAACACACATCTACACCCACCTATCTTACCATATAACCTCTACGATATCCCCTTTACTTATCTCACACCCTACCAATCACCCCGATCTACTCTAGCCATCTAACTATACCCCCGCCAATTTAACACCTCCTACTTCCTACCCAACACTTAATCTATCCTACCCAAACCAACCACACAACCACCCCATTTCCCCCCCACCCTAATCACCTTTCCTATCAACTCTACCCCCTCCCCCTTCACCCCCAAACACAAAAACAAACCCACAACAATTCTAAAAAAAAATAAAAAAAATCAACAACAAAACAAGTACCGACGCTGGTCGACACATGACCGACGCCGGTCTATTGGCAAAGAAATTATTCCGGAATGTTCGGTGACCGATGTCGGTCGCTTAGTGACTGACATCGGTCACTGTCCCATTCCGGGGCCGAACCCAAAACGGCCCGCAAAACATTTTTTTTCCTATTTCTACCCATTTACCCGCCCAAAAGACCTACAAACCTACCCACCCTGCCGTTTTAACCTAACTACCCTACCTACCCACTCCATTTTACTAATTCCTTCCATTCATTCATTATTTTATTAAATTTAAAAATTCCTACCCAAAACCCACATCTAAGTTAAACTCATTAAATTCACATAGGTAGGAGTTTAGAGCCTATCGGTACGACTACACGTCGTTGTGGTGGGATAGGTGGCAGTGGTCCAACTGGTCCAACACCTCCTGCTCCTCCTGGCTGAGCCATGACTCCAAATCTCCTCAGCTGGGTCCTCAACCAATCAAACTCTGCCTCCTGCACGCTGGGGTCTACCAATCACTCACTCCTCCACTCAAATAATCCCACCTCAGCCCACAAACTCCACAAAATCACTTCACACCTCAGACAGCTAAATTTGGGCGCTCAAATTCACAAAGTGACAATGACAGGCCGTATTTTTCTTTTCATAGATTTTGACCTATAACCGATACCGGTTATTTTGCGCCCTCGCCCTAGAAAACCGGTATCGGTCTTCTAACCGATATCGGTTACACATAACCGATATCGGTTACCTACTTCCTTCACCTAATTCCCACCCTTATCCACCAATCTCAACTTTTTCCCCGTCACTTACCCCTGGCTTTGTTGACTAGCCTTACTTTGACTTCAATCGGCCTGACCCAAGGCCGCAACCAACCAATCAGGCCTAACCTAGGGCCGCAACCACTCAATCAGGCCCGATCCACGGCCCTCACTAACCAGTTAGGCCTGACCCAAGGCCGCAACCAACCAATCAGGCCCGACCCAAGGCCGCACCCAACCAATCAGGCCCGACCCAAGGCCGTAACCACTCAATCAAGCCCGACTCAAGGCCGCAACCAACCAATCAGACCCGACCCAAGGCCACACCCAACCAATCAGGCCCGACCCAAGGCCACAATGACTCAATTAGGCCCGACCCAAGGTTGCACCCAACCAATCAGGCCCGACCCAAGGCCGCACCCAACCAATCATGCCTGACCTAAGGCCGTAACCACTTAATCAGGCCCGACCCAAGGCTATAACCACTCAATCAGGCCCAGCCCAAGACTGCACCCCAACCAATCAGGCACAACCCAAGGCCACAACCAACCAATCAGGCCCGACCCAAGGCCACACCCAACTAATCAGGCCCGACCCACGGCCCTCACTAATCAATTGGCCCAACCCAAATCCGCACCAATTAAATACCTCACCCAAAACCCACAAAATTACAATTTTATCCACCCATCATGTAGCTTTTTGTTCAATCGAGCTCACCTGTTCATGTTTTAGCATGATTAGGGTACTTGACTTGATCAGTTGACCAACTTTGCCTAGACCAAGACCGTGACGTTTATCTCAACCAAACCAACCATTTGGTACTGCCGCACATGCCTAAACGTTCCTGTACCTTACCCATTATATCCCCTGGAGCTACTTCCTATGCCTTGGATACCAGGATTATATCACCCTTGTTTGGATAAACTATTGACCTTTACCTATGAATTGCTTGTTTGCTCTTCAAATCATGTACCCTGGTCGCACTACTGCATTTCAATGTGCATCTGCTTCCTTGAACTTACCCCACCATCTTCCCATCATCTCCACACCATTCACCCTTTATCAACCCTATCCCTGATTTCACGTCACCTCAATCTGTGATAGATTTGAGGGGGATTACCTATACCCTTAACGGGAGTAACCACTTCTTATTATTGTCAATGTAGCTTTACAAGACAAGCTACATGACAACAAGGGGCTAATGTAGACACCAAATTTATGTCTTACGACACCCTATGCCCCACATCTTATTTCACAACCTAACCTCACCACCTAAACCCTACACACTTATTAATTAATTACCTTATAATTAATAAATCCACATCTCCAAACTGGCCACCTCATTTTGCCACCTCATCATGACCTAGCCCTAACCCTAAACTAACCTAATTAAAACCTATAACTTGGTCTACATCCACACCATGACTAATTACTCCTTACCCACACCAAAACCAACCTAATAATGACTTGACCAAGCCCACAACTAATCCCTTGGGAGAAAAGGAGGGAAAGTTGGCTATTTTACTAAAAATAGCCCACTTTGACTTAACCGACATCGGTTCCTACTCGACCGCCGTCGGTTACGTAACCGCCATCGGTTCCTTGTAAATGACCTCCCCCAACCAAAAATAAAAGAGGGGAATTCATTTGAAGGATCCGGAAATTCACTTGGCAGAGCAGAGACAAGTGAAGAAAAGAGAAGAGCATCGAGTCGAAGACTGCAACTGAGCCATTGGATTGCTGTCACCCCCCGTTCAAGCATTGGAAAAGATTGAGGATATCTTCATCAGCTCATTTTCCAATACCATATCATCCCAACTGAGTCTTACTGTCACTACCACATTCCTTGGACCTGAATTTTTATCAACAACGAGTAAGTAGTGTCTTGTATGTTTCTAAGCACCATTTTCCTGAGTCTTTTGATTGATAGTAATTATAAGCTCACTCCTAGATCTACCACCTGCCAGCACCCTGCACTTAACCTTCATCCATACATCCTTGTATTGCCCAGAAGACAATTTTATCACACTCTGAGTCTTCCTCGTCATCTCACTATTCCCTTCAGCTATCCACTAGTCTTAAAAAACCCCACAATCACCCTGCCACTAACCTCCATCTAGAAGCACCTAGATTACTGACCCCACCGGTGTTGGTTAGCCCCTACCGGTAGTGGTTCTCTAACCACGGTCGGTTATCTAGTGACCGACATCGGTCACTGTGACTTATACCCAAAACCTTCCTCTCACCTATTTGTCTCCTAACAACCTCGGATCCAGTCTGGTTTATCCTTGTAACTTGAGCTGAACGTATCAACAACCATTGACCAAATAAACAACGTGACGTTTTATTATTGGTAGTTTAGTCTCTATTGCTTTGTAACGAGGTACCTAAATCGTGATTTCGCAATAACTTCTTTATTATCATTAGTGTTAATTCGTGTTAAAAGGGGAACTGACCACCTTCGAAAGGAAGTCTAATATTTCCTGGGCCCAAGGTAGTTCCCTCATTTATTGTCTAACTAAAATCTGGTGGTCTTGTATTCTTACTTGCAGGTAGTCCTTCCCAGACAAAAATGAGTTCTTTGCAATCGATCTGATCTCTCTCTATGGTACGCGCACACCCTCTCAACATTCAATAGGTATTCCTCCTAGCCCTAACCCTTATCTGTTTCTCAAAAGAATGAAAGGATAGAAGCAACTCTATTTCAGGAATGGAAACATTATGTGCGAAACAGCAGGAGCTACATTCCAAAGGGAGATGGATTTGGTATTCAAATATCTGAAGCATTGAATTGTCATATATCTTGATGATCTCACAATATTTTAAAAGAAGAGGGGATATCATATCTATCACTTAGAACAGGTACTTGCAAGGTGTAGGAAACATGACATATCACAAAATCCAAAAAAGTGTATTTTTAGAGTCACATAAGGCAAGTTATTCAGGCACATTGTGAACAAACATGGAGCACACATTGATCCTGAGAGGATTAGATCCATTCAAGCATTAGCCCTTCCCACAAGTAAGAAAGGAGTTCATTCATTCTTTGGAAAGGTGAACTTTCTTCGTCATTTTGTGCCTGAGTTTGTTGAGTTGATGAAGCACATCACTTCCATGATGAAACCACAAGCAAACTTAAAATGAAACAATGAAGGGAAAGCAACATTTGAATAGATCAAGAAATCCATTGCCAAGGCTTCGAATCTTGTATCTCCATATTTTAACAAATAATTCATCATGTATTGTTATGCATCAGAACATACACTCTATGTCGTTCTCGTTCAGAAAAATGATGAAGGCGTGGAAGCACCTATTGCTTTCATGAGTTGTCCTTTGAAAAATAATGAACTAAAATACAACCAATTGGAGAATCATACCTATGCAGTGGTCAAGGCTATAAAAAACTTCAGTTTTTACATCCTCAATTCCCATACAATGGTGATGGTCCTCGGCAGTGCAATCAAGTCCATCCTGACACAGCAGGATCCTGGAGCTAAAAGAGGAAATTAGATTATAAAGACTCAATAATATGACTTGGATATTCAACCCTCCAATTTGGTAAGGGGAAATGGCTTCTGCAAGTTGATCACTGAAGATGAAACACTCAAAGTTCAACATGGCAAAGAAAATTGTGCTTGCTCAACTTGTTCAGAAGACAACCCACAGGTTCTCTTTACCACCACTACTAATGAGTGGTATGTTGTTATTGCCTATTACCTGACTTATGGAGAATGCCATTCCCATCTTGATTACAAGCAAAGGAGAACACTCAAGCTGAAGGCAACTAAATTTGTAATATGGAATCATGCACTCTATAAAAGAGGCTTGGATGGTTGTTTCCTCAAGTGCGTAGATGAAGAGAAACAAGAAAATTTTCTTGAAGCATACCATGACCAAACATGTGGTGGACATTTTTCAGAAATGGTCACTGCACACAAGATCCTCCTAGGAAGGTATTATTGGCCCACCATCTTCATAGACACTCGAGATTGGGTTTCAAAATGCAAAGCATGTCAACAGTTCTTTGGAAGACCACAACTCGTTGCATTACCACTCAAGCCTGTGGTTATTGAAGAACCATTCCAATAGTGGGGGATGTACTTCATTGGTGTTCTGAACCCTCACTCCAATGCGGGGCACACCTATGTACTCACAGCAAAAAACTACTTCACCAAATGGGTGGAAGCCATTCCAGCCAAACAAGCCAACACTGAAACAATATGCAACTTCATCAAGGAGAATATCATAGTTCACTTCAGAGTGCCATAGAAGATTGTAACAGATAATGCTACCTATTTCTCTTCAAGAGAGCTAACCGAGTTTTGCTATAGCTATGGAATCTCCCTAGCTCATTCTTCTAATTACTATCCATAAGGAAACGGATAGGCCGAATCAAGAAACAAGAACATTGTGACCATTACCTGCAAGTTTATAGATGAGAATCAAAGGAATTGGCACAAAAGGTTTTACGACACATTGTGGGCGGATAGGATCACTCCCAAGAAGGTAATAGGCATGTCAACGTTCCAACTACTGTATGGAGTCGAAGCAGAAATTCCTCTCACAATTGAGATGCCAGCTTTCAAGCTGCTATAGGCAATAGAAGATGGTCAGTACAAGGACTCCATTGACAAGAGGATCCTCTTTCTTGAGAAGCTGGAAGAAAATATACTCCAAGTAGTGAATCACATTAAGGAGCACCAATTGAAAGTAAATAATATTTTTGATAAAAAGGCCAAGGCAAGATAATTCAAAGTTGGAGACTTCATCTTGCTATGGGACAAGAGAAGAGAACCAAAAGGCAGCCATGGAAAGTTCGACTCATTATGGCTCGACCCATTCTACATTCGTGAAGCTTGCGGCGAGAACATTTTTCTTCTCTCATATTTGGATGGAACGCCACTGGAATTGCCTCGGAGTGGGCAATACCTGAAATTGTATCATCATTGAAATCGGGTTATCCCCCGCCTTGTACCATAGGTGATTGCTAAGTGTGTTTCCCTTTCCGTTGTGTGGTTTTGTTTCCCCTTCTGTTGTGTGTCATGTGTTTCCTTCCTTTTGTGTGCTTCTGTGTTTCCTTATTCTGATCTTTCTTTCTTGAAGTTGTATATGACTCTACAAGGCCCAATGGATAAGGCACTGGTCAACGAATTACAGGGTCTAGAAATTGAGATTCTGGAATCCCATGTCATGTCTTCATTATGCCCAGTCCTTGTCATGTCCCGAAGCTAGAGCTAGTTTTTGTCACCCTCAAAATCCCCCCCTCATTTTCTAAGTCAAATTCAAAAATTTAGAGCTCACACCCTCCAAAAGTGTTCAAGTAAAGTTGGAAGTCTGAAAAATAGAGAAATTCATGCTTTGAAGTTGTTTAAACTCTTCAGTCTGCACGTTTTGATAAATTTTCCGTTTTCTTGTCTAGACGCGTGAAAATTTTATTGTTGTCCTCATTTGAATGAAATTGTCAATATTTCTATGGTCATGGATCATCAAACCTTGTATTGTTTTCAATTCCTTGGCTCACGAAAGAAATTTCAAAATCGGGCATGAAATGGTGGAGTTTTCTTCTTCTCTGCATTTTTTCCAAAGTCAGGAATGATGGGCATTTTCTTCCATGTCAAATTTTGGCTCTGTCATCCACAGGTACATGGACATATCTAATTGGAAGTGGGTCAATGGAGAACTTTGAGGTTTTTATCCTCTTTGTAAAAAACAATGAAAAGTTAAAAAGTGGCCCGCAGCCTCGATCAGGCTTAAAGGAAAAAGTCAAATCTTGGGTCCGACGTTGGAAAGTCAAAGTAGGGAGGCGGACCATCGAGGAGATTTGATATTTTGAGCCTCTTTGTAAAAAAGGTGAAAATTTAAAAAGTGACTCGTAGCCCCGATCAAGCTTAAAGGAAAAAGTCAAATCTTGAGCACGCCATTGGAAAGTCAAAGTGGGGAGGTGGATCATCAAGGGGGTTTGAGTTTTTGAGACTTGTTTCCAAAAGATCTAAAAGGCATATAAGTGACCCACAGCCCCCGATCATGCTATAAGGAAGAAAGTCAAATATTAAGCCCACATCAAAGGTCAAAGCAGGGAGGCGGGCCTACAGAGCAATTTGTGTTTTTGAGCCCGCAGTAAAAAAAGGGTAAAATTATAAAAGTGGCCCACGACTCTGTCTCCATTCAAATGAAGCCATGTGTCAAGATCATATCAAAAGCGAGTGAGCGGGCCAAAACATTCCAAAATGCTAAATCTCTATAAAGTCACAAAATGCAAAAGGAATCCTCCATGCCCGCTCCAATAAATTTCTCTCATGTGGACGACTCTGGTTTAAAGTTTCAAAGGCAAGATGAATGGTTCAAATTCAAAGTTACAAAATGAGTATAACGGCTGTATTATGAAAAGTTTGGTTTTTCTCGCCATTTGGCATTTCTTTGTGAATCAAGAATATGAACGGATGCAAATGATTGAAAAGAAATTATAAACCGTTTCTTGTTAACAAAGAAGTTGTAACCATTTCTTGGTGGAGATTTAATGGCTTCTTCCTGCCATTGTATAGGGCTAGTAATTGATCTTGTAAACTCAAGAGTATATTGTACTTTGAGAGAACAAAGGAGATAGCCATTTTCTTCCATTCCCCCCCCCCCTTTTCTCAATTTCCTCCATTTCTCCACTATGTACAACTTATGATTAAACATCAATATAAGAAGAAGGATTTTGTAGCCTCTTTGACGAGGAGATTTTAGAAACTTTTAGTTTGCAATCTTATCTCGTCTTGTTTCCATTTGTAGGGTTGTTTCTTCCTATGAATGCATGTGATGAATTTTCTAACTAGTGTGTGCAGGAATCTGATTTCCTACCTGCAACATTAGTTCTCCTACCTCTTTTCTCACTTCCTTTCCCACTTTCAGAAAAAGTTCTCTCTTACAAGTATTTGCAAGCTTTTCCGCAGGGTCAATGGAGTGCCCTTGTTGGATCCCTGGCCGAAAGACCACCACAAAAATCCACATCTTCTCGTGCATGCATATATGACAGTTGCACCAGTTTAGTAGAGGGACTTAGATTCCTAGAGCATTAGTAAGGAATCCACAATTTTTTCCACCCGAAAAAATTCCTCGCCAACACATAATAAGTATTTATTGGTAGTGAGGAACAATCATTAAATTTATCCACCACTTTAGGCTTCTCATCTTTAGGATTATTTTTTCATTGGAAAAGATTTTGTTGTAATACTTTACAAATCACCATTGAATATTTACTTATGTGTTTTTAAGTTATCATAAGATGACCACCATGAGTAGTTATTAATCTAATGACATTTTTCTTCATGTATTTTTAGTAATTTAATTACAAGACAAGAGGGCTCATTTAATACATAATAACCATAAGCATTTTAGGTATTTTATACCTCCACAACATATGAAATGAGAATGGAATCTTTTTGGGAAACTTTGTGAAATATATGATCGATGTTTAAGAGTGTATAATAGATAAAAGAGAGGTTCCCAACTATGTTCTCAAATATAGGGATCTAATCTAAGACTGACCACACCGTTCAAATACAAAAGTGCTCAGAGAGTGCTAAAGCCATAAATCTAGAGGATATTATCCCTAGGCCTAGGATAGCTATTTGTTTATAAGGCCTACAACAAGATAAATATAGGTATCCTACTAGGATTCATAAATAAAGGAAATAACCAAGGGGTGGTTAAAGCCATGGAGTATAATAATAATAAGATAATACAATAAACCAAATCAAACATAAATCTACTCTAGCCCATAACAATGAATGAGCAACAACAACAAAAACAAACATATACATAAAAAAAGATACTAAAAAGAGTAGAAAATACTTACTTGTAACATGTGTGTGACTTATGATGCATAATCCTCCCTAGAGACAACATCACCAAGAGAGAATTACTATGGGTGGAGAAGGGAAAAACTCAACAAGAAGATCTTTGGTCCTAAGTCACTATGGTGACCCAAATGCAAAAGAGGTATGCTCCAAGACTCCAAGTAAGAGAAGATTAACAAGTGAGAGAAAAGTGATTTTTGTTGTAAAAGTGATGTTGTGGTGAAAATAAAAAGAAGGTAGTGGGGTATGTATACTCAACGCCATCGCCCATGGGAAATGGTGTTGGTTATGAAAAAACCAAAACATGCCCCATCGGCCATGAGAAATGGCATCGACATTGGGGGAAATCCTATGGTCAAAGGGTGAAACACATGAGTGGAGGCTAAAATATAAGTGGGGATAAATGACGAAGGTACAAATTGACTAAAAGCAAGGATAATAACATGCAACAATAAAAATTAGTGGACATAGTGGGATAAGTGAACATAATGAGTATAATGTGTTGGAAGCACATTGACTAAGCGTGGGGGACAAATCAATTTTAAAAAATAATTACTTCAATTTTGTTTAACCATGCAACAATCATTATTCATTATGTGAGAAATATCTATTAACTTAGCAAACCATCAAGCAACACATGAACCATCCACATAAGCATGAAATATGAAAGTAAACATGAAAAAGATATTTAAGTGGGAAACCCTCAAGGAGAAGAAAACCCATAGAACCATACATTATATTGCCATGTTTCAAATTTAGTGAGACACCAACCCCGTAAGGAACACCAACCCCTAGTTTAGTAGGGAACTAGACTTGATTTAGTAGAGCACCAACTCTACAAGGAGGATATAACTCCCTAAGATGATCAAACACCAACCCAACCACCTAAATGTGAATATCACTTGGTGACTTTTTTTCTCCAACAACTGATTATGATCACTTTTTCAGCTCTCTCTACCCAAAACGCTCTCAAACAACTCTCTCTCATTCTTCACTCAAACTTGCATCTTCATATGTTGAATAGGTCTTATGACCTTGAATTCCTTCTTCTCTTCCCTACTCAGCTTCTCATACCTCTTCCTTGATTTGTTATTGACCCCTTACAACACTCTCACACTCTCCTCTTGCTCGTTCATTTACCCATCCTCTACCCTTTCTCAAATGAGCTAATATAGCTCACTTTTATACTTGACACACCCCATGAAAAACCACAGGTCGGCTAAGATCATTAAGGTCAATCATGTTAATATAAAAATACATTCTACACTCTCATATAAATCACTTAGATGGACTTTATAGGTTATCATTTGACCTAAACACACAAACCTTCTCAACTAGGCCTAAAACATAAGATTCCACTTCCAACAGTCAGAATATGAACTTCAAGGGCACAAGAAAACTCCATCATAACTCCAACATCTCATGACACTTCAAGAGCATCCTCTCATAACCATCGATGAGCTCAAGAACTTCTGTAACTACCATATTCATCATTACACACTCTATACGACAAGTAAATCCTATTAGGTCTTAAGCACCTAATGTTGACTCCTCAAGACCTATAAAATTATCACCTCAAAGAATGTTATCAATACTTCTTGGGATATTTTACTAATGCAACATGATCCCAAATAACTCTCTAGATCCATAAGAGACCATCAAATAGTGCATAGGACTTCAAACCTTCCATATATCTTACCTCGCTTAAGCATGCTAATAATGCTCAAAATTAAGTCTTCAAAAACAAGTTTGTTCACACATAAAACCTCTTCACCAAGGAACAAGTATAATATCACTGGAAATAACTCATCATCAGCTAACTGAAACTACTCATAACAACCATCAAATCAAGGCATAAGGCACTAAAACAACTCCATCTCTCAAACTTCTCAAACTTGTTTGTAAGACTCAAAAACCAGTCTTAAGTTCATTAATCTCCAAAACCTCAAATATCACTTCCAAGATGGACCATAGCGTGGAAAAATTAATCAAGGACCTAAACAATACCTCCAAGTACTCATAACTATATCTTACATGGAGAAAATTCACTTTGCATAACTTAGCCATCATACCTTCTTGATACGCCAAATACGCCTGATTAGGTCATTAGGGTTTCAACATAACAACAACTCTTTAGATCAAACCAAGAGCTATATCACATCATATCTGGAATCTATACATTATCCATGTTCAAATTTCACTGCTACAACATGCAAAATAACCAAAACGCTTTCATACCATCATGACTGGTTTTTAGCCTTTTGGCCAAAAGCGGTAGGCATGCTTTGAATACATGTTACATCCATTTTCTCCATTGATCCTGTCTACATATTTTCATGATCATTGATTATACATCCCAAGATTTTTGAAACAATTGGTTTTGCATCATGACTCATGAAACACACACCTATACTATCAAATCTTCACAAAATAGGTTTTTTTCTACAACTTACAAGCAGACCTAGAACATGAAACCACCACCAAAATTATCTTTTAGGAGTCCTTTTACAACCCTGAGTCATCATAACAGCCTTACCAATCCATTTAGAGACCATACAAATCATTTATTTCCTATCGCTATAAAACTAGGGTTTGGGGAGGGTTTGAGACCTACTTAGCTTGTTAACATTCACTCATAAAAATATGACAACCAAATGAACTCATTCTTCTTTCAAAATCTTATTATCTACATTCCCTAATATCCTCCAAAATATTAGACTCCCATGCAAATATCACACATGTGGGTGAGCATCTGAAACTTACCTATCGAGCTAGGAATGGAATTTTAAGAGCTCGGTAGAGCCAAAAAATGAATTTTCATGTTTTGTCTTCATCTTCCTATCCTAAAACTTGGCATAAAGCTCTGAAACAAACTCTTTTATGTTCCCCAATGATCATTTATTCTTTCATACACTTGAAACTCTCCATGCACCATAGTTTTCCTTGTCTTTATAGCCTTGTCTTCAATGATTTACTTAAAAGGACCTTCACCATGCACTAAAAACCTATTTTATGACCTGTTATTCCTTCCAATCTTACTATGTATCCTCAAAACATATTACACATTCCCAAACAGGACTATCCTGCTTCATACTTCATGCTACCATGCCAACTTCTATGCACCAAGTCTAGGATTAGGCCTAGTTAGGCTTGTATCACCACTTACCACACTTAAATTGACCTATTTACCATCATGCAGATCCTCAGACACCTCTGAAACACTTCTCCGAACATGTTAGACCATGTAGTAACCTTGAACCACCTTTGGAACTCACACCATGACCATAAAAGCTTGAACAATGCACCAAGAACATGCATATGCCCCATGACCCTCACCAATGCAACACCTTATGATATCACAACACCTTACTACCAATCAACCTTCAATTTTCTTGATGGATGACACATCATATAATCACCTATGCCACTTATACTCCCTTTTGAGATCAATGACAACAACACTGACATAATACTAATTAACTAAAAATGGAAACTACTCTCTAATACTATGAAAGTATAACCACTAGTTAATCTAATATAGGAGGACTAAAACGTTGTATAAATGTGCTAAAGCAATATCGAATAATTGAAAAAAATTATACTAAATGAAATAAAACCCTAAATATTGCAAGTAACTAAGGAGTGATGACTTAGTTGATTAAAGAATACTATCGAAGGTTGTCATAGGTTTGATGATAAAATCCAGGAGCTGGAACAAACACCTAGAAGTCCCAAAAGGTTAGATCTTGAGGATATAAGTAGAGTGGGACGTCTGGGAAGGTATTGGGGTGCCCTAGGGCACCCTAGTCTATATATTAGGTTCCCAAGTTTCTTTAAAAACTTCAAATATGGTTTTCACGAGGTCGCAAGGTATCCTGAAATGTTCTCTGTCTGTCACATTAGATATGTCAAGTTGCGCCGAATGTGTTGAGTAATGAAGTGATGACCTATAAGAAAAAAGGAAGTATCAAAAACCCTAGGAAAAATAAAAGATGCATAATGAATGGGTTAGAACTGAACTCAGCTCGCCAAACTAGTGGACTTATTGTTGAGCGCTGCACTACATTTCAGACCCGAATGTAGTTTTGGTGCGTGTGTGTGCATGTCGTGCCTTAGGTGCTCTCGTGTCAATCACACTTTGTGAAGTAGCGAGACAATAGTAACTATAGAAAATGTAAATAACACATGTGTACATGGAATAGAATAGAATCCCCCCCCAATGCAATGTTTGTGTTGATGTCAGATCTCTTAGCCTTGATGCATGGCACTATGTGGATGCAAGTGATGCAATAGATGCAATTCTAGATGGAGTGATAGTAGTGTGTAATGTTATGACCTAGGACCCTCATTATGGTCTTATAAGCTTTGTATTTATAGGACTCTCAAGCTCTAATTTCGTAATTAATCCTCGATAAGGCCGACTAAGAAAAGGATATGAGGACAAAAAATGGCTAGAAAGGCCCCAAAGAGAAGCAAAAAAGGATGTGCACATGGATTGGGGTGCCTAGAGTGGGACTGGCGTGCCCTAAAATATCTTGGGCTAGAATGATCTCCAGGCAGTTAAAATGAGGCAAATAAGTGATGTGAGCACTATACATGGGAATTACGAAATTTTATAAAATGTACTTTGTACACTTGAGCACCTTCTAAATAGTAGTATAAGACCGGAGCTAAAATTAAAGTCGTCAAAGTGTATAATTTTAGTGTCTACGAGGACTATCTTAGTCATGATTTTTGGGAACATAAATATGGTCTTGGAACCTATCCCAACACTATTTGCTCTGTTACGGTATTCTCTGGATAATGGAAACTAGGCCCTGAATGGGTGAGGATTCACAGAACCATGGGCAATTCCCCACTCAGGATCCTAACAAACTTGGCTAATGGGATATCACATGTAAACCCCCGTTTATGACCTTCTTCGGAGGCTTATATTGCAGTCTGCATACTTCTCTCGAACTTCCTTTGCTATAGTCCTGACCTCATCAGTGATTCCTACTTCTAGGAAAAAGCTTGTAAGTCTGAATTTAGACACTTTTGCTATTAATGACTCTCATTATGGAATACACGGGGGTTTAAATGATCACCTTGGATTCATTTTCATCATAAGTTTAGCATTCTCCATCATTTCTTATATGCCCCATAAAGCCTTAATTTGGAGAATCCGATGACGACTTACTGACAACGTCGATCCTCCTAATACTATTCCAGACATGGTTGATGACAGGTTAAGTGCACTTCTGTTTCATCAATTTTCCAGCTCTGTAGGACTCCATGATTAGACTTGCGAAATTCAACTTAGTACTTTATCCCTCCTCTTGCAAACTCTAGGGTTTCAAATTTAGTGTCTCACTCTCATTGCTTAGGTCATATATCTAGTTTTATTGCTTTATGGATTGCAAAAGTGCACTTTGCAATTAGAGTTTGTAACATTTATTATTTCAATATATGTTAAATCAATAGAAGATTAATTTTTTGAATATATATTTGCACGATAAGCACTTTGAGAGGTATAAATCTATATACCCTACGAAGATCATATTTTAAGCCTAGTGCAAGTGCATTTTGTGAGGTGGGGTATTGTAAATAATTTGTAAATATTTCACTTTGCTAAATAATGTAAAGTCAACATGTACATGACCATCAAAATGTGCAAAGCACATTGCAATCTACCAATTCCTCTTTCTAAAACAATATATGCCCCAAAAAATTGTAATGGACATACTGTAAATACACACAAACAATAATTGCGACTTTCTACCTCTTATGCCCACCATGGGACCACATATTTGCCCTAGCTTTCTCAAAACTTGTATGTTGATTCATAAGCCTCGTGATTAATAGGTCAATATCCCACTCAAAATATTAGCCATATGCGTTCGACTCCAACTATGGCTTGACAATGATACCAAGAACATTGCACCTTTGGTAGAGTGATTGGTAGTTATATATCATGATCTATTGTAAATTTGCAACTGTTATAAGATTGATTTAGTAAAACCACTAGAAAGGAGTGTTGATCATTGCTAAAAAACCTCATATTGGAAACTTCTCAAACAAATCCAACAATCTACTGTCACAAAAACCTTGGGAATGAGTTATCAGTTCAGGTGCGGCGGTGAATGAACCCATGCGAGTTGTGATTAAAACCACTTTTTACCTCAGATTAAATTAAACCCAGATTGGGGTGGCTTCCACTTTTGTACACGTGCAAAATTAATTTTCGATTTTCTATAACAACACCGTGAGAGATCTTCCTCATAATTTGTGAGCATTGATTCCTCTTCTCCATACGCTCGTCCAACAAATCAGAACTCAATTGCGCCGTGGCAACGTGTATTTATCGCCGAATCAAGTGACAAGTTTTTTTGCATATACTCCAGTGACAGATCAGACAGACAGACAGACAGACGGTAGGTAATAATATTGTAAGTAAATTTCACCAGGTCGCTCATCAAGGTAACTGATCTGGAAAGGGTTTCAAGATTCAAGATCCTCCACATTTTTTCACATCGTTAATTCTGAGAAATTTAGTTCGCCGAAGAATCCATACGGGGTTATTCAGGGCATATGTTGTTTTGCCGTCAACCGTCTTCCACATTTTACAAAAATCCCATAAATAAGAGGGGAATGCGATAGAGACATTTCGTCTGAACAGCTTGTAATGCATCACTTCGTATCAGCAATATCGAGCGCAAATGACATCCGATTCTCAAGTGATTTAAAAGATTTCTACTGTTGGTTATTACAACTTCATGACCAGGTTGCAACTGAAAGCATCGTTGAAGATCATTAAAGACACTTGAATAACACCAGGAAAAATCATCCGTCTAACTTGAGGTTAGCATGCACCTTAGGATTTTCTGATTGCATTGAAACATCTATTTGCATCAACTTTGAAAGTATTTCATGGCGAGGAACCATGGTTGCGGGCATATTAAGGATCTCCTCACCGGCTTCTCCATGTCGAGAGTTGCATGAAAGGGAGTGTTTGTAGTATCCAGGGAAATAATTATGGAGCTCGTACCGTTTAAGTGTTTTTGACTATATTTGGTGGCATCTCACAAAGAGGAAGTTGTGAACAAGGATATGGGAAAGGATTGTGGTGGGCTGCGCTTCGTGGCTTGCGCTGCTGTTTCTTTGATGCTGTCAAATCTAAGCGAACTGTTGGTTATCGAGGCTAGGCGAATGGAGTCGTATCCAAGTGGATTACCGCGTGCTGGGCATTTCAAGATGAGTGATTGCTCATGTGAGAGATAAGCTCCTCTACCCCCTTGACAAAGCGTTGCGCCAGTTGGTGGATCTTATCATGGCCGTCAGAGATGCATGCCGGATTGGCCTCTGAAGGCGGCAGTTTTCCAAGCATGACCAGATGCTCCTCACCTTCTGGATAAGAGGTGGAACACCCTTCCTAAGTCCCGGTATGCAATACATGTTGATGCCTCATCTCTTGCATTCGGAGTTCAATGTTAATTTTCTCACGTCACAACTGTTTGGCCTCTGTAACCTGAAGGAAAAGTTTAACTTGCATACTGGGGTGTCTTGCGTGGATTGATTTCAGCACCTTCTCTCTCTTACATTCTCTCTCTAGTATTTCGGGCTTCTATTCTTCATTGTGATACCACTTATTATAAAAGTGACTTAAGTCACTTAAAGCTTCTAGCTCTATTCCAATGGAATTGCAATCTAAGTTGAAAATTCAAATGGGAAGCTTCAAAGAGTCGTTTGATTTGGATATGGAATGTAAGGCTCTCTTTATTAGCAGAAGGATCGGTTTTTTCGATACATCTAGCAAGTTATGTTTCAACTGAGTTACTTGGGAAGACACACTACACCTCCATTCTTAGCATGGTCATTTAGCTGAGTTTTTGCTTGTTCAGTTGTAAGCAATGTAAATGCTACTTAAGTGCCTACAAATTTGGAATGAATGTATTAACGAGGCTTTGGACTCCCCATTAGAGGTGTGTTTTATATGGCACAATCTTTCCATCACGTTGTGTAATTCTTGCGCATGTTTCATCCAAATTGAAATTTAAATCACCTCTAAATCTTATAGCTGATCTCCCTTGTCTACAGGCACAGGACGTATACTTCCCCCTTGATTATTTGCGGTATCACGTTACTTGGGCTTTATTTAGGGAAACTCTAGTTACTGTCTGTTCGATGCGTTGCAGGACTTTATCTTGAACAAGAGATTAAACGTTGTCTGAGAGTTGTTTCCTTAGCACAGATGATTGGAGGAAACCCTAGTCAACACTAGTTTAGTGTACATAGCTTCTGGCTATGATACTGCAATCCAAGTTGAGTGAGCTCATTGTGGTTCAACCATCCGGAGGGACTTAGCTTAGTGGCATGGGTTTCAGAGTCGCAAACTGTCTAGGTGTTTGGACCTTGGCAAGGGAAACTGAGATGGATTAACTTGTAAGCTCTCAGGCTGCCACTACTCTTGTTTTATCAATGACACCTACATGATTAGGTATGGGATACAGCTAGCTCAAACACACACAGTGTAATGAGTTGATATTTTGTAGTTTTATACATTATAGTGCGAGTTAGCAAGAAGAGATCATAGGATCTAGAGTTTATTGAACATCTCTCCTGTGAGATAGCTATTTTTGTTGTTATGTATTACATTATGTGATTAAATAAATACTATTGAGTTTAGAGATTCATACTTTGCATAAATGGGTTTGTGTTTAATATATTTTATGCATAGTATTCCACTAAGTATTATGAGCCTTGTGTGGTCTAAGAAATCCATAATAGGGAACATGAACCATGGTTGTATTGAAATTCTATAATATATGGGACTTTTGGAAAAATAAAAAAATGTATAATTATTTCTGAATGTCCATAGAATGGACAAGTGCGTTGAGGGATACCTAAATTTATCAAGCAATGGAAAAGGGGGAGACCTTGGTAAAGAAGGCACCATGAAAAGTTAGCTAGTTTGGGTTCTAATGATGTATTTGAAACTGTGTGAAACCTTCAGCTCTTATTTTTACTAGTTGAGCATAGGGACCACTAAGAATTTATATTTTCAACCATTAGCAAGTGTGGTGATAGAAGATCATAACTCTCTCTAGACGAGTAACATTAAAAAGGTGCTCCATAACAACACTTAGTTTTTAAAATTACTACCATATATTCAGATCATGTAGAATATTTTATCCATGGTTGACAAGATTACTCACATAATTCAAAAGATAATGTCACATCAAACTTTGATTTATGATTTTTATTTTTGTGTTTTTTATCTTGGAAGAAACTCTCTTATCTCTAAATATTATCTAGAGAAATCATTTAGACAAATGTTTTTTCTTTTTCCTTTAATATGTTTGTGAGCAGGCACATAAAAAATGACGTACTATATAAACACTTAATTTTGGTACGGGACTAGCTATTCTATAAAGTTAGTTATTTGTGTGTTTATTGGTCTTATTGATTTGTATTCTTTGTGTTCAAATTTCGATGTGCTCTCCTTTTTTTTGTGTTATTGTGACTATAGCTTCTTCGGCTCCGTGAACTTTTCCATTCTCCCTTTTTGGTCCTTGTTTGTTTCTCTTTCATTATATTTATTTGTATTCCCTAGTTTTCTCTGTCCTCCATGTTTCCTTACTTTTTAAACTTTTTCCAAAATTGTAATACACTTCTACTTTGCACAAGAACCATACCACTATATTTATAGATTTTTGATGGGCATTTTGACCCTTAATTTGGGTTTCTTGGGGATTTTCCTTGTTTTGGACTGCCATTTTCACTCATTGTGTGTTGTCTTATATGTCAATAGGGTCTTAATTTGAATTTAAAACAATTTATTAGTGCATTTATGAATCAAGATGGTTGATATGAATGACATTCACATAAGAATTATATTGAATTTGTAAGAGTAGATAGTTTGTTTGTTTCAATAGCATTCCCACACCAAAAGTTACATTCAAACATCAAGAGAATTTAACATTGAGACACTTGCATAGACTGGGATACCAGTGGAAGTACATTGGTTGTTGATTCAAATCTCTATTCCACAATAGAAATTTGATTCATGAGCTTTATTTTTGGAGCTCATGAGAAATGGATTCATAGTTACTAAGAGTTTCCATAAGTGTAATGCTACAATTTTGTTTGTGTTTGTTACGTACTCCCGTAGTTCTTGAGGGGTGGTCATATTATATCAATTTTTCCAAGTTTTCTTTGACTTGCTATCTAGACATATTTTCTACTGCTTGTTTGTGATGATTGTCTCCAAAGTTGCAATAAACTCAGTCTCATTCTAGATATCATAATTCTCTAGTCTTTTCAAATAATTTAATTATTTTAATTTTTTCCAAATTAGATTATGTTCTATATTATCACTATTCTTGTGATTACATTTTGTTTATTGTGTTATATCTCTTTATACATGATTTTTTTTTTTTTTTTTTTTTGTGTTAGAGTAGAGGATTAATTCGTGCAAATCACTTTCCATGCCTATAGTTCAATACAGATGGTTGTCGTGCTTATCCACACAGCTCTCTCTTTAATCTTCTCTCATTTTCATTGAAGGATAATTTTTTATTGGTATAATAGATTTCTTCGCATGATATTAAGGATTGATTGACAAACCAGAAATTATACATTTGATAAATGAAGTGAGAGTATAGTTTCCAATCATATAATGCTTTGAATTAAATTTTTCCTTTCACTAAGTGATTTTATAATGCTTTTATCAACATAGGATCCAAATGAGCGCACATACCTTTCTTCGTACTGATAGACGAGATTATTCGCATAATTCAATGAATCCACATCAAACTTTCAAACTTTCAAACCCTGTTATTATATAAAACAAAGATAAAAAGCCACATCAAACTTTCAGATATGAATTTCTGTCTTTGAAAATTGTAAGACAGAGACAAGTGAGACTCCGTGCAATGACTGGAATCCAAGAAAAACTAACATGCAACGTGGAATTCACACATTGTTGGAAATTAGATGAGTATCTCCACAAACAGTTTCCAAAATATGAATGTGAAATGAAAGCTCATTTTGAAATCTCATTTGAAATCCACGTACATTTTAGTACCCATTGCCGTAAACCATATTTTTTCTCAAAAGTGTGGTTTTAATAGTAAAATGTACTTAGTTTTTAAAATATATGGCACTAGTTTTTAAAATATATGTCGGGTATGCTATACGAAGTACTTGACAAATATATTGTGTAATGATAACGGAAGAGGCTACCTTCCACTCAATATGCACCAGGTCAATGCCGGTCAATGCATCATGACCGTTCATTATGAAATGGACGATTATGATGCGTTGACTGGCATTGACTGGGTGCATATTGAGTGGAGATTAGCCGCTAGTAATAATAACCATAGTGAGTTAATAGGGGAGGGCTATCCTCTCCAAAGAATGCACCGCATACATCAAATAATTCATGCGATGTCTTGTGATGACCATCATGTCATATGACGTCATGTGTCACAAATTTTCGAACTTAGTTTTTTTGTGTGTTTTTCAACAGTTGAAAAATACATTATAAGCACCCAATAGGATCTAAACTGGCAACCTGCAGATTACAAGCGCATCCTCCCACCAATCCGCCTACCACCAACCACATGCTCCAATCTAATTTCAAACATATTTGTTCAAAAAATAAAAAAAAAATTTGATATGACCGTTGACACGCAGATCCCACCAATACATGCCCATGCATGTATATAGTTATTTTTTATTGGTGGATCCGAAGCCATAGATACATTCTTTGACGATATTAGCTTCCAATAGTTAATAGCATGCAAGAAAATGCATTTCAAATAAAAAATTAAAAAAAAAAAGGGATAAAAAATAAAACATAAGAGTTGAGTTAGAGATCCTTTTTTATAACTCATAGCCCGAAGTAGGATAGTGGGCTTATTATTATCTTACAAAATATGTAAGACTATTATATTATATAAGTGTATGACATCATTCATACATTTAATGCCTAATTTTTTTTAAGAAATAAAAAACAAAAAATATAGGTATTTTTTTAGAATGTAAAACGTTCATTTTATTTACAAAATTGATTGCAATGAAGGCATCTCATAGGCTACTAATGTATAATGTGTCATGATGTGAAAATATTACAACACATGCACAATTTATGATATCTAAGTTGTTACACTATTGTCAACCATCCATTTTGGGCCCACTTGTACCAACCAATCAATATATACTTGAACAATGTTTAGTATCCCTAGTAAACCTAGTGGGTCCCACGGCATAATCCAGTTTCTTCGCTAAAGACCCTAAAGGTTTTGATGGTCACCTAGGAGCAAACAAACAATCAATGGGGTTCAAATCAAACCTCGTGTGGTTTTGACATTTCAAAGATCCTGAAGTGTACCTTAAGTCAAAATTTTCCTAATTCATCCTTGACTAAGTCAAAAAATGTATGAACAATGCAAATCTCATGTGACAACAAATTAGATTAAAATATCCATATTGGACTAAACTCAAGGTGAAACATCTGATCTCCTCTATCACATTGGATCCACTTTGGTTGTTGAATCTAGAAAACAGTTGGTAGAATCTGCACAAGTTTAGAAGCCTTATAAGGTTCCCTTCATTTGGATTCAAAAAAAATGAAAAAAGAGCATAGAGGGAGGTTTGTTCATGGCCTCCTTATTTTCTCCAACCTTAGACGATTGTAATTAATGGGGTGTCTAAGATTTTATTAATATTATGGAATTATTTACATTCAAAATTTTACATGTTCAAGGTGATGGCTGAATTTACACTCATTTATTCACATATTTCTAAGACATTTTGGAGCGTATAAGGACCATTATTGGTCACTTAGAATAATATCTATATTTGGTTAAATCTAATCTATAATACGAGTTCAAATTTCTTCCATTTGGAAGAAAACAAAATTTTGCAGGATAAGTGGGGGACCATGAGGGCCAAATGTGCATCATAAAGGTCATCCTACCCATCAAGCCACCCCACACCCACAAATGGCCTTATAATGTCTATGGGGTTAAGGTTTATATAACTCTCACAAATAAAAAAAGTTAACTTATTATTTAATGTTACTAATAGTGTGTGTATATAAACCCTCAGGGTTGGCTCACTCAATCTCACCCACCTCTTTTGGTGGCTCAAGTCATGATTTCAAATTCCATGATTTACCGACATTATGCATTGAGGGGTCAGTATGTGTTGCTCTAAGTAGTATTGATCGGTGGTGTTCATCTTGTGTTAGAAATTTTCCCTTCAATGATCCAATTCATTGGGTATTCATCGATCCTTCTAGATGACCAAAAAACTATTTTGTGTGTGTGTGTGTGTGTGTGTATTCAATAAGATTACCATGCTATCAATTGACGTTAAATAGATATAAATTAGATAAAATTTATTTGTTTTAAAAATTTAAAACATAGTCAAGATTTTATAATTGGGTCTTAATATTTTAAAACCACCTTTTTTTCAAAACAAAAAACTTCCTCTCATAAGGAAATTATGGGTTTGATTCGTTTAACTATTAAAGTTGTTGACTATACTCCAAATTATTTATAAAGACCATAAGACAAACACAAGGTTCATTTTAAGACCCCCTTCCGAAAAATTAGTTTAGAATGGGTGACAAATCTCCAAAATTGACTTTTGAATCAATGGTGAATTTATGAAAAACCGTTTCATGGGAAAGGCGATTCAGAAGCCCGCCTTTTTCCACGGTTTCATATAGATGGATGAGCATTGGAAGGCCATCTATCCACAAGGGTAGGATCATCTCTTTAATCCTATCTGTCCTTTCCATCCTTATTATACAGATGTCTCATTCTTGTTAGATAGTTGTCTCCACTCAGCTAGTTGGTTGTCCCTTTCTTGATGGGCACCTTACGATCATCCTTCTGTTGGACGACTGTCTCTTTATTGTTAGGTATTGGATGAACATTTTTTCTATTTGGATAGATCCCATTTGATGTTCATCCTTCTTCTGTTTGACAGCCATCTTGAGAACCCCTATTGGGTGGCTGCCTCTTAAAACTTTAATGTCTAGACGGTAGTCCATTTAATATACTTTGGCGAATATGTGCACATGTTGATTCGAAACATTGTTGAAATACATGCATAAATTCATTTATATGTGTAAATACTAGGCAAAATGACCCATACAAATTACCTGTCGGCTGAATTTTTTGGCAAACGGGGTGGCAGATTTTGAAAAACCCGAATATTCATGAGTTTACGAAAAATTGTCACTAAAATTTTCCCTGGACAAACACCCATATGAATGAAAGCTTTAGAAAAAAATACATAGATTTAGATCTCAAGTGATTTAACTTAGATAAAATAAATAAGAAAGAGGAAAGGTGGTGGTTGCTTCTACTTATTTAAATTCATTTTAGGGTTATAACAAGATGTATTATTCATATTATTAATTAATAATTAATATTCAAATTATCTACACACACACACACACACACAACATTGAAAGATAAATGAATCAAAACATGTGCAATATATAGTAAAACACAAGAAGGTGAGTGCACCAAGCTCTTTGATTGACCTAGAGGCTAATTTAGGTGTGAAAAAGGGATGAACTAGATGAAAATATCCTAGAGATTCTTCATCTCTAATTTTAGAGATTAATTGTACACACATATGAAACAGATCCTTTCATACTAAATTGTTTAGAAGTTCTTTCCTATTTGACAGTTTGGTCTAGCTAGAAAACCATGTTCTGTAACTTTCTAAACCTTTGTGTATAACTAATATATGATTTTTCTATGGAATATTAGGTCCTGAATGTGTGTGAAACCCTTTGCAATAACCAACTGTACTCAAAACCCTAGCTTAGGGTAAAACCCTTACGAAAAGGTTAGTGATTGGGTTGAAGTACAATTTGTGCACCACTACATTTAGTTCTCCACCTAGAGATGTGACATAATGTTTAATGTCCGTGCAAATATATTTGACAACCCAATCACTTAATAATATTTTGTAATAACTTTTCTTGTCTTTCTATATTTTGGCTTTGAGGAATTTTGATTTGGGAAGCTTGAATCTTAAACCTGGTTTGTAACCTATGTGGGGGCTTCTCCTAATTTTTTTCTATGCTTTAGGGACTTGTAGGAGTTTTTTATATGCCATTTGAGTGATTTATAGAAGGTGAGTAACAAAATTTCCAAGTGAGTAAATAAGTGCATTATAAATTCTTATATAAGGTTTTATCAATATAATTTAACAATAAGGCTGACCTATAGTGAAATTATTGGCTCATTAAAAGATACCCAAATTGAGAAATTGACCATTGGGTGGCCCTATATAGGACCATTCTACCTAGGACCAAACCAGTGGATGGTTTGGTCTTATTGGATAATTTGGTCTAGGAGGATGATACAATGTTATAAAGTTATGTGTATGAAAACCAGGATAAGTGGACTACATGTGATGGGTATGAGCATTTTGTTGATGGATAACAAGTGTAACGAGGAGAGAAAGTCTTTCAATGGGACTAAGGATAGACTAGGCTATAACAATAAAACTCAAAATAGTACCATAAGTCATGATTTAAGGGTTTAATCTAATACTTATATTATCAATTGATATATTACCAAATTTAGGTGTCTACAATTTTCTCCATTTAAGATAGGAAATGAAATTTGCTTTCTTTATGGAAAATATACCTAAGTGTGTAGACAAATTTTCTATTTTCTTGAGATGATTAATTTCTTGAGTGGTTGTAATAACCTCAGATACATAGAGTATAATCAATTTCCATATAGAATAATTGAACTTTAATTCAAAAATTGAAATTGAACAAAGCAAGGAAGCATTATATTTTCACTTTGTGAATTCACCCAAGCTTCTTTATTGGTGTAAATGGAGAGTTGTATTTAAAGTGAGCCAATGGAGGATTAGGGGTGATGAGTCCCCACTTTGTAGGAGTAGTGTGAACCAAAAATGGATATGGGTTTCTTAACAGTGAAGTAACCAAAATATATTGGGGGTTACCTAAAAGACTAGATAACAAAACTAGGTTAGGTGACTTTTTAAGTGACCTACATTTAAAAGAGAGTGAGTAAAATGGTGTCCCAAGTTGTCAACAAGTCCATATATACTAAGGGTGACATTAGATCAAAATTAAAACCATCAACCCACAAAAGTGCACCATGACATATGGATCTAGATTTCCAATGTGTAAAGTAGTGCAAATTACAGATGAATGAAATACACTCATGCCCCCACCATACATTTTATTAGTTCTTTGAAAATGTAAAAATGCAGAAACAACGATGCTCATTCTCTTTCCCTTAATGTGCCAATGTGATAATGAAAATGTATGCTAAATAGAAAATGTGTAACTGATGTTGGGTTGATATTATTATTATGTCCCCTGCATTATGTACCAAAATCTAGTATATTGTGTATTGAAACTATGTATCTATTCTCAAACATGGACTAGAGACTTGTGAAAACGTGTATTTTTCTCTAGAATTCTAGAATTGGATGTCAAAAGATGCCGAAGACAATAATGTCTGACAATTCCATCCTCTTTTGGATAGTTTTGTTCAAATTGAAGTATTCTGAATGAATATGATCTTTTCCTATTCCTATGTCTTTGTAACATATTCCTTTGTATTATATGATCTATAATATATCTATGTTCCTCAATTGCATTGACATTCTTATGATAACCCCACAAAATTACCCCTCTTTTGATGTAAGTGAGACAATATGTAGCTGTCTCATCTCAAAATAATTGAAGTGTGCCCATATCATATAGACAACATATGATAATCACTGGAGCACATAGAATATAATTGTAGATGGCCACCATGTAGAATTTTTCCATGGAAGATAGATCCCAGTATAAATCATGGTGCAAATAGATAGTATACACAATAATAATACAACTATACAAGCATATAAAAATGTAATAATACAAGATTAGCAATCACTATCACACATAATGTCATAGAGAAGGCCAATGGATGCATACAAGGGACATAATAGTGTGGCACACACAAACAATGGTTGAATGGACGTATAATCAAAACTAAGGCCACAAACAAGGGACACAATAGTGCACACAAATAAATAAGACCTTGGGAAGCACACATAAGAATTTTTTTATAATAAATCCAATGTGTTTTGATAAAAAAAAGATAATAGCCTGTAGGAACATAGAAAAACGATATTGTTCATGTATAGTCTACATGTGTTAGTGCTAAAAATCTAGATAAATAACACCTAATAATGTAGAAGATACCCTGTATTAGCAACACCACTAGGTGAAGGGTAATTTTAACACCTACAATCATGTAGAGTCATGTGATTCTTACATCATTCTCACATACCTCATAAAATGCATGTGTTTATAAAATAAATTATATGATATCTATCAAACCATGTGAGAAATAACATATGTAAAGAACTAGTAAATCAAGTCATGTTTAGGTCCATATTTTGTATTTGATTAACTAAAATCTAAATGTTTTAGTAGTAATATAAGAGGTACAACAATGAAATAACTGATATAAACTAGCAATATAAATGCTAGCTAATTTTATTCGATATTTTGAAATGAAATAATTGAAATATGAGGAAAAGGGTACTAACCTGAAATATAACTTACCTCGTAGTAATAAGAGCAATGTTCTAGCAGAACTAGATGTAATGACGAACCTCAAGAAATTGCAGAAGTGGGAGATCTGGCCAGACTGGGATGCTTGGAGGAGTACAAGGGCACCTGTGGGTGTCATGGTTTGGAATATGGGCACCCTGGTCTGCAGAGTGACTTGGAAAATGAACCTGGTAGGTTCGCTAAACCTTCACCATGCTTCAAATTTTATCAAGCTGGTGTCGCACTTGGATCATTGATGTCGATGTAGATCTCCAATGAATAACCTCCTACAAAATCCCACACAAAAGCATCAAACCCTAAAAAAAGAAATATGCAAATGAATGGGTTGGACTATTATCAACTGCCAAATGGATGGAATTATGACTGATTTTTGCACTACATCTCAGACCCGATGTAGTTCTATGTGCTTTTGTGTGCAATGATGTGCTTAGGGTGCCCTAGCGCCAATGACGCCAAAGTAGCAGACAATAGCTAGATGTAAGATATAAATGGTGGATGGAATAGAATGAATACAACCCTTCCTATGTAGTTTGCAATGCAAAATAATGCCTAAATGTATTCATTTTCCTTATGTAGATAGCTAACCCTTTAGTAGAATAGTCTTCCCTTAACGTAGTGTGTATGTTGTGTTTATATAGGGATCTCTTGCTCAAATTTTGACATTAATGACTTGACATGTCGACTAGTGCCTAAGGGAATGGGAGAACAAACCATAAAGACTGACCTTGAAATTTGAAATTAAAACTAAGAATGACTGAGCCCAGGGCAGCTAGAAATGAGGACTAGGGAGCCTAGGGCACCCTAATCCCTTCCCGGGAATCCTAGTCAAAGACTAAAGATGACAACTGAGTAAATAACGATAGCTAAGACTCAACCAGAGACGACTAGAACTGTGCAAACAAGTGACGCCTATGAAAGACACACAATAACAATGACCAACTAGACTGACGAAAGGACTAGGGGATGGGTCATTAGTGAATATTTTTCTTAGGCAAGATCCATATATAAAACAACATACTTTGCAGTATAATTATAGTAGTAAGTGTGTGATTTTGTGACTACATTTTCCCCCCACTTTATGTTGGTGAGCAGAAAGCTTGGTAACATAAAGTAGATAGAGATGCGTACCTAAGAGAAATATAGAGAATCCCATGTTGTATTAGAATGCACAGATGTGGTAGAAAAAGCATGGTGAATGAACCATATAGCGTGCGGAACCATGGATCAACATATTGATCCATACAATGTAGCGAGAAACGTAATATCGTATTAAAGTGCACTGAATGAGAGTGATGATTGTAATGTTGAGTGGTTAATGATTATGAATAAATATATGATGGGTAGGGAGTGATCATTCCTAACCCAATTGTGCATTTATAAAACACTCGACCGAAGGATTTAGGCATCCTACCGCTAGAGGAAGAGTGTAGGGAGAAAAGTGTGTTATTCTCCAACCTATAACTACATCCTCAAGATCTAGCTGCAATAGATGGACTCAAATAAAAAGTTTTGTGGTTTTTGGATCCAAGTAATTTCAATCAAACAGTTGACCCATATAGGAGTGGTATAGGAAAAGGCACTCTTTCCCCCCACTCCACGGGTGTCGTCGCCATGTGATGGCTTCCAAGTTAACTCATTTGGAAGAAAACGTGAAATGTATGATTGCTTCCAAGTTAGGTCATCTAGAAGCAAATGCCAAATATATAATAACTTCCCAATTTAGGTCATTTGGGAAAGTAATGAATGTAACTCCCAAGTTAGGTCATTTAGGAGGCCGCATGTATTGTAGTGTATTGATTAAATAATGTGATTTTGATTGTTAGAGACTTAAATGTGTTGGTGAATTGATTGATTGATTCTGATTGGTTTACTCATAGAGAGATTTTATGCTAGTTTCCCCCATGTTTGGTCATTAGGGGAATGTATAGAAATTGATGAATAATCACATGGAAATATTTTAACACTTGTTTCCCTCAGGTTAGGTCATTAGGAGGAATCGATGAAATGTCACATGGTGCATTATTAAATGTTTGAAAATGATTGATTGATAGTATTAAATGACCGCTTAGTGGTGCAAGGGGAATTAGAGGATGACCACAAATGTATGCCCCCCCTTTCGGAAAATGGGGAAGTGATTAAAAGAGTGAACATTGAGCCAAAAGTAAGCCCAAAATAGATAAAATATGATAGAAATCACCAAAATGTGTATAGATTGAGTAAAATACAATGTCAAGGAGAGGTAACATGTGTGTCATGTGTATGATATGATAGTAGGCATAATTCTGAAAAGAATGTCACAAACATGGTGTTAATCGGAGTAAAAATGCTCAAGATATAGCGAAAATTGTGTGGTTTGTATTAATCAAGGAAATTATCACGAAATAATGGACTATAAAGGTAACTTATAAATAGGGAGGTGACAAATTGATTAGTCACTTCATTTGTCTTTTTGCACGAGTGAGATTGAGATCTAAGTGGGGAAAGATGCCACAAGTGAGATCCACAAGTAGGATGTTATAGACTGTGTTGATCTGCGCCACATAGCACAGATGGGGGATGTGCCCCATAATATGCCTATGTTGATAGCATTATCCGAGAGATGGAACTTGGATACTTGTACTTTCTAGTTGCCTACAGGGGGACGTGACCGTTACATTGGAGGATGTGTATCATATATTTCAGTTTCTAGTTGTTGGGGAGAGGGTACGTGTCATGGTGGTGGAAAACATGGAGAGGCATATGAGAGATGCCCGACGTTATTTTGTGTGGACACGAGTACCTATCGAGGCCCATATTAGATTGGATGTAATTTTGAGGTATGTGGTTCCACACTTGCAAAAGTTCATAGTTGTTATCATTTTGTTATATATTTTCATTGAGGTAGAGTTGTGTAGGCATCTTATATAAGATGCATGACATATACCCTTAGATTGAGGAGGAGGGTGCTAGTTATGCGTGGGCACATTGTGTGTTGGCCCACCTATACAGAGACTTGTATAGATTCACTCGGGAGGATTATGGAGGTGGTATAGGAGCTACAACATTATTGCATGTGTGGGCCTATGATCACATAGCCATGTTAGGGCCAATAGGAGGTCCTAGAGCAGAGTGGGTTAGACTTTACATATATTCTAAGAGGTGGATTGGTGTATAGGGACAGAAACTAGATATGGATACCTATAGAGCACTTATACATTGCATGGGATCTGAGATGGTGATATGGTGGTCATACCGAGACTATGGGGGATGACCAGAGGATGCTATAGAGCTATAGTGTATATGGAGGACCATGTGATTGGAGGATCGGTTCCCATGTGTGATCGAGTTATTCCAGGTGGAGAGAGTATCGTGCCAGTTTATTATGGCTCAGGATGTGTCCCCAGAGCTATATGTGTGGTTGAGATATATAGAGCTCCTATGAGGGATGGGGCTAGACCAGGGCCCACAAGAGAGTAGGTAGTACCTCATGGGTTAGATGAGGTAGACACGATGCATAGACTTGATAGAATCAGATGATGCAAGGTGTACAGAGGGGATTACCCCACCTAGTGGGAAGCACATCGATGGGTATTCTTGTTTCTTTTGTTTACAAACGTAGCGGTGTTACCATAGAAAGGAGAGGATGAGGGGGAAACACATGTCTCCGATAATGTGGAAGTGACTATAGCAGAGCATGAGTATCTATGTATAGTTATGTTGTGTGTTTTGATGGTTTCTTATGTAACAATGATGGTTATCTAACACATTGTTCTAATTGTTTTATAGGGGATGCATGTTAGTCCTTGATAGTGGACACATCCATCCGCACATTGAGGTGGAATGTTTCCACCGATGTAATCACGGGCGAAGGGATGCTAGAGTGTGTTGACGGAAATGCGGGTGAGCATGCCCATTTGTTTGATCCAATGGCCATAGAAGCAATGACATGAATTGTGTTTCTAGGTGAGAGGGATGAGGCATGTGAGGAGACTCAAGTAGCCAAAGAGGTTGTGGGTGGTGGTCCCTTAGCTCATGATTTGTTTGTGTAGTTTATTACACTATAGAGTCACTTTCCTAAGTAGTCTATAGATAATAGCCTATTACGAAGGCAAGTGGAGAGATATCAAGGTTGTGACCAACAACGTAGAGTTAATGGTGAGGCATCTATTTCTAGGGCTCTCCGCAGTACCTGAGAGTGATAGTGATGACGAGATTTGTATTATTGTTTATGATGTAGGGGAGTTTCCCCCAATGATGAGATGTTTTGTAATGATGATTGTACTCAATATATATAGACAAATTTTATTGGTATATGATGAGTTTAGTTTGTTGTGTATTGATGTCATATTGTGATTGATGATATATGATTCAATGATTATTATCGTAATGTGTGTAATGTGTTGGATATCGTTCATGTTTATTGATGTAGACTTGTACTATGATGTTGATAATGATAGACAAAATTCATAATGTGAATGATGATAAATAACATATGTAATTTGATTTGCTAGATATGATGCTTGACAAGTTCAACAATGTACGTATTTATTGGATGGAATTTGTGATGTGTAGTTAGTGTAATAATGAGAGTGGAATGTATGTAAAAATAGATAATGTATGATTTCCAAACTAACATGTCGTGATGAATTTAATAATGTAATATGATCATATTGTGTTAGTGTGATGAATATGGGGGGATAAGGTTAGCGATGCCCCCCAGCTTATGGATGATTAGGTTCATTTAGTTAAGACCCTTCAATAGTCAAGAAGGTACCGTATAAAGCAAGAGTGAATCATCGGGAAATGATTGAGTGCACAAGATGAATCAACAAAGCACGTGATGAATAGTTCTTATAGAAAATACCTCAACAGACATGTAAGAACTATAAGAACACAAGTGCATCATCGGGGGGTAAGGTGATAGCAATCACCTACCAAAGACTAAGGAGGTGTGAAGTGGTGGAAGCATGTGGGATGGAAGCAACATGAGCGTATGAACCAAACTGAATGTCATATGGAGCCGCAGTGGGATGGACATATATGGAGGGAAATTACATCCGATGTGAAGAAATAACATGATGTGGTGGATGAGATGGTGGAGTGGAACTTTGGATGGATGCGGTGGAGAGCACGCATGAGTGAAAATTTGTGGTGGTGGACATATAATAACCTTAGCATTGGATGGAGGAGAAAATTCAATGATGGGTAGAAACACATTGATGAGGCAGAGGAGAGATGGACCACTCATGTGAGTGAGATTCAAAGGAAATAATGCCCTTATCCTCTAATTTTTGCAATCTATCATGAAGGGAAAAACAATCATTGTCCCTAAGGCCATTGATGCGATGATAATTACAATAGGGTTGATTGTGTTGATGTTGTAGATGATGTTGTGGATGATGTTGATTAGAGGGTCAGTGAATTAGACACTCATTAAGTAAGACACACAACACATCATGTGGTCAAGCATAATGAGAGAAGTGCAATGGCTCATGCGAAACAAATGGAGTATTTGGAGAAGTAGTCTATTGCGGAGGAGGAGGAGAAGGATGTTTTTGTGTAATTATAGATTGAACTTAATTACAAGGAATAAATGAATATTGTGTAGGATGCTCAACTGATGGAAAAGGAGGAGAACTAGATAATACCATAGTGGTAGGAGGAAGTGGAGGATCAATAACATGTGCTGAGAGAATATCATGTTCTCGGTCAATGAATTTATAGCACAAGAGTATGAAGGACTCACGTGTATCATATTTTAATCATTGTTTGAGAGCATGAATGAGACCACGACAAAAGATAAATTGCTTCTCTAGATCAATAGGCTAGAATACTAGTTGATGCATACAAGCATTGAATCATAAAATGTAATCCTTGATAGGTTCAGATGCACCCTGATATAAAGAAGGTATATGATCATAAGTAGCTCTAGGGCCATTGTTGATGATAAAATGATGAAGGAAGGCATCCTCCATATCATAGTAAGTACTAATGGAACCAAATGGAAGATGAGTGTACCATTATAATGCATCATCAACAAGACTATGTCCAAAAGGCCTTAAGACAACAATTCTATCATTAGACTGTGAAGCCATATCCATGTGGTAATGTTGGAGATGTAGGTAATGGTCACCAGTACCATCAAATCATGTGAATGTAGGCATAATAAAGTCCTTAGGAAATGCAGAGTTATGGATCCTCTTAGGAATAGGGTTTCCATGTAATGAGTTGTTATCAATTGAAGCATAATAAGCCATACTTTATAAAGTTAGTGATTGAACATGATATTGTAATTTACCTACGACATGCATGAGAGACAAAAATTTCTTATGAGGGAATAGCCGCCGAAGATGACAACAATGTATTAAGCGGTTCTAACTTGCCATTCTGAGTAATCATGGGTACCTCAAGACAAGATAAAGGAGATTCTGGTGCTAAAGGCACACTAAGGGTAGGTGTTGGAGGAGGATATGGAATATACATAACAATAGTAGTAATATCATTAGAAACATCCCTAGGAAGTGGGTCAACTGATGAGATACCTCTATAGTAGAAGATGAAGTAACATATGTAGGTGATGTGTTAGGAGAGATGAAATGGTAGGAGTAGAAGAGCTAATAGATGGAGGTACCTCATGCATTATGCTATATATAACCTTAGGAGAAAGTGGAGTAGGAGATTCAGATTCAACAGTATGAAAAGTAGTAGAATCATGACTATCAATTGGTTCCTCAAAATCAGAAAGTGACTCATATATAAGTATGTCACTAAGTGGATCATCGATATAGTATGAAGGAGTATGGGAACTAGTATGTGATGGATTAGGAGAAACAATATCAGAAGTAGGAGAGTCGTGAGATGTAGCCTTAGTAGTGTTCTGATGAGGAGGATAATTAGTATGTGTACACACCCCAAAATTATGCTCATGTTTCCACTTGTTCCCAGTGTTATCCTAGTACATCATGTTATTCACCCATTTGTGATTAATTGATTAAATTAATTAATTCATGCACATTGTACCCTTTGGATTAATTAAATTAATCTCATGCATCCTTAGTACCCTTTAGCTAAGTTAATTATTATTTATTAATTAAATAATTAATTAATTAAGTGTGTGCACATCCTAGTCAACTGCCACTTGGTCAACATCCACCTATACTCCGCTTAGACTCCACTTGGACTCCCTATCCTTATCCTAGTTAACTACACTTCTATAATACTAGAAAGATGGGTGAAATTGAAATGCACATACAAACACCTTTCCAGATGCATCTTTTTGTAAGTAGTTCATTTACTGCCCCCGAAACTACTGTAACTTCCTACAATGTTATTTTTAGCATATGCATTTACCTGTATGTAACCAATTTCAACTACTTTTGCCTCTATAAATTGTAGGCTTACCTTGTTTACAAATCCTCTTGAATCTGAAGTACAAAAACTCTGCTAAAATTCATTGTGTTAGTAGCAATTGCATTCAAATTTTGGAGAGCATTTAAGAGAATCCACATTCATTTGCAAGGTTCCACAGACAAGGTCTCCACAACCTTACTGAGGTTTGCATTGAAGGAAGTGTGGGGAAGGTTTGAATTATTAGTTTTTTTATCTTTCATTACTGTATTTTTTCATTGCTTACAGTATTAGAGCTATTTGCAATACCTTACATGTAACCAATAAGAGAATCATCTAGAATTTTCTTACATAGGTCATCAGGAGGATCACTAGTAGCCATATAGCATGGTGTACAATGAGTGAAGGCTGTCAAATCTGAAACAATACTAATTCCAATGGGAGAGTCTTCAAAATGAGTAGGTACATATTGTTGATTGTCTAAGAGTTGGTTAATATGATTTGGAACCATAGCATTATTATAGAGAGCCATGAGCTCAGCGATAGCAGCTTCATCATATATTGGATTAACACTAAAGTGTGACATGATGAGCCAAGAAGGAGAAAAACTATCCTTGTTTGGATTCTACTTTCATTCTCGTTTTATCTTTTATCGTCCTCTTTTCTCTTCATCATCATTCATTTACTAACCTTCATTTTACTCTCAATTTTCCCTTTTTTCGGAACTTTCCTTTCTTTTTCATTATTTAAATCTTTTACCCCCTTTGCCTTCTCAATTTGATCTTCTTTCATTCATTTGGAGTTCTCATTCACTTATTTTATTCTTCTCCTTTTGCGATTATCAAATTATTCCATCTTTCATATTCACCTCATTTTGAGTTTATCTCCCATTCCATTCGATACTTAAACATTTGTATTACATTTCCCAATGTTTAAGTTTTCATCTCCTTTTCAAAATCAAGTCTTGAGTTGTGGATATCCACGTCCTCACTCAAGTAATTTCAGCTTATGACTCACATTTTAACAGTGTTGTGTTCTATTTTTTCACAACTCAATTTCATCACAACTTATTTTCATTTCCTTCTTGCATCCTTTAGTTTGAAAACATCATCGTTAAACTATATACATTTTCTTTCTTCACATCTCTAACTTGACAAAATATCTATTGTGTTTTAGACAATTCATCATATCTTCTTTTTCAATGCTTATGTTATCAATATTTGAGTCTCATCCCTTCATTAACCTCTTCATTCTTAACTAATTCTTGTTAAGTGTTGACCACATTGCATACGTTTTGACTCCTTTTTCATACCTTCTTCCCATTTAGCATTCATTTTTGCTAGGTGGTAGAGTGCATTTGAAATCAATTTATCCTTGCTCCACCACTGTAGCATTCACATTGTTAGAGGTTGAGCACATTATGATATTTGTCACTATAACCATCCTCCATTCTAGCATTCACTTTGTTAGAGGATGAGAACCTTCATCACATTAGACCAATCTTTCATCCTGACATTCACTTTGTCAAGGGTCAAGTTTATCAAACACTTTCGCATGCTTCCATATTGACATTCACTTTGTTAAGGGTTGCGTCACTCATATCTTCCAAACCTCTTTCCCATCTTAGCATTCACTTTGTTAAGGGAAAAGTTATTATAAAACATAATTGCACACTTCTCTTCCATCAGCGCATTCACTTTGCTACGGGTTGAGTTATCTTTCACATCTCTCTCTTTTTCCCTCCCTCTTTTAAAAATGGTGGGAACACGACACAAAGATCATAGTCCTTTTAGAAGGGGCGAGAAACATCAAAATCCTTCTAGAAATTTTGATAGTGATAATGACCAAAACTTTGAGGATGATCAGAATGACATCTCACTCGAAGAACAAGCCCACATTGAAAATATTTTACGCATGAATAAATACCAATTTTTTCTGTCTCCTAGATATGGGAGAAAAATTACCCTCTAATTTCAACGAATATAGCCTACAAACATTACTTTTAAAACCACCACCTAACAAGGGTGAACCTTTCATTTCTACAAATAATAACGATGAGGCAGGACCTAGTCACACGAACAATGATGATCAAAACAAGTCCACCTTGAACAACACCAAAGGTGATGAATCAAACAAAGAAAAATATGATGAAGGGAACAAAGGAAAATCAACATATTCGGCCACTAATCCCACTCAAACCCTCATGAATCAAATTAATGACATGGCTAAACAACTTGCTATCTTAAATTTCAAAGTCCCTAATGAATCCCATGACAATGAGGCACCAAAGAAATCTAGTCATGCTTTATTTAAGAGTCATACCACACACACCAAAGATAACAACTCTACAAGTGATGGTTCCTTATCTTTCTTATAGAACAACTCACCATTCACCCAAGAAAGGAAAATGATGAAGGAAACATGTAAGCTAGGAAAAATACACTACTAACAAGGAAGTAAAATACCAATAATCATACCTCCTCCTTCGCGTTCCATAGCAAACCTCAGAATGGGCTAGGAAACTTGGATTGAGCCCTGATTTTGTGATGTGTAGGTGCTTTTCTTCAAGACAGAGCAAGACCTTCCTGCAACAACGATCCTCTTACTTTGCACTAGATGGAAAAAAATATTATGAGGCTATTTTGGCATAGGACGAGGTAAAATGATGATCTTTTCTCAAAGGATGCAAGAACTTAGATATGGCATGCAAGCTTATCCTCCATGTGTTTAGAGGGGAGGGGTAAGGTTGTATTTATAGCCTGAGGGAGTGATTAGCTTAGATTAATTTAAGTAATCATGGTTTGAAAATGTGGGCAAGATTAAGTGAGTGGTTTGAAAATGTGGGCAAGATTAGGTGAGTGGTTTGAAACTGTGGGCAAGATTAGATGAGTGGGGGCCACGAAGAATGGGTGAGGATTTGAATTATATTTTTAATTCATAAGTGGAGGATTTTAGGTGAGTGGGGACCAGGAAGGGTGGGTGATGATTTGAATTTGAATTTTTAATTCAATAGTAGAAAAACATGGAGAATAATGACATGTGGTGAGAATTGGGTTATTTTTTAGATTTTAAAATGGATAATTAATCAAATTATATTTGATTAATTCAAAGTGTATTTTTGTGGGAAATGAGGAAGGGGGATTAATTGATTTAGAATAGATGTGAAATTGGGGTGTCTACATTTTCCCCTCTTTGGAAGGGTACTATGAAAATAGTGTCCTTTCAAAGAAAGTAGACGGTATGGGGGAAAAATTCAATCTAATTTTTAAAAGGTAGAGTAAATGTTTGTTGGGGAGAATAGAAAGTGGTGAGTGACGGATGTCATAGTATCCTCCAAGAAAAAAAATTTCATGAGAAGATGTGATTATGGATAGATGTGGTGATGCCCCCCTCGAGAGGACTGATGAGAATGGAATATACGACAGAACTATTGAAAAGAAGGAAAATGGATTCTGCAGAGAAGAGGACGATAATGGAGTGGAAGAGACTGGAATGACTGCATGACGTAAATGGAGGAAGGATTCAATTGACCTTGAATGCTAGGTGTGAGGGTGTGTGGGAAAGAGAAAAGGGAATGGATAGGATTGGGGGTTGATTATGAGAAGAGTAAGGGAGATAGGGGAGGGGGAAAAAAAGGAATGAAAGAGGTAGAAATAAGAGAGAGGGATGAGAGGGGAAGAAGGGAATGATGAAGGACAAACAAGGAAAAAATAGGAAAATGACAGAGTAGAGGGTGAAGGGATGAAATAGAGAGATGTGTAAAATGAAGGAAGCAATAGAGATAGTAAAGAGGGATGTGTGAAAGTGAAATAAATGATAGAGCTGAGAAAAGAAAGAAATGGGAAAGGATAAATAAGAAGGAGAAAACGAGGTGGTGAAATGGAGGAAAATGGAAAGAGGACGAAAGAAGAAGTAGAACGGAGAAAAAAAAGAAACTATGAGGGGTGAGGAAAGTGTGAAAAAGAGGAGAGAAAGGAAGAGAAACAGATACAAAATGAACGAAAAAAGGTAGGGGTGGTAGAGAAAAGGAGAAGTGGTCAAAAGAAATGTGAAAATTAGGGGAGAGGAAAGGAAGATGTAACAAATACAAGGAGAATATTGAAGGAATCGTGTCATTGCGAGGAAGACCAAGGAAAAGAATATGGAACATACCATATGGAGATGCATGTGGAGGGTGGTATGATAAAAAAGATAGGACAACGCTGAACAACCAGGTTATCGATGGGGAAGTAAGGAGGAAACGTGATGGAAAAAGGGGAAGAAGATGATACAGGGGAAGGGAAATAAGACGAGGGGTGGGAGAGAGAAGAGGATAACAAAGAAAATGATGTAGAAGGAAGGGAATACAGAAAGGGGGTAATAAGTGGAAAGGGAATGGTATAAGGAATGTTCAAAAAAGAAAGAGGGGAGGAATGACATCAATTGGAAAAGATGTGGAGATGCATGAAATGAGGATACTAGGATGACGATAAAATAGGAAAAGGATGTATGATGAATACAGTAAAGATATTGAAGAGGGCAAAGAGGAAATGGAGAGATGGATAAGAAGCGACAAGAAAGGGTGGGAGTGAGGGAAAAGAATAGGAGAGAAAAGAGAATGGGGGATAGAAGAGGCAATGCCAATGAAATGATGTTAGGGAAATCCCTTTTACAATGAGTGGTGGGGAAGGGTGAGAGAAAAAATGAAGAAAAGGAGAAAGCTAATGAGGATTGGAAAGGGTAACACCAACAAAGGGACACTAGGGAAAACCCTTTGACAATGAGTGGTGGGCTTAGAGGAGGGAAGGAATGAAGGGAAACTCTAGAAGGTCCAAGGGAGTGAATGAGGTCATGTGGAATGAGGATTGATGATTTTTAGGGAAAACCCATTGACAATTATTAGCTCGGGAAGAGAAGATGATGATGAAAGAATGATGGATCAAGAAGGGGAAAATGGGGGAAAAGAATGTGATTGTAGGTGGAAGAGATTAGATGTATGGTGTAAGAGGATATGTGGAGAAAGGATAATAGTAGGAGAAAAAAGTGGGTAGTAGCAGATACCAGGTGGAAGAAGTGATCAACAAAGTGAATGAAGAATGAGGCAGGGGAGAAGTTCACGATGACAAGTTAAGTGTAGGGAGGACCCTGACATAAGATTGTCATGTGACGGAAGTGGTTAAGTAAGATTGCCATGTGAGTAAAACTGGAGATGACAAATGGTCAAGCGAGAAGTGGTGTTTGTGAGAATCGAAAAGGAGGTGAAAGGATGTGATAATGGGGAATGCCGAGAAAAAATGAAGGGTGAAGGGTGGGTAGTGATGGGGAAAGGCAAGGAGACATATCATCCTTAAGAGAGACTCTTAAGTGAGATCGCCATGCCAGGTGAGTGGTTAAGTAAGATTGCCAAGCAAAGGAGAGTGATAGTGGTGGTAAAAATATGTGATGATGGGGAATGAAGAGGAAAGATGGATGGTGAGATTGTAGAGTGATGGGCGAGTGTATGATGACATGGCATGCTTAAGAGAATCTCTTAAGTAAGATCGTCATGTTACTGGAGAGGTTTCGTAGGATCACCCAACCGACAGGGATGATATGCAAGGAGAAATACAAGATGATATTAGGGACATGGGTGGAATGGTAGGTTGAAGAAGATGATCAAGATGAGAGGAGAGATAAATAAGATGGGGAAAATATGATGGGATGGGGGAAGGCCATAGGTCAGATCAACCTTAAGTGGAAGTCTTAAGTAATATTGCCATGCGGCCGGAATGGTTAGGTAAGATCACCAAGCTTAGGAAGAAGATGGATGATGTTAGAGTTGGTGGGAATAGGGTATGACAAAATGGACTGAAGGGGAACCCTCAAGTGAATTTTCCATACTACGAGAGCGTGTAAGTAGGATGACCAGGCATAAGATGAATTTGGGGAAGGATGAGAAAAGAGTGAGTGGGGTATTCCTGAGTGGTATATGATATGAGATGAGGTGATAATAAGAAAAAAAGGAAACAGAGTGTAACATGAATGGATGAAGGAATATATGCAGTGGAGGGCGGAAAGTGTGAGGGGAATCCTTAATTGGGATGCCCGCATGGTGAGAGTAATGATGTGAGAATGGGAAGTAGAAGAGGTGGAATGGGAAGATGTGTTTGGTGGTGATGGTTGTTTGATGAGAGGGGAGGTGGTGAAGAAGCTTCTATAGTGGGAAGATCTTAGGGAGAGGGTAAACCTCCATTGAGGATCCCATATAAAAGGGGTTATTAAGTAAGACTGTCAAGCAGGAAGCAGAAGGGGGAAAGGAAAGAATACAAATGGGTGAGAGGGGACATGAATGGTGAGAAGGGTAATATGGGTATAAGCGGCAGAGGAGTAAAAATGAGGAGTGAGGATGAATGGATCAAATACATGGTGATCATGGTGGGGGAGGAGCTGTTGGATAGTGAATGCTACTTGAGAAAGATCATCAAGTAGGATTCCCAAATAAGAGAATGAATTAGTATGGGTGAATGAATGGGGTACAAAGTAAGATGTTGATCATGTGGGAAGATACTCATGTGATGAAAGGTATCTTAATTTTAATATAGCACATAACAGGATGCATCGTGATATAAAAGATCAGGATGACTAGATTATAATATGTGTGATAGCATAGACAGGGGCCATCAAAAAGGTTTGATGCCCCGGTACGATATGCAAATGGAAGAGAGCATAGACAAAGGCCATCAAGAAAGTATAATGCCCTAGTACGACATGCAATCAGATAACATAAGAATATTACAGAGAACACCAGGATACATAAAATCAAGATGCCCCCTGTAATATATCAAGATGCAAGAAAGCAATTAATAATTTACAACTAATAATGCAACACAAGAACCAATAAACATAGCCCTAATATGTTCCACAGTGAGGATTGATTGGATGTGCCCCTAAGTAGAGGCACGAGGACATAGTAAAATATTGGGTCATTGTCCTTAAATAAGGAAGCAATGAGAGCCGGATTTTCCCCAAGTGATGATTCACACAAGGAGAAGTGGTTTGAATTTGGTAGTCATAAGTTGATTGGATCATTCGTTGGGGATAAGAGTTCAAAGGTTGAATTGTGTTGGTTAGTTTAGAGTTTTTGTCATTTTTGTGGAGTTTACAATATTTTTATTTATTTTTATTATATATATAGATTTTCTAATGTTTTTGGTATTTTTGACGATTTTCAAATGTTTTTTACTTTTTTTGACGATTTTAAAATGTGTTTAGATTTTTGACAATTCTTGTTAATGGTTTTGAATTTTTGATGATGTTGTGTAATGTTGTTAGATTTTTGACGAGTGTTTCTAATGTTTTTAGATTTTTGATGAGTTCTAATTTTTTTGTTGGATTTTGAACGATTGTATCTAATATTGCTGGGTTTTTGACAATTTTCAAATGTTTTTGGGTTTTTGACAATTTTCAAATGTTTTTAGATTTTTGGATTTTTACGCTGTTTGTGGATGTTTGACAATTTTCAAATGTTTTTGGATTTTTTGATTTTTACACTGTTTTTAGATTTTTGACGATTTTCAAATGTTTTTAGATTTTTACACTGTGAGTGGCAATTTATGGACCAGAGTGCAGACTTATTTTTGAGAGGCGATAAACATGGATATTATCCATATATACTGTGTTCTGTGTTGTAACTTATGCTCAGAATAACACAAACTCTCTTTCCATTGATAGGATATGGTGGTGATGATACGATGAAAAGAATTCCAGATCCATTCTTGACTCCACACAACTAGTAAGATGTGTGGGCTCATCACCAAGAATCAAGAAGGACATAGGAGGTATATATTGAATATAGAGACAAATGCTAACAACAATCCCTTTAGGAAATTGTGACTCCATTCTTTCAAAGATGGCTTTCACTTTATGAGTCACATGCTAGACTTAGACAGTTATGTGGCCTGCTGATTGATAAGATATGAGGTTAAGGGATAGTTCTCTCTTCACTTAGGAATCTAAATTACATGTTTGGAGATTCTATAATTTGTAAGCACTGTAAGATTTTGTATTTTTGAAATGACTCCCTATGCCTTGCCCCATGCTACTAGTGAGAAGCAAGGGCCCATCACCGAAGGCAAAATATAGGTGAGTGAATTCCCTTTTTACCTCTTTTTTTATTTTGTTTTTTTTTTGTTTTTGAATATTTTGTAATGTTTTTATGCTTTTATGAGAATGACCCTCTACGCTTTGCCCCATGCCACTTGTAAGAGGTAAGTGTTTATCACCGAAGATAAGACGTAGATGAGTAAGGGCACCTTCCTCCATTCCCAGTCTCACACTACCAGTAAGAAGTGTGGGCTCAACACCAAAGACTATGAAGGATGAAATATGTGTCAATGAATTATTCATAAGTTATTGAATTGATGGATTTTTTTTACAATAGTGCTTTGTATTTAGGAAGAAACGTCTGCCCCCAATCTCAGCCCCACACGACTAGTAGGATGTGAGGGTTCAACACCAAATACTGAGATGGATGACCAAATGAACTGGGTAATGAAGTTCAGAGATTTGTTATGAAAGAGAGAATGTCTTTGAAGGGAATATATTACCATTAGTAAGCTTCTAGGTATGACCATAGAGGAAAGCGACTGAAAATGGAAGAAGTATGATGCTCACAAACTTAATAGGATTTATACTAGCACTTGTCTCATGATGATAAATATGAAGATGTGATTTTGATAAAGAAAATATCTGCCAATAGAAATGAATAAATTTATTCGGAGATAAGCAAGATAGAAGGAACAATGCACACATTATTGTTTCCCGGAATAGAGAGTGCTTTCAAGAATATAATTTCTTTGAATGGAATGCATTCATGGGTTTTTCAAGGACTTGGCCTATGTCAATGGCCAATTTAAAAGCTTCAAACCCAAAATTATCTATGATTTCGTTGGGCTCAAATTTGTCTTGTTTGTCTCGTCTTTTGGGTTTGTTCTTTTGATTTTCGTTGAGAATGAAATGATTGACCTTAAAATTTCTAGGTTTGAATTTTTTATGGTAGCTATGCCATATCCGATTTTGATATACTTGAAGATGATCTAGGGCATTAAGTCATTTTTCATCAAGAAGCTCAATTTCATTAAGGCGTGACTGTTGATAATAATCTTTATTTATTACATCTTTAAAGGATATTATGAAGGATGAAAATTCAATCTTGACATGTAAAATAGCTTCCCAACCATAAATAAAGTAGAAGGGAGTGGCTCCAATAGGTGTGTGATAAGATGTGTGGTAAGCCCAAAGAGTGGGATAGATTTGGTTAAGCCAATAGCTTCCATGTGTGTTGACAATGATTGTTTGTGTTATTTAGTTTTTTGTTTCTATTTGTCCATTAATTGATTGTTTTGAGGATAGATTCACAATTAAAGATGGAAAAGGTTGTGTAAAGATATTCCTGGGTATAAGTACCTCCTAGAATGGATGCAGTAGAAGTCTTGACAGGTGAGACTAATTAGTGATGAGATGCCTGCAAGATCGATAGTTGAAAGCATGATGGACACGACGGGTTGCATTGTCACAAGTGTCCAAACTCGATGTGGTTGTGTTTCGACAAAAAAGATATAGATGTTAGGCATAAGAGCCAATATTGGAAGAATAGAATCAAACTTAATGGTACCTGTTGATGGAACCTTGTCTGTAGTGTCTACAGTAATATCAAGGTTTGAAATGGAGTCTTGAAATGAGATCAAGGTCTCGTTAGATGTTGGAAGAATGTTGTCTCCCAAAACAGGTTCAATATATGTTTGGGCTGAAAGAGAGTCTTGAAATAAGTTCAAGTGCTCAGTAGATGTGTGAAGAATGTTGTTTTCTAAAACAAGTTCAATGTATGTTTGGGTTGAAAGAGTGTCTTGAAATAAGTTCAAGTGCTCAATAGATGTTGGAAGAATGTTGTTGTCTAAAACAGGTCCAATGTATGTTTGGGTTGAAAGAGAGTCTCGAAATAAGTTTAAGTGCTCAATAGATGTTGGAAGAATGTTGTTGTCCAAAACAAGTTCAATGTATGTTTGAACTAATGGAAGGAAATTTGAAGAAGATATGGATTTGTTTGGAATTAGAGAGTCTTGACTGTTGTCGTCATGATCTCGTGGAATTTTAGTATATACAGGAGTTTCGACAATAGTCAGCTCTTCATGGAAAGTTGTGGTATTGGATGTGTCGTTGGTTGCAAGAGCATTGTCATCAAGTTCTACAGAGATGACATCGTCGTCAATTAAGTCTTGGACGTAATTCTTAAATCGTACACATTTGTCTGTGTGATGACCATCAATGTGATGAAAGTGACAGTATGTGTTAGGTTTGTACCAACATGGCTTAGCTTCCCCTTTGACAAAGGGTTTTGTAATTGGATATCTTATTAGTTTAGCCTCTTTTAGTTGATGAAAAACACTAGAGAGACTTTCTCCAAGGGGGGTAAACTGACGTTGGACTTTACTTGAAGTGATTTCTTTGTGAGGTTGTATGATCGACTTTTTGGGTGATTGCTCACTGATTTGGGTAGCCATATGAGAGAGTTGTGTTGTCATCTTATTAATTTGTTCTAATAGCTCATTGTGTGATGTTTTTCGTGAATTCATCATGTTTGAAAGAGAGGGAGAATGAAGAAAGGTGTGATGAAGAAATCAACCTATTGATTGTGATCTTTGTTTTGGCTCAATCGAGTTTTAATAGGTAAGGGTATAAGGAGAAAGCTTTAAAAAAAGATACTCGAGATAAATATGTGATAGCTTAAATAAGTTATAAGGAAAATGGTTTAGATTTGGCTTAAACAAGCTCTGAATTGTTGATGTGGAGAGTAACCCAAATAGGTTAATCGTGATATGGTTGTGATATAACTCAAAATGAGTTATGAAAGGATTTGTGTTGGTTGTGATTTGGGTAAACAAAATGGTGGACAAAATAATGAGTGAACTCAAACAAGTCACCCATTATTAGTTTGATATAGCTGGAAACAAGCTATGAAGGATGTTTTAATGATTGACGATTGACGATATGGGGAGTGAATGCTAGTCACTCAATATTAGTTGGATATAGTTGAAGATAAGCTATGGTAGATGTATTGTTAGTTGAAACAAGCTAATGAAATTGGTGTGATGTTTTGGTCTATGTGGTTAGATTGTTTGGATATTTTCGCTTGGTATTGAATTGGTCGAGAACTGGTTTTTTTGTGGAACACAACTAGGGTCTTACTTTTACAATGAACACATTGATATCAACCAATTTTTATGATAAAACAATGCTAAACTATTTTGTTTTCAAACAACAAGCAATCATGTAGATTCAATTGTTTTCGCTTATGAGGTAACTTCTTCAGGAATGATCATTGTTTCATGCAATCATACAAGTATGCTGTGAAATGGTGGATGCAGACTCTTATTACTCTAAGAAGATGCGTCCTCTGATATACCCTAGTCCTAATATACCTAATTCTGTATGGGGACAAAATTGGTACGGGGAACCCTTAGAGCACTAGAGGAGACTCACCAATTCTTACTTTCATGTTTCGGAGTGAATCACCACGTCCAGAACATGTTTGTTAAAAGGTGGAAGGTGATGGAGGGATGAATGTGTATGGTGTCCTTATAACTCTTTGAAGATTTATAGGGACGATGCCCAGGTTTCGTTGTTACATCTATTTAGGCGTGACTCACATGCGCTGCATGACAACATTACATGTAAGTGAAGAGCAGGGGTGAGGTAAATACCGAACGTTGTGATGAGACTAGGTCTCAAAGTGTAATGCAAATGAAAATGTTGTTGGTGCGTGGTAGTCAAGTCCACGTCACCAGTGTAGCTTTGGTGATGATGAAATCCACCTTGTCTACGTGTAAAAACAATATGATAGAGTGATTAAATGCAGGGTTCTTTCCAACTTGAAATAAATCACTAGCAGAAAATAATTGCGTACCTGAGCATACTTTTTTTTTTATTTCAGAAATTGTCTTTGAATGGTGGTATTTTTGGGAGATTTTTTTTGTTTGTGTTTTTGACAATATTCCAGCAACACGGTTCTACAGAAAACAACTTAGTAGTTATCCTGCAAATGAAATGTTAGAAAAGTGATCATGGCTGTTTTTGATTTTCCAGATTGCTCAAAGGCGCAGGAAAAGAGCATACACAACCAACAACCAAACAACTATTAATAATATGACAAAGGAAATTAATGATTGAAATGACAGTTGGAAAACAAAGCTAGAGGATCCTGCAATGTTAGAACAAGAAAATAAAAAAATTGTGATCATTTCTAATTTTCCATATCGCTCGAAGGCGCAAGAAAAGAGCATACGCGGATACAATTGGAATTATTTTTTTTAAATGTTAATAATTATTACAATTAATCATGATTGTAAAATAGTGATAATGATTATCTTCACAAAAAATAAAAATGACGAAAGAAGAGTGTGAAAACGTTACCTAGAAGTGTTGTTGTGGAAAATTGAAATGTAAGGCCAAAAATTAAAAATTAAAAAAAAAATTATTTTCCAGAGATCAGGTGGCCTCATGTTTCTGATTTCTAAGATCACTTTTGAAGTGCGAGGAAAGAGCATACGTGTGAGGTTGTTACGTGAAATACAAATTAAAAAAATAAAAATAGAATTTTGTTGTTTTTTGTTAAAAAGACAGGTGTTAGAAGAAATGAAACCAAAATTTTTCTACAAGTCTAAATCTAAAAATTATTTTTTCATTGCATAGATCTTTTCAATACCTTTCCGTTAAAAAAATGAAGTCATTTCGAGTTCGGGATCAAAAGTTATGGCTTCCGGAAGATGGGTTATGGTAGCACTCTGAATGAAAATTTTGAACGTGAGAAAAACGTCCCGGGAGCTGGTTTTTTTTATTGTCTGACTTCTGTACTTCACCTAAGAAGCTAAAATTTTGACAGCAAGGTTAAAAAATAACAATAAATAGAAAGAAAGAGTTAGATCACAAAATGATTGACTAAAATAAAAGAAAGAAAATGATTAACGTCCTATAAAGCAGTTATGTTAGCAAAAGTAAATAAATAAATACTTTTTCTGGATTTGTTGTCCCATGACAATAAGATAATAAAATGACTAGTTCATGTGTTTCTACAGATTACGAGTAAATAGCAAAATCAAAACTAGGAACTAAACACCGAGCACTGAGGAGATCAAATACATGATGAGCTTCATAGTTTCATTGTTGCTATAACCTACAGATACACCATAAGACACCACACAACAAAAATACTACCCAAAGCGTGAAGGTTAACCAAAGAAGACCATAAGGAACAAAAAATAAAATAATAATGAACAATAATAAACAAAGAACAGATAAAACCACTAATTGAGAAATTAATGGTAACAGATCGAAAGTAACCGGGCGTGCCAGAATGTAAGATAAGAAAAATACACTACTAACAAGGAAGTGAAATACCAATAATTATACCTCCTCCTTCGCGTTCCATAGCAAACCTTAGAATGGGATAGGAAACTTGGATTGAGCCCTGATTTTGTGATATGTAGGTGCTTTTCTTCAAGACGGAGGAAGACCTTCCTGCAACAACGATCCTCTTACTTTGCACTAGATGGGAAAAATGATTATGAGGCTATTTTGGCATTAGGACAAGGCAAAAGGATGTTCTTTGCTCAAAGGATGCAAGAACTTAGATATGGCATGCAAGCTTATTCTCCTATTTTTAGAGGGGAGGGGTAAGATTGTATTTATAGCTTAAGGGAGTGATTAGCTTAGATTAATTTAAGTAATCATGGTTTGAAAATGTGGGAAAGATTAAGTGAGTGGTTTGAAAATGTGGGCAAGATTAGGTGAGTGGTTTGAAAGTGTGGGCAAGATTAGATGAGTGGGGGCCATGAAGAATGGGTGAGGATTTGAATTATATTTTTAATTCATGAGTGGAGGATTTTAGGTGAGTAGGGACCATGAAGGGTGGGTGAGGATTTGAATTTAAATTTTTAATTCAATAGTAGAAAAACATGGAGAATAATGACATGTGGTGAGGATTGGGTTATTTTTTAGATTTTAAAATGGATAATTAATCAAATTATATTTGATTAATTCGAAGTGTATTTTTGTGGGAAATGAGGAAGGGGAATTAATTGATTTAGAATAGATGAGAAATTGGGGTGTCTACAAAACCATCTATGTTATGCAACATCAACGCAAACAATTCAACTTTGAAGAATTGTGTCTGTACCCCTTCTATAAGGAAATTTTGTGTGTCCCTTTTCCCAAATCTTTTGAGATGCCAACTTTTTAAAAATAAAAGGGAAAGAATGATCCTCGAGAGCATATAAAGGAGTTTTATATGGCTTGCTAGGAGATGGCCTATAGTGATGTCTTCTTAATTCGTCTCTTTCCATGAAGTCTAGGATGATAAGTCTTGGACTAGTTCCTACACCTCTCCAAGGGCTCTATATAAAAGTTCATCTACCTCTCAGAGAAGTTCGTAAAACATTTCTTATTTAACCTAGACTCTGAAATTACAAATATGGACTTTTGTAATGCCAAAAAACAAATAAATGAAACCTTTGCACAATTCCTACAAAGATGGTGGGGGATTGTTAGTCGTTTCCCATGCTCCATGCCTGAGAAGAAACTTATGAGCATATTTTTACCCAATGTCAACAATGAGCCATCCTTTCAAGAAGTTATTACGAAAATGCATTTCTGTAATACTTTTCAAGAAGTTATTGAGAAAGGATTGCAGATTGAAAAAGCTCTTGTTGCAAAAGTTTTGATTAAACCTCGTTTCAAAGACAATGGGCAACATAGTAACCATCCTAATAGCTCTCACCAAGATAAATCTAAACATGTTAACATAAATCGTGATATGGTCAATGATGGTATTAAAGACAACCACAATGTCCATAACATCCAAAACACTCAGACTAGACCAAATAAAGGTAAACAACCTCTTGTTGTTTCTAGAAAAGAGGTTTCCTCCTCTCCTGATTCTAAACGAGCGTTGTTTCAATCCTTTGGGAGAACCTCTATCAAGTTTCCTTCAAAAACTTGTTAATGCAAACATGGTTACTTATCCCATCACTAGATCTTGGGTTGGAGGAGAACCCAAGTCTACTTAATATAAAGCTGATACTTATTGTAATTTTCATCGCATTGATGACCACCCAATTGATCAATGCTTTTGCTTACGTCACTTTTTCCAAGACCTTTGTTGTCTCCAAATCACTGCACTCTCTGAATGGCCAGAAAGTGAATAAGACATTTGGTGTGATTGGGAAACATGGGATCACCTCTCAATTTTTGGGACTTGGGCTCAAGGTGAACCTCCAAAGAAGGCCAACTTCCTCTTCCTAAACTAAGTGTTGTACTACTCCTAGTGCACTGTGCAATAAAATGATTATCTAGACCTATGCTAACATTTTCATGGGTTTTAGGGAAAGAGATTTGCAAGAAATGAAACTATACTAGGGATGGTAGATGCACCAAATAAAGGGTGTTTTCTAGACTCAGGAAGGGTTGATTTGAAGAGGGTGTGTGCACCACAAGTCAACTTCACCTACTGCAACTTAGAGAGGGTACATAATACCACAAAATAGGAAGCATGTGTTCCCTTTGTTAAACTTGATAAGATAAACAATCTATCAGTCTTCCAGTGAAGAAGGATGAACTTGAGAAGGGTGAACAAAGCACCACAACTCAACCGCATATCAATACTCACCACTTGATAAGCACAAAACTCCAAGAACCTGCAATAGAAACTTAAACTTGCACAGTGTACTTGCAAGCATGAGAAAGGACACAAAGAAGTATAGAAGGATGAAAGGACCAAGATTAGTCAATAAAACACACACTTTTATTACTTCAACAACATGCACAATGCATCATACATTCAGAAGAGGCAATAGTTTCCATTACAGTATTGAAAGAGGCTTGAAATGTTCCCTCAACATACAAGAACAACTTGCAGAAGAAGAAGGATTCTTGAAAACTATACACTTGTCTCATAAAGTCTAACTTTTCCAACCTGTTGGAATGAGCTTCCAACTTACATTTATAGAAGAAGTTGTGTGTGAGAGAGAGAGAAGTCATAAATTCCCTTTCCTAAATTGAAGGCACATGATTGTTCATTTATTACAGTTGGTTGAACCACTTGAGAAGGTTCCATCATGTGTCATCAATTTCGTGTTGACCTAATCCTCTCAATTAATTAAAAGAATATTTAAATAAAATATAATAATAATAATAAATATTATTAATAAAATATTTAAAATAAAAATATTAATTTAATTAAAAAATATGGTGGGACCCCACGTTGACCGGTTTGACTTAAGAAAGTGGGGGTCCATGAAAATAGGTATCACACATAGCCCAACTCGGTGGTTGGCTTGCTGAGCCAACTCACCAAGTTAGGCTCAAGCTCCTCCATTGCAGTAAACAACTCCATTGCATGAAGCTCAATCGAGACTCCTCTAATGAGCTCACCATCACCATCTGCTTCACGAACAAGTTTCTATTCGAACATGTCTTGTGACCCATCTATGTTGCCACGGCTCTTCATGATAAATTGTGACTCAGCGAGCTCCGCAAAAAATCTCCATAACTGTCCACTCACTTCAATCTCATCGAACTATGTCCCCGAGCTCAACTCTCCTTCCCAATACATTCTTCACCATATTACACGCCAAATCGAATCATTACATGAACTTTAAAGACTCTGTACTGCCATTCCACTCATCTACTGCCTTTTTATCTGTTTCTTCCACTGGGCTCGGCCTCCCAATACTTAGCTACACACATGACTCATCAAGCCATGTAGGAGCTCAGTCTTCTTTTCCCGATGTCTCAGCCTTTGTCGAATTAATCTATCAACAAAAATCTAGCACACAAGTGGCACGATTTCATCACGTACACGGTTCTCCTTATGAACGAGCTCAGATCCTTCACTTCCCATTGTATGCATGAATGTCGACGTAGCACTTTTTCCCATACCGAACTCGAATGAACTCCGTCTTGCAACGTGATTCCAACTTGGGGAAGGAATTGATCCCTTGTCATCTCATAGCTCACTCTATGAGCTATTTCTAGGGCCCGAATGAGTTCCATACTCCAACTCTACCGAGTCGAGCTCATAGGCTTTGCATGGTTTGCTTCGCATGGCACGTTTGCAATTCATATTGACTGAGCCAACATTTTGAGCCCCGAGTTTCCATTCTATTGATGATGAGCTACTCCAATTTTCTCCTACTTTGCATTGAGCTCCTTTGCATTGAGCACTCTCACTTGTATTGAAAGTTGGGCTCCATCTTTAACACAAAGACTCACGAGCTTGTAGCTCCACCCTCACATAACACCTCACATTTATCTGAGTTAGTCGCATCACCTGATGACCTACTCCCTCCAGCTATCACTTGTATCTTTTCCACGATCGACCTGAGATCCATCATGTCAAGCCCCATGTGAGTTGATACTAGGAGCTACTTCTACGTTCACTAAGCATTAGTTCTTTGAATTGCGACTCCTCAAACTTGATGTTGAGACACCTATTCTGTGATTCACCATGTTATTTCCAATATCTCCTTTGCATGTGATGCTAATTTTTCATCCCTACGAATTATCACTTGATGTTTTCTCCCAAAATGCTTAAAACTCATTTGAGATGTCCAAACTTAACCTTGACATTTTCCAAGCTCCCATGTTCCTTGAGACCATGTCAACCAGCTCTTCTACAATGTCAAGCTCCTTCCTCAGTGAATGCGAACTATCCTAAGATCTGCCTTATGCATCAACCACTCTTTGGAATGTCCTTCTTTGATATTTTTCATCACTCCCGTCTGATGAGCCTATAACTCATACTTTTTCCAATGTCGACTGCATAAACCATCGCATGTATTGCTCGGTCTCGTCCATCATCTTCCCCCATCACTTGGAGGATGACTCATTGCCTCAGTTCAAACTAAATTACTTTAATTATGCCATCCTAGCTTCACTTGCATACAAGCCTCAACCACGTCCCTGCTGAGGGAATTCTCACGATGGATTGCCATCATATTGTTCTCCACTTAGTGAATTACCCATGGATAACTCCCGAGCTCTTCTTGCATAATGAAACCTAGGACTCAAACACCATCTGAGCCATCCATCGATGCACTTTGTATGGTTTATATGTCACCAAAGTCTTCCCACATTCTTGGATCCAAATTAATCTATTAAAACCCAACATGGAATCTCTGACCCAACTTGTCAATGTATTGGAAAAAAAAACAAACTCCCCCTTGAAACTTAAAGGTCTGAGCCTAGCTCCTAAAACACACGTCAAGGAAATACATCCCACAACATGGCCAACTAGAGCTTCCTCTTAATACGAACTCATGTAAATTCTTCTGACCACTCAATCAACTGAGATACTCCTTGGCTTCTAGAAATCAAGTTGCTCTTTGTGGTCCTTGGAGTGCTACCGAGTTTCTCTTATTGTTTGCCATCAATCCAGTACAACTTGATTTCTCCATTTGAACTCTTACAACAAAAGAGTCAAACTCACCTAACCGAGCTATTACCACACATCGAAGTCATGGCATGAGCTCGCTTTGATCATTTCCCCCTCATTTGATGTTTTTTAACATGATTCTTGGATACACCGACATTTTAAAACTTGCATCAACATCGACAAGCTCATTCAAGTGAAAGAACTAAACTCTCAACTCATCGGTTATGCATCCTAACTAAGCCATAATCCAAACCTGAATCACCTTTATTTTGGAAACCCAAGATCATCTTTACTAGCTCATGACTTGTTGTAACTGAGTAAATCCATGAGTTAGCATTGAGTTGGGACCCAAGTTGTGAAAGTGGCCGAGATTGAACTCATTCGAGTTCCAAAATACGACTGAAACTCACTCAAGCTCCTCCTAGTCTCCCGGGTTATTTGAACCCTATGAGTTATCGTCATTTATTTTTCTAATGATCTTGAGCCCCTTGCATCGAAAGCCATTGATCCAAGCTCACTCACTACTTTACACCGAGCCCTCTTTGAGCTAGCTCCAAGTTGGCACTGAGCTACATATCAATGAGTTGGCACCAAGTTGAGACCGAGTTGGGCTAGGTGAGCTCACTTATCAATTTATTAATTATTTAATCGTGTTATCTCCATGATGACCAGAAAGTGGGTCCCTGGGACCAATGTCATAATTTGATCGTAATAGGACCCCGTTGTCCAATTTTTTCATGTGTGCAAAATTGGATAACATTTTTGGTAACCTCTTGGGGATGATTGCCTGCTAAGCATGATTCCAGTAGCCTTAAGTCATCCATTGGGCATGGAGTCTATGTTGGAATCTTGAAAGTGATTTGGTTTTTTATGATGGATCCTAAAATTCCCTTGAGCATTAATGAATCTTGGACCTCCCTGGAATGCTAAGCATGAGGTATATTGAATCTGATGAATATTTGGCATCATGAACACTATTTTGAATGAAGCAGATGTATGAAACTCTTATGGAAACTTTGAACCTTCCTCTCCTTGAAAACCTCCAATGATGAAAAAATGTGCAAGAACAACACAAAACACAACAAAAAGGAAAGTAAAAGAACAACAACACACAACAATGTGCATAAACACTTGGAGGAAAACACCTAACTAAACTGTACAAGGGGTGGAATGATCTCAAAAGCAAGCTTTGAGATGTATCCCATTCACATGAATGGGCAGTTCTTCTCCATTGAGCCTAGATAGATGAAATGAATTCACCTCTTTGCAACTCGTGATGATGTATGGCCCGCTCCAGAGAGCATCAAACTTGGCATGCTTTCCTAGTTTGGCTCGATCTTCATCCCATTTGAGAACTAAATCTCCTTCTTGAAAATGCTGTCAGACCACTTTCTTGTCAAAATATTTCTTAACTTGAGCCTGATGTTGCTCCAAAGTCTTCATAGCCTTGTTCAGTACTTCTTCCAACTCCACGAGTTCAAAAACCTTACTGTCAGAGGATCGTTCTCCATAACTTCAAGCTGATGAGCTAACTCCAAAGAAGGTAACTCCAAGGAGAGTGGAATTTTGTTTCCCTTCCATATATAAGCATGAAAGGAGAATTCTTGATGGCCCTTTTAGGTGTGATTTGATCTACCCATAAAGCAGTCTTAAGCTTGTGTATGCCAAGTCCTCCTGTTAGTCTCCATTGTGCGCTTGATAATCCTTATGAGGTTTTTGTTGCTAGACTCAGCCAATCTGTTTCCTTGCGGATAGTAATTAGACAAAGTTTTGAGGTAGACCCCATTTTTAACAGCCCATTCACTCAAATTCATACCAAGAAAATCCATTGCATTGTTTGAAATGACTATAAATGGAACACCAAACCTTGTCATTATACCTTCTAAGAAATCAAGAACTGCCTTCTCATTGCTCTCCTTCAATGCTACCACCTCTGTCCATCGAGTAAAATAGTCCATTGCAGTAAGGACCCATTTATGTCCATCACTGGATGGAGGATTAATCATTCCAATGAAGTCCAACCCCCATTGAACAAAGGGTTGATCCACTTGAATTGGATGTAGTGGGAAGAGCTGCAACATCTACTTGCCCATGAAAAAGGCACATTCCTTACACTTCCTTACCCAAAGATGGGCATCTTTGAACAAATCTGGCCAATAGTAGTCGAACTCACATGATCTTGGTAGCAGTTGTTCATGTAGAATAATGTCCTCCAGATAGGCCATTGTGAAATTCTTCTAGTATCTTACTTACTTGTTCCGGTCCCATGCACCGAAGGAGAACACCATTCAAATCCTTTCAAAAGAGAACGTTATCTACCAGAACATATGGAATAGACTGAAGATGGAAAGTTTGTCTTTGATTTTTATCCATGTTCATAGGATATACTCCTGAGAAAAGGAAATTATTCATTTTGGATAACCAATCAACTTGATCATCACTCTCATTAGTGTTTAGGAGCATCGTCCTCATCACCTTTTGATTCCATGTTTGCAGCAAGTTGTTGACACAAACCTTTACCTCTGACAAGTTTGGTAACTTTGATATGCACATCATACTCCATCACCTTTGTGATCCATCCAACACACTTTTCGTTCATCTCTTTGTTCAGTAAAAAGTCCTTGACACTTGGATGAGACACCATTAGATGAATTTTGTTGTTACACAACATGTGCTTGAATTTCTTCAAAGCTCGAATAACCGCAAAGACTTGTTTTTCAATGAATGAATATTTGAGCTCATAGTCTTTGAGGGATTGACTGAAGAAAGTAATTGGTTTCTCCATCAGGTCGTCATGTTTTTTGGGTGAGGATACCTGAAATGCTCTCTTGACCTAAAAAGCATAAAGGATAAAGTCTTTATCAAACCTAGGGTTCACTAGCATGGGAGCTTGAGAAATGGCCATTTTGATGGCTTTGAAGCTCTCCCTTCCTTCCTTTTTCCATGAGAATGGAATATTTTTCTTCAGCATGGTTGTCAGTGGTTTAGCCAATGTCTGAGAATTGAGGGATGAATCTCCGCACAAAATTTATGGTTCCTAGAAAACTCTGGAGACCCTTCTTGTGACTTGGGAGAGATAAGGACATAATCAAACAAATCCTGGCTGGATCAATTGACAGTCCTTCTGTTGAAACAACATGCCCCAACAACTTTCCCTCGTGCACTGCAAAAATACATTTCTTAGGGTTAAGTGAAACCCCAAATTCTCTACATCTTTGGAAAACTTTCCTTAGATGCGTGATGTGGTCTTTTGCATGCTTAGAATATAGAGTTATATCATCAAGGTAAACCAAGATGATATCATTGATTAGTCCCTTAAATGCCATGTCCATGGCTCTTTGGAAAGTAGCCCCGACATTGGACAATCCGAATGGCATTTTGTTGTAAGCATACGTGCCCCACTTGGTAGTGAAAGCCATTTTGAATTGATCAGATTCTTGGACCAGAATTTGATTGTAACCTGAATATCCATCGAGAAAAGAAAATATTTGAGCTCCTGCCACCATTTGAAGGATTTTCTCCATTGATGGAAGAAGATAATGGTCTTTCAATGAGGCACGGTTCAAATCCTTGAAATCCACACACAACCAAATCTCTCCATTCTTCTTCCTTACAGGGACCAGATTGGCTACCCAAGAGGAATGCTTGATAGGAAAAATTATACAGGCCTCTATGAGTTTGGTTAGCTCCTTTCTCATTAGTGGCTCAATTTTGGGGTTAATTGGCCTCTGTTTCTAACGAACTGGCTTGGCATTAGGATCCAGTTTGATGGTATGTTGTGCTAGACCTGGATCAAAACCACACAGGTCTTCGTAGCTCCACACAAAAATGTCATGATACTCTTGACAAAGTTTGATGAAAGCTTCTTTCTCTTCAGAAGTACATACTTTTCTGATCTTCAGAACCTTTTCATTTGCTACCTCAACTTCCTCAAAATCTTCTTCTTTGACCACCATGTTAGAGATTTGTCTTTTGGATTGATCATCTGAATTGAAGATGGATTCCAGAGTAACTAAACCTTTTGGTAGCTTGTTTCTTTTCAATTGTATGATTTGATCACCATATGATTCTTGCAGCTTATCTTGATTTTTCATAGCAAACTTCCCCTCTTCTTGTAGGAAAAAGACAATTTATTTGTCACTATCGAACACTTGCCAATTACTCACATTATCAAGGACTACAAGTCAAACCACCATTTTGATAAATTTCTACCCTTCTTTCATGATATCAACAGGTACGTCATATTGCGAGCCAATTGTAGCAAGCCTATAAGCATCTTGATTTTGATTTCTAGGAACCACATGGATCCCAAAAGCTTCAAATCTTCAATCAAATCCTAGATTCGGTTCTTGTATGATATTAAAAGATCATTTTTGGATGCACTGCATGTGTCCATCACTTGATGAACAACTAACTCATTGTCTCCAAAAATAATCAGGGCTTTGATTCCCTTCTTTTGGGCTAGTTGAATTCCTTGCACAAGAGCCTCATATTCAACAACATTGTTAGTGCAAACTGAATTGCAACTAGAAAGATGAGAAGTACTTATCTCCCTCTGGAGAAATTAACATAACACCAACACCAGATCCATTCTTACTTCTCGAGCCATCGAAGAAAACAATTGCCACATTCCTTCAGAATTGCTTGGTGTTTTGACAAGTTGTGGTATGATCGTACCTTCTTCATGAATGAAGTATGTACCCAATCCTGTCTCTTCCAAAAACAACAAACCAGATTCTTCCTCCACCAATAAATCAGAGTAGGGATCATATTGATGATCTACACTTACTTCATCAAGCAATATCAGGAACTTCCTCTACAAGAGTAGTCTGGTTCATGATCAACATCTTCTTCTTCTGGATCACTGATGGTATAATTCCCATTTATAGGACTAGTAGTGTAGGGTTCTACATGATTATGGAAGATTGGTTCCACCCTTATAGTCACTTTGGTTCCGTATCAAGTCCTGAGAATCATATGTGACCAATCAGCTGATAGATAACCGCCCATCTTGGCAGTGAAATCTCGTGATAGGAAGATGGCAAAGAAAGGAGGGAGATCAATGACTGATATGTCTTGGGTGAAAGACAAACTTGGACATGCATGGATGGTAAGTTGAAGTCCTTTGATAACTCCAACAATTTTAACAGTTGTGCCATCCAACTAAACAAATCCTCTTGCAACTGGCACGTATATTGTATGCCTAGTACATCTGTAATTTGTTTGGGCATGACCGAGCTACTGACACCAGAATCGATCATGCAATTATGTACCAGGTGGTTGCCAATGATCAGGGAAATATAGAATGGTGGTGGTTTGTTTTCCTTAGGAATACTTTTCCCTTCTGGTTGACACAAACTTGTAGCAGTTGTTGCGCCATGACCCGATGATCCGTCAGTTGTACCAAAACTGTTCAGAGCCTCTTGCAACAAGTTCCTTTGAGAAGGAATTGAGAGTGCATCCCACATAGTAACACTCAGGTTGGTCTTCTTCATTTGTTCTACAATACTGAAGGGAATTTCTCCTACTTTGCTTGACACTTCTTTGGGCATTATAATCCTCTTTTGGAAAGTGTTTGTTGGGTATCGTGATGCCTGAAGAACCTTCTTTCCTTGCAACTTGGCTAGCAGTGTGTTTCTGACGACTTCTTTCCTCACATCTTTATCAACTGCCACTTGTGGCTGAGGTTGTGAAGTGGATGCTTGATCAATTTTAGAAGGTTGAGGTTCCATTGCTCTCTTTTTAGAACGAGTGTTTGTCCACCACTGATGAGGGAATTTGTATTCAACCCACAAAAATCTCTTTGCTTTCCAATTTAGCAAAGTGGTTTCTTCAGGTGCCTGTGGTTGATCTGTTATTTCCTGCGTAGATGAATTTTCTGTTGGCTCTGAAGGGGCATATACACTTTGAACCATAAGGGCCTAGCTAAGAAATCCATTAGGACAAAGATTTTGATTGTGGGGTTGAGAACAAGGATAACACCATTCATAGTCTTGAACTAGATTATTCTGGACAGGTACTATGGATCTAGATGAGCTAGCAGTAAGAGGGTTCTGAAAGTTCAAAGGCCTGACATTCACAGCTTGACTTGTAGTTTGATTTTGAGGCTGATTGTTCCCTTGAAAAGGAGGAAGGTTAGCCTGATACTACTAATTTTGTGGCTGGTATGGACGATTATATTGAAATTGTTACCTCTTGAGTGCAACGAGCTCATTCCCAAAAGTTTGCAGCAGTGACTTGACTTCAAATAGATCATTTGAAGAGGCAGGGTTAGACTGAGTTGGTTGCTTGGAGGTTGCTGGAATAGGAGCAATGGTAGGCTGATTGTTCATAAGATCCAAAGACAACAACATTGGCGGTCATGGAGCTATCTTTCTAGCTTGAATCAAGGAATTCTCCACTCTTATGGCAACTTCGTAGGCATCAGGTAGTGTAGTCCCTCCCATGGACTGGATCATAACTGCTACATCACTATTCAAGGCTCGCAAATAGTACAAGAATGCATTATTTGAAGAAGGCTTTATGAGTGCCAAAATCCTATTCTAGGTCCAGTGGAATCAAAAGTTGAAATCACTCATGTATTCTTGGGGAGCTCTCTTTATGGTAGTGAGTTGTTCCAAGAGTGACAGGTGATCACTCTTGTCTTCAAATTGTTTACAAAGCTTTTCTCCTAACTCATCCCAAGTGGTTATAGTACCAACACTTAACCCTCGAAACCATTGAAGTGATTTTCCCTTGAAAGAGGTAGCAAGAAGTCTAACCACAACGTTGTCCTCCATGATATTATGTACTACACAAATGCTGGCTACATCAAGAATATGTTCCACTAGGAGTAACGTGAGTTTCCCCTGTGTAGAAGGGTAAACTTTTGAGTGCTCGCAACAGGTATAGGGTCATGTTGAGCCAACAGAAGAGGACTTCTTGCATTAAAAGGGGGAAAAACTTGGTTCCTCACCATAACAATGAAAGGTTGATTGTTCCTGGGTGGAGGAAACCGTTCACAAGGAGGAGTTAAATGACCCCTACGAGGTGATGCTGCAACGGGTGATGTTGAGATGCCTCTTCTCCTTCTCCTTGGAGGAGACAAGGATAGTTCGATATGCTGATAATTTCCTTGCTTTGAAGAAGCTCTTGTCTGAATTCTTCACATAAGTTAACACACTTATATTTGAAATCCAGAGATATAGAGTCATCTAGGTACTTTGATTTGTGCAAGTGAGAAGAGAAGTACCAACTCTGTCCCACCAAGGCATGCCAAAACTGTTGTCACCAAATCACTTGCACCCTCCGAATGGCCAGAATGTGAACAAGATGTTCAGTGTGATTAGGAAACATGGGATCACCTCTCAAGCTGTGGGACTTGGGCTCAAGGTGAACCTCTCGGAGAAGGTCAGACTTCCTCTTCCTAAACTAAGTGTTGTACTACTCCTAGTGCAATAAAATGGTTATCTAGACCTATGCTAACATTTTCATGGGTTTTAGGGAAAGAGATTTGCAAGAAATGAAACTATACTAGGGATGGTGATGCACCAAATAAAGGGTGTTTCCAGACTCAGGAAGGTTGATTTGAAGAGGGTGTGTACACCACAAGTCAACTTCACCTACTGCAACTTAGAGAGGGTACATAATACCATAGACTAGGAAGCATGCGTTCCCTTTGTTAAAATTGATCAGACAAAACAATCTATCAGTCTTCTAGTGAAGAAGGATGAACTTGAGAAGGGTGAACAAGAACCACAACTCAACTGCATGCAATACTCCACCACTTGATAAGCACAAAACTCTAAGAACCTGCAATAGAAACTTGAACTTGCACAGTGTACCTGCAAGCATGAGAAAGGCACAAAGAAGTATAAAAGGATGAAAGGACCAAGATTAGTCACAAAACACACACTTTTATTACTTCAACAACATGCAAAATGCATCATACATTCAGAAGAGGAAATAGTTTCCATTACAGTCTTGAAAGGAGGATTCAAAGTTCCCTCAACATACAAGGACAACTTGCAGAAGGAGGTTTCTTGAAAACTATACACTTGTCTCAGAAGTCTAACTTGTCCAACCTATTGGAATGAGCTTCCAACTTACATTTATAGAAGAATTTGTGAGAGAGAGAGAGAGAGAAGAAGTCATAAATTCCTTCCTAAATTGAAGGCACATGATGTTCATTTATTACAGTTGGTTGAACCACTTTGAGAAGGTTCCATCATGTGCCATTAATTTCATGTTGACCTAATCCTCAATTAATTAAAATAATATTTAAATAAAATATTTTAATAATAATAATAAATATTATTAATAAAATATTTAAAATAAAAATATTAATTTAATTAAAAATAATGGTGGGACCCCCATTGATTAGTTTGACTTGAGGCATGGGGTTTATGAAAAATGGCCAAAAAATAGCCCAACTCGGTGGTTGGCTCGCCGAGCCAACTCACTCGAGTTGGGTTTGAGCTCTTCCACATTGCCCGAGCTTGACACCGCAACCAAGCTCCTTTTTCCATGAATCGACCGAGCTAAGTTTTTGTATTGGTGCTCCTTTGTATATACCGATGAGCTCCCTTCCACATGTAACAGAGTTGAGCCTCTATCGAACCGAGCTATTCTGCATTGAGCTCACCTTTGATCGTGCATCAAGTCGAGCTCCTATTCACGAATCTCCTATGATTGACATTGAGTTATCTCTAACTGTTATTGCGGTGATCTCCAATGCTCGAAGCACTCCTTTCGCCGCTTGTCTATCTAAGCTTCCGGCACAAGAACCCTTCCCACAGGTACGCTTTGAGATTGACCATGCTTGTGAGCTATGTGCAGGGCTAGTTCTCAGACCACTCTCGAGCTCTTCCCATCACTGGACTCGGTCGCTTCCATTCTCGACAACCGAGCTCCCTTGCCATGCATTATCCACAACACACGAACTCGCTGCCGTATGTTCAAAAATTCCCCATTCCCCGCATTGCCGCCGAGTCATCTGTTTCTTCCACTGGGCTCGGCCTCCCAATACTTGGCTACACACATGACTCATTGAGCCATGTAGAAGCTCAATCTTCTTTTCAATGTCTCGGCCTTTGTCGAGTTAACATCAACCAAACTCGAGCACACGAGTGGCTATTTCATCACCTACATGGTTCTCCTTATGAACAGAGCTTAGATCCTTCACTGCCCTGTTGTATGTGTAAATTTTGACGCGGACCCTTTTTCCCATACCGAACTCGAATGAACTCCCTCTTGCACCATGATTTCAACTCGGGGAAGGACTTTCCCTTATCATCTCATAGCTTGGCCTATGATCTATTCTTAAGGCCCGACTAATTTCCATACTACAACACCGAGTCGAGCTTATAGTATTTTTATGGTTCGCTTCGCATGGAATTTTTGCAATTAATATTGACTGAGCCAAAATTTTAAGCCCCAAGTTTCCATTCCATTGATGATTGAGCTACTAAGTTGCTCCTCCTTTTCATCGAGCTCCTTTACAATGAGATCTCTCACTTATATTAAAAGTCAGGCTCCATCTTCAACACACGAACTCACCGTCGAGCCACCCTACGTCGTATCGTCTCGCATCAAGCTGAGTTACTCGACATCTCCTGACTACTAAGCTTCCCTCCATATTCACAAGTTGAACCCCATGCTGAGTCAATATTTAGTGAGCTCTCTATGTTCACTAAGATTTGTGCCTTACATTTATTCTCCTTAAAATTGACGCTGAGACACTTGTTCTGGGATTCACCATGGTTTTTCCAAGATTTCCTATGCATTGCGATGAGTTTTTCATCCCTATGAATGTCGAGTTCCTCCCAAAATACTCCTCATTCGGTTGACCAATTTACCTTACATTCTTCGAGCTCCCATTGCCTGGAATGTCTATCTCTTTTTTAATGTCGAGCTCCTTCCTTTGAACACATCACCAAGCTCTGCCTTGTGCATCAACATTGGGAATCTCCTTCTGTGATATTGTGCATTGCTCGATCTGATGAGCCTAGAACTCAATAATTTTTCCAACATCGACCCATCTTCAATCGTTGTCGTATTTCTTGGTCTTGCCATCATCTTTTCCCATCGCTTGGAGGATGACTCGCTACCCAGTTCACAACTGTTACTTAAATTCCCTTGGCGACTCACATAATGACTCAGACCACTCCTTGCTACACAGAATTCTCATTACGAATTGTTATCATATTCTCCCCACTGGGTGAATTACCCGTGGATCTCCACGTTTGGCATAACGAAACTCAGGACCCAAAGACCATCTAGCCATCCATCGATGTGTTGTATGGCTTATATTTCTTGAAGTCCCCACATTCTTGGAAAATTGTGTATTAAAACCTGACATGGAATCTTCGACCTGAATTTTCAATGTATTGGAAAAAAGAACAAAATATCCCTTCGAACTTTAAGGTTCGAGCGTGACCTAAAAAACACATTGTTATAACACATCCCACAATGAGCCCAAACTGAGCTTCCTCTTCAATCAACTCGTGCAACTTTATTGAGCTCAATCATGAGATACTCCTTGGCTTGGAAATGAGTTGCTCTTTTTGGTCCTTGTGGTGCTACGACCGAGTTTGAACTCTTCTTTTCCCTCAAGCTCAGCTTGATTTCCCCTTTGAACTCTTACAACAGAGAACTCACCTAACCAATCTATTACCACGCATTAATTCATGCATGATCTTTCTTCTGATCATCGTCCCCACTGACTTGACTGATTTTTTAACATGATTTGATACGCCAACATCCTCACATCAACATCGATGAGCCTGGTCAAGAGAAATTTGAACTTTTAACTCATAAGTTGCATTGACTAAGCCATCATCCAAACCTGACACACATTTCTTTCATCGAGCTCTGTCGACTAGCTCGACTTGTTGAAATTGAGCACATCCATGAGTTAGCACTAAGTTGGGACCCGAGTTGAGCAAGTTGTCAAGATCCCATTCGAGGTCCAAAATGACTGACTTGCTCAAGCTCCTCCTACTCTGCCTTAGTTCAAACCTTTGAGTTATGTCATTTATTTTTCTAATGATCTTTAGCCTCTTATATCAAACCATTTTTACTCACTCACTACGTGAATTGAGCCCTCTTTGAGCTAGCACCAAGTTGGCCACTAGGCTACACATTGAGCTAACACCGAGTTGAGCTCTGAGTTTGGCTAGGTGAGCTCACTTATCAATTTATTAATTATTTTAATTGTTTTATCTCCATGATGACCGGAAGTGGGTCCAACTCCCTGATACCAATGTCATAATTTGATCGTAATAGGACCTCGTTGTCTAATTTTTTCATGTATACAAAATTGGATAACAACCTCATTGATAGTGGAGATATCACTATTTAAGAACCATCACCAAATAAAAAATCCAAAGAAAATCTTAAGGTGTTCTCAAACCCATTTCCCAAACATGGTTGTGACCTTAAAAATGTCGACAAAGGTCCCTCTTCCAATAACACTGATTTCAGATCAATTATCTCATTTATTAAGGAAGTACCATCTACAATGGCGACCATTAAATTCAAACCTTTGAATAATGATGTGACCACACCCCAATGGAAGATATGGGTTTCTCCTTCATCCCAACCTTTTACATCTTCTTCAAAACTTCAAACGTCCAAACTAACAGCTCCTTCAAATCAAAATTCAAACTCTAATGCCAAATCTTCCACTCCAGGTCAGTATGACTTCATCAAACAATTAGCAACCATGCCAACGCATATTTCTGTAATGGATTTGTTAAAAGAGTCACCTAACTTTCAAGATATTCTCACTCAATCTCTAAATGAATCGTGTGTTCCTCATACTCTCAATGTTCAACAATTTCAGGCTATGATCATGAACCTTATGCATGAAACTCCTATCCTATCTTTTGGCCCTCAGTATATGTTAAACCCAAATTTGATTAACAATAACTCCTTGTACATTGAGGCCTACGTTATTGATCATAAAGTCAAGAGAGTTCTTATTGAAAATGGAGCGGATCTTAACATCTGTTCTATAAAAAATGCTTTGTTGCCTTGGTCATACAATAGACGACTTAGATGTTAATATCATTACCATTCATGGTTATGATAATACTAAGCACCATTCTTGTGGTACCATCACTCTTCCCGCACAAGTAGGCCCACAGTTCCTTGACACCGTATGTCATGTAGTTGACGCAGACATGTCATATAACCTTATTTTGGGTAGACCTTGGATAGATGTGATGCATGCAATACCTTCTACCTTCCATCAATGCATAGATTTTCCACATAACGGAAGAGATTTCACCTTGTGTGGTGATACTGAGCCCTTTGAATATTGTAATTTTTTTGAAGCAAGGTACAAAAAAGCAAATTATCATCCATCTACTGATAGCACAACTGGATCTAGCGTAACTCCTATTGTTACCAACATATTAACCCTGATATAATAGTGAGCCCTCAAGCTTCCCCACTGCCCTCTTCCTCTGAAGCATCTACATATAAGGTGTCACCTAAAGTTATGCTCTCTCATAAATTCTTAGGTGATGACACACTTGACAATACATTTATTGTTGGCAAACTCCCATTATCGCCTATTAGTTATAGGCATCCTAATACTCCTCATTTACAAGAACCTCCAACTTACTATCTCGGAAACAATCTTTGGAGATGATATGGATATCTAGAAGATGAACACATTACAATCTCTGACGACTCTTGGCTATGTGAAGACAGGATGGAAGAATGCTACGAATCCATTGATTACACCAAGGGCTATAGAATGATGAAAAACATGAATTGGAAAGGAAAAGGCCTTAGTCCACAAGGACATGGTATTCTTGAACCTATGAATATCAATTCTAATCTTCACACATATGGTCTAGGATATGAGACATATGTGAAGAGGCCTATAGTATTTGATGTCTTGCCTAGCGATGAGGACTCATATTTTGAAATTGATACCAGTTCCACACATAGCCTCTTCTAAGACCTAGCTGAGACTACAATTTTCCTCAAATACTTATCCATTTGAACCCTTGATGTTGTTTATCCTTCCCTCATTGATTAGGACCAATGATGTCATATTTACATGGACCTCTGTCAAAATGATGAGGCCATCCAAGAGTTTCTCGGGGCTCAGGACCCTTTTCCATTTTCGGATCACAAGAAGAGTTTTAATATAAACCTTGATGATACCGCTTACTTTAGAGAAGAAATTACAATCTCCAACCCTACAAAAAAATAAATTAAATAGAGAAAAAAGACAAATTATATCTCACATAGTGAAAAACTTTATGAGGCATTATACGAGAAGCAAAAGATGAAAAAGAAAAATAAAGAAATGGACGCATCTCCTAGTGAAAAACTTTCAGAGAAACTAGAGAGAGGAGATTTAGATTTAGAAATATTAGACAATATACATAAGCCTACAACATAATTTCAAGATAATGACACTTCTAAGTTGTTGGTAGAAGAGATGACAAAAATTAACATTGGAGCTGAAGACCAACCAAAATTATTACAATTAGGTGCCATTTTATCAGAAACTGAAATCAAATCCTTCACAACTCTTCTAACTGAGTTTCAGGATGTATTTGCTTGGTCTTACAAAGATGTTCTAGGCCTTGATACTTCTCTTGTGGTTCATCACCTTGTGGTGCACCTAGATGTTAAACCTGTCAAGCAAAACCTACGTAAAATGCATCCCAAGGTCGCATTTCTCGTTAAGGCCGAACTAAAAAAATTATTGGATGCAGGATTCATATGGTGCATTGAATACTCATAGAGGATATCTAATATGGTACCAGTTGCGAAGAAGACCCCCATAATCTATATTTGTACATATTTCTATGACATTAACAAGGCATGTCCTGAGGATGATTTCCATTTTCCTAATATTGACATGATTGTCAATTATACTGTAGGCTATGAGATGTTATCCCTTATGGATGGATTTTTCGGATATAAGAAAATTCAAATTTCTAAAGAAGACCAACATAAAACAACTTCTACAACCCCATGGGGGACATTTTGTTACAAGGTCATGCCTTTTGGCCTTAAAAACGCTAGTGCAACTTATCATCGTGTCATAACTATTATTTTCCATGACCTTCTCCACGACATAATGGAAGATTATGTTGATGATATTCTTGCTAAATCAAAGACTAGAGTGGATCATCTAGTGGTTCTTAGGTGTATATTTGAGAGGTTACGGGCGTACAAGGTTCACCTTAATACAAAAAAATGTGTCTTTGGTGTCACTTCAGGAAAACTTCTGGGATTCATTGTCTCATGAAGAGGAATTAAAGTGGACCCTACCAAGTTCAGAGCTATAATAGATATGCCACCTCCTCAGAACCTTTGACAACTAAGGGACCTACAAGGAAAAATACATTCTATTTGTCACTTCATCTCTCAATTGGTAGTTAAGTGCCATCATTTCATCCAGTTGCTCAAAAAGGATGTCCAGTTCAAATGGACACGAGACTATTAAGACATCTTTGCAAAATTGAAAGAATACTTGGCATCTCGATTGGTACTCATGCTGCCTATATAGGATAAGCCTATGTTTTTGTATACATCTGCAACAGAACATGTCATTGGGGAATTATTGGTGCAACACAATGATAAGGATCATGAACAAGTTGTGTATTACTTGAGTAGAACTCTTTTTGAACATGAGACCAAGTACTCTCATATTGAAAAGGATTTTTTAGAGGTTTCTTATACTTTTGGCAAGCTACGACATTATTTCTTAAATCATACCACCAAGCTGATTTCAAGGGTTGATCCTCTAAGTACCAACTTTCGAGACTAGTCATAACAATAGGAATGTCTAGCTGGATTGTGCTACTCAGTGAATTTGACATTGAAATTATCAATCAAAAATATATCAAAGGTCAAGCACTGGCAGATCAACTAACTGCAATACCACTTCCAGGCTCATAGTCGTTAAATTTTGAATTTCTAGATAAAGACCTGTTGTACATAGAATTAACACCTTTATGGACATTATGTTTTAATGGATCTTGTAACATCCATAGTTCTAGAGTAGGAATCATCTTGCATACACCGAATGATGACCTCATACCTAAATCTTATTGTATCATCCTCCCTTGCACGAATAACATAGCAGAGTATAAAGCACTTATAGTAGGCTTAGGGTCTTCTATCTCATGGTGTCTGCAAGAATTGATAGTTCTTAGCGATTCTCTTCTAGTCATTAATCAAGTTAACAGAAAATATCAAGTAAAAGATGGCAAGGTCTTACGCTATAAAATAATGGTTGATAGCCTTAGAGGGTATTTCCAGATTATCAATTTTGAGAAAGTTCCCTGCGTAAAAAACAAATCAATGGATGTCATGGAAACTATTGCCTCCCTTATTTTGTTCGACACTAATCAAACTCACAATGAGTTCCTTGTTGAACATTTTTTGTTACCCTCATACGAATTGTCAGAGTCCACCATGGTTTGTGAGATTGTTGGTCCTGATCATCCCTAGTACCACGATATATATGCCTTCATTCAAACTAAATCATATCCTCCTAATTTTAATTCATCTAATAAAAGAGTCTTAGCATAATATGCTTCGTGTTACATCCTTCTTGTTGATACCTTGTATCAAAGAGGATATAATGGGACTCTCTTAAGATGTCTCAATCAGAATGAAGCTAATCAGACGCTCGTTGACGTACATTCGAGTATTTGTGGTGCTATACCAGCGGAATAGTCCTTACAAAGAAGATCTTGAGCATTGTATACTACTGGCCCATAATGGAGGAAGATGCATGCAACTTCATGAAGAAATGTAGGGCTTGCTAAAAACACGGTAATCTCATTCATGCACTATCCCAAGCCTTACAACCCATTACTTCACCTTGGCCTTTCTAAAAATGGGGACTTGATTTAATTGGAAAAATAAAGCTCACATCTTCTGATGGCCACACATTTATTATAAGTACCACTGAGTATTTTACCAAGTGGGTTAAAGTTATGCCTCTTACATGGGTGTAATATTTCTAATTTCATCTTCAATCATATTATTTTTCGTTTTGACATCCCCTTTGTTATTGTCACTCAAAATGGTGGTTTTTTAAAAAATAAGGATCTCAAGGCCCCAGGGTAAGAAATATAATATCCTAAACTAAAATGGGCTACAGCTTACTATCCACAATCCAATGACCAATTTGAAGCATCAAACAATACTATCAAGTCCATTCTGGAAAAAATAGTCAATAAACACAGACGTAATTGGCATACACAGTTGTATAATGCCCTTTAGGCCTACTGCACTTCCTTCCATAAACCTACAGGAGCTACTCCTTTTTCCCTAGTATATGGATCTGAAGCTATATTACCTATCAAAGTTGAACTTCCTTCACTTCTTATCTCCCTCCAACATCTCATTCATGAAGAGGATTACCATGTTGCATGCCTTGTAGAGTTGGAATTACTAGACAAGATATGGTTTCGCACCTTAGACCATATGCAGGTGTATCAGAATAAATACACTGTAATTATAATCACAAGATCAAACCTTGATAGTTTGAAATCGATGATTTGGTCCTAAAGGAAAATCAGAAGAACACAACTAAACCATGAGAAAAATAGGGAAAATTTGAGCCTAATTGGTTGAGTCCTTATGTTATAACTGTTAAATTTGGATCTGGTGCATACAAATTGTCTACAGAGAATGGAAAAGAGTTGAAGGAGCCTATGAATTCCATTCATCTGAATAATTTATACTCTTGAGTCTCCAAGGAGTAACCCTTGTGCTGGGGGCATATAAGTGCATCCACCTATTTCATCATTTCACCTTGTTTCCCGCTTGTAAATTTTTACGTCATCATGTATCGCATGTTTCCTTGTTAGGTTTTCATGCCGCGATTGTCTATCACTATTGTTCACCTTCCATTATGCTTTCATACGTGCGTATGTTGGTTTTGACGTGGGAATTTCCTTTCCCTCTTCTTTGGTGTGTGGTTCAAAATTCCAAAAAGACCAAAAAAAATGTCAAAAAACGTTTCACAAAACTTAAAAAACAATATAAAATTGTTTAGAAAATACAAAAAAAACATACAAAATGTTTCAAAAACACTTTAAAAAAAAAAACTCTCAGGACTATGTAATTTCATTCACCATTTTCTTCATTTGATTGTTCCCAATCATCTTTTCCAATCAATCAAGCCACTCTTTGCAATGTAACTTTGCTTAGGGGCATCACTTGACTTTGGATTTCTCTTGGGGAAATCTTGACATATGTATATTTTCACTTACTTATTAGTATTTCACATTGGTTTGTTTTGTTCACTGGCGTGTTTGTTGTATTTTCTTATTTAAATTTTGTACATATGGAATGTTGTCTTGTATATTCATATATTACTCTCTCATGTTTGTTAGTTAGAATAACTCGTACTCTGTGTATATGGAATGCGCTTATGGGTTAATTGACTTAAATTTATTTACACCTTAGTTCACATATAACTCTAGTGTTCTTCCTTCATGTTCATATTGGGTTTGTTTTCAATGAGTGTTACTTCGTGCTTCCTTGTCATTTGCATGTATTGTGTTTTTCTCCTGGCTTATTTAAGCCATGGAGCATTTTTCTTTTTTCTTTTGTATTTAGTTTTTTTTGCATTTATATTTCAAACTTTTCAAAACTCTCGAAAATACAAAAAACTAATTATTTCAAAAAATCCAAAAAACAAATATAGATATTTCAATATCTAAAAAAAATCAAATATATCAAAATCCAAAAAAAAAAATTACAAAACTTTTGAACAAACATTCACTTATCACAGAAATCCTACAATTGGAAAACTCCTTGAAGTGAATCTTTCAACATCTCAATACAATCTTGATATCATACCTTTATCTATTACCCTAGTGATTGTTCCAATCTTATAACTATCATTGGAATAAACTTTCACTTATCATAGAAATACTACAATTGGAGAACTCCTTGAAGTGAATCTTTCAACATCTCAATACAATCTTGATAAATATAATACCTTTATCTATTACCCTAGTGATTGTTCCAATCTTATAACTATCATTGGAACAAACATTCACTTATCATAGAAATCCTACAATTGGAAAACTCCTTGAAGTGAATCTTTCAACATCTCAATACAATCTTGATAAATATCATACCTTTATCTAATACCCTAGTAACTGTTTCATTCTTATAACTATCATTTTCTTCCCTTTACATGATATGCTAACTCTGTTTGGGGCAAGTCACAAAATTGTTTTTCCTTCATGATATAACTTCGCTAGGGGCAATTTATTTTTGATCATTTGCACAACAAATTCAACAAGAGTTTCATAAGGAATCACTTTAACTCCGCTCTTCCAATCTGATCCTTTTCCCACTTGGGAGAATTTGTATCTACTTAATCATCATTGTGGCATGCATTATGGGCATGGCTGATTGTCTTCTTTTTCAACTTTTTGTTGCATTGTTGATGTTTACTCTTTTTTGGACCAATTACAAGTAGTGTGATCCCATCTTGGTTCCTTTATAACCCTGATGCCGACACCTACTTTGTATATTGGGTTTGTTTTCCTTTTTATCTTTTCTTTGTTGTGTGTTTTTGTTTACGTGCATTTGGGTTAACCATCTTGATTCTTTCATAATCGTGGTGACAACTCTATTATGCAACAACAAAAATCAGGTTGCTATAAAAAATTACTCTCCAAATGACACTCATGCTATGAGCACAGTCCTTTCCCATTCTTGTTCTAATCCCTTGTTTTCCTTCCTATCAAGCGGTTTTCCGCTGCTTTGCTATGTCATCCACCTACTTGAGGGGGAATACCTCTAGCATTCTGCTTGCTTATTGCGAAATCCCAATGATGCGCTTCATTGCTTGCCAGGGCATCCCAATGTTTCACAATTTTCTACTCGTCGATCTGCATGCATCACCTACCTTTAAATCACTGTTACTTTGTAATAGCACTTTAAAGAGGGGAAAAATGTAGACACCCCAAAATTACACTCTTGTTTCCACTTGGTCCTAGTGTTATCCTAGTACATCTTGTTATTCAACCCTTTGTGATTAATTGATTAAATTAATTAATTCATGCACATTGTACCCTTTGGATTAATTAAATTAATCCCATGTATCATTAGTACCCCTTTAGCTAAGTTAATTATTATTTATTAATTAAATAATTAAGTGTGTGCACATCCTAGTCAACTACCACTTGATCAACATCCACCTAGACTCCACTTGGACTCCCTATCCTTATCTTAGTTAACTACACTTCTAAAATCCTAGAAAGGTGGGGGAAATTGAATTACACGCACAACCACCTTCTGGATGCATATTTTTGCAATTATTTCATTTACTTCCCCTAACACTACTGTAACTTCCTACAATGTTATTTTTATCATATGCATTTACCCGTATGTAACCAATTTCAACTACTTTTGCCTCTATAAATTGTAGTCTTACCTTGCTTACAAATCCTCTTGAATCTGAAGTACAAAAAATCTACTAAAATTCATTGTGTTAGTAGCAATTGCATTCATATTTTGGAGAGCATTCAAGAGCATCCACATTTATTTACGAGGTTCCACAAACAAAGTCTTCACAACCCTACTGAGGTTTACATTGAAGGAAGTGCAGGGAAGGTTTGCATTACTAGTTTGTTTATCTTTCATTACTGTAGTTTTTCATTACTTATAGTATGAGATCTATTTTAAAGACCTAACATGTAATCATTAAGAGAATCATCTAGAATTTTGTTAGATAGTGTTATCTAATTTCCTCCACCATCCTCTGAAACTAGATAACAAGTAGATTCCTGCTGGATTAATCAAATTAGTCTTGAGAATCTCGAACTGATATAAAAAGAGTCAAGCTTCCAGAAATGGGGGGAATAAACTTAGCCAAATCACGATGAAAATCAAAGCTCAGAGCACATCAACTCTGGAAAAGTAATGGACTCGTGGAGGGTGCTATGTGTTAGCCCGATACAATTCCAAAATAGGACAAAAGGATTGAAATCCCAAACACCGTGGGGCTTCCACGTGGATTCAATAATAAGGGGCTAGCCAAGGAAAGGATCCTCGTATTAATCTATGAAGAGTCCCATTACAAACTCAAAGGGAAATAAAAAGGAGCTACAGAAGGTTCCACGTGTCAGCTCGGCACACTTTCAAAAGGTGGAATAAAAGTGGAGACTCTAGAGGTGCTCTTGGCTTCCACGTGGAGCTCAACACAAATGGAATCCAAACCCAAAGTAGGTCACAAAAGATTGGCGGTAGTTCAATTCAATGTAGGATTAATCATGAAACCCACTAGGAATTTTAAATGCTCGGATCTTTTAAAAAATTGTGTGAGATCGCGTGAAACACATGACCCTGAGTTCAAATAAGCATAAATTTTGACTCAGAACTCCGATTTTCACAAATTTGGACTTTTCAGAAAGCACTCGACATCCTCTACGCCATAGGAAGAGGATTTTGTATTTTTAGTAAGGGTAGGTGGGTGAAAATAAAATAAACATCTCCAGCTCCAATAAACCAAGCACGACACACAAAAATCAAGAAATGCATAAACAGATGAAGTTTTGATGGTGATATTTAAGGAAAATGATCTTTGTTCAAGGAGACAGTTGAAAAGTGGTTGGGAATGCATTCAATGAGTATGGCCATCATTTTCTCTACTACATGTCATGGGACAAAAGGAGGAGTATTATACAAGCAAGGTGTCATTGATTGCACTCATTTATTGCATCTTACAATTGGTTGAAAAAAAAAATCGGGATTGGACTCTTCTATCTTTCTCATTCTATATATTGTAATCTGGGTCATATTTTAAAAAAAAGGGGAGTCAGTCATTTTTCTGCTCTGTCTTAGTCCCTCTTCTGTAAAAGGTAGGGGCTTGGAGCTCTATCCTTCTTCCTGGGTTTTTTTATAGCAATCTTGCCTCTTTTCTACTGTAATACTATGTACAATTTTTGGAGTAATATAATATGCCCTGTGGTGCATTTTGTCCATCCTTCGTATATCTTTTTTGTCTTTGATTGCCTTTATTTTCACATAGAAACTTTGCATCTCTATAATGTTATTACTATCTTTGAATTTGTTCTTAAGTAGTTTGAGGTAGTGTTATATGTGATCTTCTCTGGCCTGTGGTGTAATTTCATCCACCCTTTTCATTCGTTCATCATTTCCCTTCTTCAGACTGATGCGTTCTCGATTGATTTCTTAAGAGGCTTGTTTGACGCATCACCCTCTGTTAACTTTTATGTTTTTTTTCACTTTTCTGACCCTCATCTCGATTTGCAGAGAAGAACCAACTCCTTTAAAATTTCTAGGTCACCTTAGGGTGCATGTCCCACTAACCTAAGGTTTCCTACGACTATGATGGTTCATCCGCAAGGATAATCATCAATAGATAGGTCAACAGGAGGATCACTAGTAGCCATATAGCATGGTGTACAATGAGTGAAGGCTATCGGATCCGAAAGAATCCTAATTCTAATGGGAGAGTCTACAAATCGGTACATATTTTTTACTATCTAAGAGTTAGTGAATATGATCTGGAACAGTAGCATTATTATAGAGATTCGTGAGCTCAACGATAGAAGCTTCATTATAGATTGGATTAACACTAAAGTGTGACATGATGGGTCAAGAAGGAGAAAAAATATCCTTGGCCATTAGGTTTTGAAGTGAATCCTAGGGAAAAAATGTTCTAAAGTAGGGATTCACCAAAATTATTAACTAAAATCTGAAATTTTTAGTAGTAATCTAAGAGGTACAACAATGAAATAATTGATATAAACTGCAACATAAATGCTAGCTAATTTTATTCGATATTTTAAATTGAAATAATTGAAATAGGAGGAAAATGGTACTAACATGAAATATAGCTTACCTCAAAGTAATCAGAGTGATGTTCTAGCATAAATGAATGTAATGAAGAACCTCAAAAAATTGCATAAGTGGGAGATTTGACAAGATTGGGATGCCTTGAGGAGTACATGGGTACCTGTAGGCACCTTGGTTTAGAATATGGGCACCATGGTCTGCAGAATGACTCAGAAACTGAACCTAATAGGGTCTTTAAACCTTTGCAATGCTTCATCTTTGATCAGCTTGGTGTCACACTTGGTTTCTTGATGTTGCTATAGATCTCCAATGAATAATCTCCTACAAAATCCCACACAAAAGCATCAAACCCTAAAAAAAGAAAGATGTAAATGAATGGGTGGGGTTGTCATCAACTACCAAATGAATGGACTTATGAATGAATGCTACACTATATTTTAGACCCGATGTAGTTCTATGTGCTTGTGTGTGTAATGATGTGCCTAGGGTGCCCTAGCGCCAATGACACTGAAGTAGCAAACAATAGCTAGATGTAAGATGTAAATGGTGGATGGAATAAAATAAATACAACCCTTCCTATGCAGTGTGTGATGTAGAATAATCCCCAAATACAGTCTTTTTCCTTATGCATAGATCTAACCCTTTAGTAGAATAGTTCTCCCTTAAGATAGTGTCTATGTTGTGTTTATATAGAGATCTCTTGCTCAAATTTCAACATTAATGACCCGACATGTTGACTAGTTCCTATGGGAATGGCAAAACAAACCATAAAGTTTGACCTCGAACTTATAAATTAAAACTAAGTGTGATTGAGACCAGGGCACCTAGAAATGAGGAATAGGGATCTCAGGGCACCCTAATCCCTTCCCAGATGCCCTAGTCAAATACTAGAGATGAAAACTAAGTAAATAATGATAGCTAAGACTCATCCAGAGACGATCAAAACTATGCAAACAAGTGACGACTATGCAAGAAACATAATAACAATGACCAGCTAGACTGATGACAGGACTAGGGGATGGTTCATTAGTGAATACTTTTATTATGCAATATCCATATATAAAACAACATACTTGGCGGTATAATTATAATAGTAAGTGCGTGATTTTATGACTACAATATCTTAAGAATATATGCATATTTATTTATTTTGTAAAATATTTTTGTTATTTTGTCTTTTTTCTTATAGGAATATTACAAAATATGTGCTACAATATGATGTGATCAAGATGTTGAAGTGAGGAATGTATAGGTGAAGGAGGCTTGGACCTCAAAAGAGTGGTATACATAATAGGATTAGGATGTATCACTTTAAGATCTTGATGTAGGGCATACTTAGGATATTGATTGCCTAAAAGAGGATTTCTGGGGGAAGATAGTACAAGATAGGGAATGTATAAATATAATGAATAGGATTTATAGGCATGGGCATAGGAGCCACTAATTTATTAGAAGAAGTAATGGGTAAATGAGTCTCATAAGGTATACCCTTAACCATAATAATTTGATTTCAATAAATGTATTTGGCATATTAATGAAGCATAGGAGGACTATCCATAAGCTTATGAGTCCAAGGGTAGCCTAAAAACATGTTACAGTTCCCAAGGGTAGTGATGACCAAATATTACGTAGTTACAGTAGAAGATCCTAATATAAGAGGGAGAATAATGCATCCAATAACATAATTAGAAGATTGTGCATTAAATTGGATATGTTACTAAGTACATCCCAAAGAAGTAAGTAATGTGAGAATGCATATGTTATGCCTTAAATTTTTATCAACCAATACCTTTTGAATAGGTTTTTGATTAAAAAAATATCAAATATAAATCTTATGATGAATATCATCATCATCAAGTATGTCTGATCCAGATTGAAGAACAACCTGATAGAAAACACACTAACAATGATGCTTAATGTGCTATAAAAATCAAATTCACAAAGAAAGAGCCATGAACAGAAATAATTCTTATTGAAAATATGAATTGGAAAACTTCATGAGAGAGTTGTATGCTCGAAGATCTATCTCTTTATTCAAAGCAAGCTACTTTATAGCTATACAAGGAGAATATGAAGAAAAAAATGTTTTAAAAATAGAATATGAAGAGTTCCATGTGGGAACCAAAATGTCATGCTACATGGAGACCATTCATATCCACCTTAGGGATGGATTCGAAAATATATGAGTGAAAAAATCCAAAATTTATTCAATTATTACTATTATTTTATTAGCCACCCTTGTCGTGGTCATATCTCCTAGCTCGTTGACTTGTTTTACGAATAAAAATAAGAATTGGAAAGATCACAGAAAGAGTTTAGCATGGGAATCTCTAACATTAATTACACTTCATTTCATTTTCTCTATTATCCAAACTCCAAAAATGCTCCAGAGACCTTCAAAATTGTAAAATACTAAAAGTTGTTGAAAAAATGCTAAAAATAGATTTTCAAGACTTTTCAAAAATAGAATTTTGGAAATCATGTTACGGATCAATGTCTTTGGAATCTAATGTGATGATATCCCTAGGAAGAAAATAAGAGATAATTAAAACAATGATAGAATCAAGTGGATAGTGATATGAAGTTGGGAGAAGATGTACCTAATGTGTATGATGATCTTCATAGTTTATCATAGATTCAAAGGTGTGATGATTAGGAAGTGGTTCATTGAATATTTTGAGCTTATTATTATCATTTACTTGAGTCTTAGATATCTCAAGAGAGGAATCAATTTTAATATAATTGATATCGATTTGTTGTTGGATAACATTTTAAAGCTTGAAACATTTTTTAGTGGAGTGTACAATATATCTATGGTAGTCACGATAGGAATTAGAGTCAAAATGTTTAGATTGAGGATTTTTTTTACCAAATTCAATAGGTTGAAGGATAGATACAAGGCTACACTTCAGAAACTTTTGTAATATCATATATGTTGACGAAGGTCATTGTGTGAATTTATTTTTAGAAGTAGATTATAATTATAAATTTTAAGATTAAGATATGCCATTAATAATTTCTTTAGCTTCAATATTGTTGTCATTGGTTTTTCCTTTATAATAATGTTTTCCTTTTAACTTAGATGTAGATGTATTATACGGGGAAGACCCAAATTTATGTTTTTTTAATGTTAAGATATTGACTTGTCTTTATTTTAAAGTATGATATATCTCATCAAAGAATCAAAATTTATCAAAAATGATATATTATTGTAAAGGAGATAGGATACACTGAGTGATTGGACCGTGAAGTTCATTATTTCAAAGTATAATTCTTATTTTTAAAGCATTTTCATGTCACATAAGAAATAATCACTAATTAGCTCATTATAACCTTGTTGAATTTTAGTCGTTTGAATATAGGAAACTTTATCACCAATGTTGAAAGAAAAGTGTGCAATAAATTTATAAGATAATGGATTAAAATACCTCATGAAGTGAATAAGTAGGTCATAGAACCATTAAAAATAAATTCTTAATGCTTCTAGGGAGAATCTTAAGGAAATTTTGATCATTAAAACATATTCTAAGAATGAAACATGAAAGGAGCAGAGGTTTTGCTTAGCATCAATTTACCCTCATATATAGGAAATTTATGAGACATAAATCCTAAAGGTAAAGGGAAAGATTCCACCTCAAGTGCAAGTGGATTATGAAGAAATTTATTATAATCCATGATATTATAGGATCTAGAGAAACCCCTCTCTAATTGCAACACTTTAGTATGTAAATCATGAATGATATGCTCATGAAATATATAATAGATGAGGAATGCAAGGATCCATGGGTATACACAAGACATGTAGGAATAGTATTAGAAGTTGGCATATGAATTATAAATTTTGGAAGAGGGATAGTAGATGCCCCCATATTATTTGTAGACACAAACTCACGCACTTGGGTACTTTTCTAGGTCCTAAAAATATACTAGCATTTACATGATGGCTAAAAAAGAAAACTAGTGGTTGACAACTATCTTTGGCCTCTTTTATTGTCTTTTTTTTTCTATTTGATCTTACACACCCTACAACCCAGTCGTAATTTTACATGTTTATCTTTCATAGCTTCAGACACTGACACCCAATAAGGACATGAGTTCCTAGGTGTTCACGTCCCTCTTGGGTGCCCCTGACCCTCTCTTACCTTACTTTCTCTTTTTGGGTCTCTTTTATATTTTGGGCATATTTTTCATTTATGGGTTGGCCTTCTAGTTGTCAATTAAAAAATTCAAACAAAGGAATCATATAAATACATAGTTATTTATTCAAAATGAGGGACCAAGCATTAAGCATTACTATCATCACCTAAGCTTGCATTCTAAAGGCACTGAAACATTAAAAAAGAATCCATCTAGAATCCATTCAAGGGATAATGGTTGCATCAATTTTGCATACACTATTGGAACATAATGATTAAGTGGTCTGGCCAACCCTTAATGTATATGGGTCCATCACTAATATATAGGTTAATATTTAATAATATTTATATTTATATTTCTAATATTAAATATTATAAACCTAGGTTTATGTGCCAATCATTTTAGGTTGAAAAGGTGGGTCGGGAGACATACCCAATCACCTTATATAAAAAGGACTTTAGGTCCTCATTTGATATATTTGGGAAATATATCAAAGGTGCGGAAATCAAGTGATTTAGTTTTACCCTTGGTAAATAGGGTTTCAAAGGAGGAGGTGATCTTACTGGATGTAAAATAAGTTCTCTGAAGTAAAAGGTTATTTTTAAAGTGGTTTTTACCTTATTAGGGTTTTCCAATATAGATATTGTGTCACCTGTGTTATTTATTTCTTGTAAGTACATTTTTATTTACTTATGCTATGATGTAATCTTTATTTAAATATTTATTGTAATATTATATAATATGTAAGTTGATTAAATCTGTATTTATTAGAATCCTCAAATTCCAACATACACTACATAGGAAGAGGAAGTCTATTATATTCCATTCACACATGCTATACATTTCTACATTCTAGCTAAAACTCATTATCAAATGTAACTTACACAAGGGAATCTTAGGGCAACATTCTTACACACACACACACACACACACACGCACACACACAAGAAATACATAGAGTATGAGATATAGTGTAGTTATCGGTCGTAATTTTACTCTTGGAGTGACCATCAGGGTCAGTTCGACTCCTCATTTTGCATTTTAATTTTTGGGTTCGATGCGGTTTGTGGGCTTGTGCAGGTGAACTTCTCTTTTGTAGGTTACAGGTATCATCGGTGATCAAGAAGTGAAATATCATGAGATCATCAATGAAAAAATTTGAAACCCTTATGACATAGAAGAAAGCAAACCTTGATCTCCTGCACATTCATCGGCACCTAGATTCAGTCACCAGATCCCAGGTGCTTATGTCCTGCATTGGGCACCCATGTCTGACATTATTCATGAGTTCTACAATTTATAAGGAGCAGTTACGACATTGTTTACATCATGTCCAACACTTTACCTTGCCCAGACCATTTCTAGATTACGCAGATATCAACTAAGTCTTCTTACCTCTCCTTCTTTCTTAGGGTTTTACATTATTACTTTCTTATTTTCTTGGATCTTATTGTGTATTATAATTTTGTACAACACTAAGAACAGTAGTTACTCTGCAATATAGATTTAATTCAACTTAAATTAAATCATTTGGTTAACCCCACTCATGATCAAACACTTGGATCCTCATTTTCCTATTCTACCTGATGTTCTTTCATGGCTCCTAAAAAATCCTCTAATCTCCTTACATGACTTACTTCAAATGCACCCACCTTGCAAATATGTTCTACAAAAATCCCTAGACACTATGTATCTCCCTTGCAATATTCCTCCTATACAAGTGAGTGCCATTTTTGATTGTCTAAATAGCAACTCTATTGGTCCTAATCCTCCAAATAATCCAAATATCTTAGAGTCAATTCAATCTTTACACCATGCTTTTCAAGACAAAATTCAAGTTATGGAAACCACAATTACATCTCTTAAAGTTGAAATCCAACATCTCAAGGATGATTATAAGGCCCATGCTAGTTGTTATGCTACATTTCTTATGTCCTCTACATGTGCTCATATCAGTGAACCATAAGTCTTACCTCTACCCACACATCTCAAGTTTGATCTCAATGTTAAGAAACACAATGTTCTTCCTCAGAACCTCACTCACCAATTGACCAATTTTCCAACTACTCATTGTTATCCTCCTTACCAGCTTTCCAAATACCAAGGTCTCCCATTTTTAACTATCATAGAATTAATGGAAATAACGACAATGATTGTTTTTCTTTAAAATGAATAAATGAACACCTTGAGCATCAAGGTTTTATCTCATTTGTTGCACAACATTCTATTTCATGGTCATCTTCCATTGTTAAATCCCAATGGGCTCCTAAATTTTGTCCTTCCATGTCTCATGAGCATCAATCACTAATGTTCCTCCTCCCATTATTCAAGATCCACCTATCTAACCCATTCCAACTAAGTAATTGTTGACTAAAATGAGCTCACACTTCATTTTAGGCAACTGGTATCGATTTTCTCTTAAAGTGCTTCAATTTTTTTTAACATGTTTTAAGCACTTGGGAACCTTCAAATCCATAAAAATCACTTATTTTAATCCTATTTGGGTTCACCTTTCTCTAAACACCCCTTCACTTAGTTGAAAAAATCCCCTTTTCCCAAAAAATCTTAAAAAATCCTTCAAAATTTGCATTTTTCTCAAGCCAGGGGACTTTTTTGCAAAGTGCACCGAGACATGGAACTTTTTTGCAAAGTGCACCAAGCTAGGGAACTTTTTTGCAAAGTGCATCAGGCCAGGGAACTTTTTGCAAAGTGCACTGAGACAAGGAACTTTTTTGTGAAGTGCACTGGGACAGGGAACTTTTTTACAAACTGCACCAGGACAAGGAACTTTTTTGCAAAGTGCACCAAGTCCGGGAAAATTTTTGCAAAGTGCACTGGGACAGGGAAATTTTTTGCAAAGTGCAAATTTCAGACTTGGGGAAGTTTTTACATAATCACATTTTTTAATGTGCAATCTTCATATGCTCATAAATTTTGATTTGAGCAACAAAATAAGGAAACATTTATATCGTCAGAAAGGTATTGAAGAGTACTACATGATTAATGAATTGATTGTCCACATTAAAGTGTTTTAATGATGTGAAATTTCAAAAAAATGATCTCAGGTCATTTTCAGGTATATGCTCTATAAAGTTTAATGATGCCCATGTTGGGTTTGCAAACTTCAATGATGATTAGTCCTGGGTGGTTGAAGAAGTGGTTGGGCTCTTTAATTTCATATTTAATCTCTATCTTTTTCTCACTTATATATATTGTAAAAACACTTCTCATTTGAGAGGTTTTTGGGGGATATTCTGGTGTTCTACAAATGTAATGGATTATGTATATTCATGGAGCAATATAATTTTTATTTGTGGTGTTCTCTTAACCCTTGCATTTATTTTCTTGCATTCTCTTACCTCTCCATTGCTGTTGTTATATTCTATGCATACCTCCTTTTATTTGTAGGTTTATGATGTTGTGTTTCATGGAGATTTGGTGGTGAATGGATTTGGTTCTATGTCATAGTTGTTTTGTCTCTCCCTATTCCATTTTATTCTACTTCTCTCTTAGCAGGATATTTGCACACCCCATTTTTCTAGTGTTATCACCTCTATTAGTGTAGGATTTCCCTTTCATGAATCTTTCTAACCCTCTCTCTCTCTCTCTCCCTGGTTCCTTGGAATGCTTAGTTTAGGATTAGTTAGCTACAGTTCCTTTCTTAGGAGTTGTTTTAACATTATGATTAGGTAGAGGAACCAACCTTCTCATGAGGTCCATCTCAAGTATGGAAGTACCACAATATTAGAGATGGTCCAATGTTAGCAAAAAGTAGAGATCTGCATAGACAAATCTCAGGGTTCTACATTTTTATGATAGCATTTTTGGCACACCCAGTGGGACAGGTTTGAAGCACCTTACCACTTCATTTCATCAATTTTGTTGTGTTCTTGATGAAATATCAGCCTTTGGAGGAACTTTTAAACACAACTAGCAACTCCACTGATCTAGATAACCCGTCTATGTGTTGCAGACCTTTTCTGTCCACCCATTTTCATCCATTTTTCTCTCCATACCTTCCATTTTCCTTCCATTTATGAAGTTGTGCAATCATGACTTCATTTACATCATGGAATTCACACTTGCAGCAATAACAATGCCATTCAAATCCACCTCTAAAATGTTACAACACACCTCCAGATCAGTTTTATGATTAGATTCAGAATCACCCTGCATATCCATATAAGAAAATTATAAGCCAGTTTGGTTATTCACCAAATTTTGAGGTTTTTCAAGAGCAAGGGTATGCAAATTTTGGAAACCATTCCATACCTGAAGATTGGAAAAATTCAAAGAATGAAAAAGAGTTTGGAAGTTGTCAAGGGAATATTACAAATACTATAAGCTAGACAACCTGGTTGTAGGCAGCCCTGTCCATGGGGAATTCCAATTCCCAGGTTGTTTAGTCCACAATAGAGGATTGAGGTAATGAGTGAATTTCTCATTCAAATGATTGGTTTCATTTCTTCCTGCAAGCATCATAGGTTAATGGACCTAAGATTGAAGAACCCTGTCAATGGGATGTTCCTAAAGCTTTGCCATGTCAATCTCCAATGCCTATCCATGACCAACCATCCAAGCCTAAGGTTAAAAATCCTAGCTTCACATCTATTGCTCCCATTGTGGATTCTATTTCTTCACCTTCTTCCCTTCCACCTCATCTTGAATTATCTACCCTTTTCCCTTCCAAAAATCCTTTCCCTCCTCAACAATAAGATTATAAAACTTTCCCTTTACCACCAACTATGCAAAAATTAGTTGTGACCTAACCCACCCCTCTTGCATTCCCAAGTCCATGTTGGAAAGATGAGACTCAGAAAACTAATAAAGAGCAGCGAGAAGAGGAGCCCAATAGAGAAGAGATGATTAGAAAATTGAGAAAATGGGATTTAAGATTTGGAATTGACAGAATTCCCTTGATGGTGAAGCCATTAAAAGAGGTCAAGGTTGAAGAGCAAGTGGTGGATAAGGCTGATTTTGTAGCAGCAACAGAGCAAGGAGGAGAAAGTAATTATCAACAATCCAATTACTTAGAGTGTAGCATTCGTGATGGCACTATATCTTCACTAGTTATTGATCCATTACCTACTGCAAATTCAGTTGAAGAGGAGGAGAAAAAAATAGCTCACAGTTCAGATGAGCACATATAGGAGAACCTTGCAGATTTAGAGGACTTAAACGATGAGAACATTACACAAGATATTTCAGATCTCTCTCCAATTTCATCTCTCCAAAACAATATTTTTGGGATAAGTTTGAACTCACAAGATTCATGTTTGATGATGAAGCTACCCATGATGAACAAGTTATAGATTTGAAGGTCATCATGCAAGAGGGAGAAGCCTTAGCAGAACAAGACAACAAAGAGCTTGATTGTTTATCTGACTTGGAGGAGAGATTTGATGGGGAGGAACCTAAAATACACAGGGAATAATACTTCAATAGACTCAATATATTATTTTTTAGTATCTCTCATGAAATACATTAGGCTATTATATAGCCATCATAATAGAAAACCAATACCCTATTAAATAGAAACCCATACAAAAAAATAACCCGTTAATAGTGATATGGGTATAACCACAGAATATATTGTTATTATAACAATATATTCTACTAACAAATATTTACTAACAAACTAGTAAATACTAATTTACCAAATGGTAAAGCACCCACTATATTCATGTGAACATTAATATTAATTTCCTAACATTCCCCTCTTAATGTTTACATGGTAACAATAGAAATTTCACACTTCCTCTGCAACTTGCTGCCTATGCGCGTTCATGATCTTGACACACGCTCAAACTGAAGGTAGAAGAAGGAACACGTCAACTTCTTATTGACCAAGCACTATCGGGAACACATCTGACCGAAAAGGATGGGAACATGCTCAGAAACCATCTGCTTATCAACCAATCACTCCAGGGAACACATTTGACCTAGCAGTGTGAGAACTCAAGCAAGAACACATTTGAACAACCTTCAATGGTTTTCAAGAGGCTAACCACAAACCTAGGTATGAACAGGAACACATCTGACTATTCTACCTCATCAAGCCTCATGATGCTGCGTTTCACTGTGTTATTTGTTCTGCACTATGTTTTTGCATTTGGGGAAATAGGAATAGCCACATACTCAACTGAAAAACTGAAAACGGAACATTGGATCATGTTGATCATGTTCCCCCCTCAATGTGAACATTTCACTTATTCAACACAAAACAGGAACTCTGAAAAAGAATCACACTAGGTATCAAATATTGAAATCACACTCACACCATAAAATGTGCCACTAAATCAGTGAAGCGGCCCCGTCGTTGGTGATTGACGAGAGGTCACTAAATGACCTCCAACCTCCAATGCCTCCATCCTCCAGTGACATGCTGCTAACTCAGTTGAATTTGGATATGAAGCTCAACTGTTTCCACATTGTTTATTCTCTTCTTCCCTCCCGCAATGTGAAACATGTTATTTTTCCGGACGTTAGGTAACACCGAAAATGAGTCCGTGAGGCAATTTTATTTTTTTAAAAAAATTCAGACTTTTTACAATTATACGACTCTAACTCTTGACTTTGACAAAAATTCACAAATTCGACGATGACACCTTTGATTCAAACAAGAGGACTCGACTGAAAATTTAAAAAGTAATAAAATGAGATTACTTTTTAAATGAAAATGACTTTTTGATTATTTTGCAATAACATGATACAAAATAAGAATACAAACTCAAAAAATATGATATGACTACTTTGAAAACACACGAGACAATAATACTTGACTACACAATAATATGGGACTTACACGAAGACCACTTACAGTTAACACTTGAATGCGTTGTATTTGTTGCCAAACACTTCAAGGTTATTGTTTGCAGAATGGTCAAACATGTAGGAAATTCAATGCAAGAGATATTTGCATATCTGAAAGAGACACTTATAGCTAGGAAGTTGAGATTTTATGCTCACGTGGCGATATGTATACAAAAAAATTTCAAAAGATTGAATGGATACTCAGTTGGAGATGCAATTTGATCTAAATCAAATCATTTTTCCTATCAATACTTTTAACAGTCCATTGCTGCGTCATACCTTTTGAACTTATCTTAAAAGAATAAGACAAAACAATATATAAAAGATGGCTGGATAAACTGAAATAGACCGTAATAATGATGACTTCTGGTGGAGTCTCCAAGGAAAGGATAACCGTGGATTTCTCATGCAGGTGCCAAATCAGGAGACTTTGCGGACATCATTCAAACCATGATAATCTCAAACCAATGCAAAGTAGATTCTGCTGCAAACTTAAAGATGGTTGATACAGTAGATCTACTGCAAACTTAGAAGATGGTTGATAGAAAACCAATACCCTATAAAATAGGAACCCATACAAAAAAATAACCCGTTAATAGTGATACGGGTATAACCACATAATATATTGTTGTTATAACAATATATTCTACTAACAAACTAGTAAATACTAATTTACCAAATGGTAAATCACCCACTATATTCATGTGAACATTAATATTAATTTCCTAGCATTCCCCCCCTTAATGTTTACATGGTAACAATAGAACTATCACACTTCCTCTGTATCTTACCGGCTATACGCGCTCATGATCTTGACACACGCTCGAACTGAAGGTAGAAGAAGGAACAAATCAACTTCTTATCGACCAAGCACTTTTGGGAACACATTTGACCGAAGAGGATGGGAACATGCTCAGGAATCATCTACTTATCAACCAATCACTCCAGGGAACACATCTGACCTAGAAGTGTGGGAACTCAAGCAGGAACACATCTGAACAACCTTCAATGGTTTTCAAGAGGCTAACCAAAAACCTAGGTACGAACAGGAACACATCTGACTGTTCTACCTCATCAAGCCTCATGATGCTATGTTTCACTGTGTTATTTGTTCTGCACTATGTTTTTGCATTTGGGGAAATAGGAATAGCCACATACTCAACTGAAAAACTGAAAATGGAACATTGGATCATGCTGATCATGTTCCCCCCTATATGTGAACATTTCACTTATTCAACACAAAATAGGAACTCTAAAAAAGAATCACACTAGATATCAAATATTGAAATCACACTCACACCATAAAATGTGCCACCAAATCAGTGAAGCAGCCCCGTCGTTAGCGATTGATGAGAGGTCATTGAATGACTTCCAACCTCTGATGCCTCCATCCTCTAGTGACATGCTGCTAACTCAGTCAGATTTGGATATGAAGCTCAACTGTTTCCACATTGTTTATTCTTTTCTTCCCTCCCACAATGTGAAACACATTACTTTGCTGGACATCAGGTAACACCGAAAATGTGTCCGTGAGGCAATTTTTTTTTTAATTTTTCAGACTTTTTAAAATTATACGACTCTAACTCTTGACTTTGACAAAAATTCACAAATTTGACAATGACACCTTTGATTCAAACAAGAGGACTCAACTGAAAATTTAAAAAGTAATAAAATGAGATTACTTTTTAATTGAAAATGACTTTTTGACTATTTCACAATAACATGATACAAAATAAGAGTACAAACTCAAAAAATATGATCTGACTACTTTGAAAACACACGAGATAATAATACTTGACTACATAATAATATGGGACTTACACGAAGACCACTTATAGTTAACACTTGAATGCGTTGTATTTGTTGCCAAACACTTCAAGGTTATTGTTTGTAGAATGGTCAAACCTATAGGAAATTCAATGCAAGAGATATTTGCATATTCGAAAGAGACACTTATAGCTGGGAAGTTGAGATTCGATGCTCACGTGGCGATATGTATACAAAAAAATTTAAAAATATTGAATGGATACTCGGCTGGAGATGCATTTTGATCTAAATCAAATTGTTTTTCCTATCAATAATTTTAACAGTCTATTGCTGCGTCATACCTTTTGAACTTATCTTAAAAGAATAAGACAAAACAATATATAAAAGATGGCTAGATAAACTGAAATAGACCGTAATAATGATGAATTCTTGTGGAGTCTCCAAGGAAAGGATAACCGTGGATTTTTCATGTAGGTGCCAAATCAGGAGACTCTGTGGACATCATTCAAACCATGATAATCTCAAACCAATGCAAAGTAGATCTGTTGCAAACTTAGAAGATGGTTGATACATAATTATTTAGTGCATTTTTACAAAACTGCTTGATTGGCACTTGAAGAGGTGACAAAGTTTTTTTTTTCTAAAAACTTGTAAATATGGCGTCCACGTGTGGATTTTCTTTAGTCACATCCATTGTTTTGTCAGGACCGATGTTCCATAAAAGTTTTATTACCATTCACCATATTCAGGTTCTCAAAATATGACTGCATGGAATTTGATCTCCAATGTAGAAAATACTGACACCAAAAGTGCCTTCTATCATTGAGGAACAGTCTTCACTTTACACATGATTTGTGGCAGTATTTTGTGTTATGGCTTGGATCTCAGATCTGCCTAAATATGCCTATGTACCTTGATCATAGTGGACATGCAAATTTCCTCAATACCTGCGCTTCAACCGTTTATGACACATAAGCTTGAATAATGCGTCTTCTTTAATAACTACAAAATACACAGATCTAATAAAATGGTTGATTCTAAAAACAAAAAAACTTATGCACAAGAAGAAACCATATATGGGCAACCATGAATTACAATGGATCTGCCCTCATAATATTCAAAATTACATAGTCGCTCTGATACCAAATATTGGTATAGCAGTAGATTTACACAGGGAATAATACTTCAATAGACTCAATATATTATTTTTCAGTATCTCTCATGCAATACATTAGGCTATTATATAGCCATCATAATAGAAAACCAATACCCTATAAAATAAGAACCCATACAAACAAATAACCCATTAATAGTGATATGGGTATAACCACAGAATATATTGTTATTATAACAATATATTCTAATAACAAATATTTACTAACAAACTAGTAAATACTAATTTACCAAATGGTAAATCACCCACTATATTCATGTGAACATTAATATTAATTTCCTAACCAAACCCATGGAAATCATAACCTTTGTTGTTCCATCATTCATCTTTCAACATTAAGATTTTGCTACCATGGAAGAGAATGTGCAATAGTAGCCTACATTTCACAACATCCCTCTTCAATCAAGATTGGAGGAATTGAATTTTCCAAGCTTCACACCGGTTGAGGAGGAAGAAGGAAATAGTTATGACAACAATGCCAAATCAGTTATCAAGGCAGATAATGAGTTATTTGTAGATGAAGAACAGGGTCTAAATCAACATGCAAACATTCTCCTTTTCCAAGAGTGTCTGCGAGAAAACTCCATTCTTGAATTTGGGCTTCAGATTAATGGGAAAACTTCACAGATCAGACCTTGCCCAATCAAGTAGTTGGCTTCTTTGGAGTCAAAATCAGAGTTTCCACCAATCATGCTTACTTCCGAGCATGAGGATGAGATTCAAAGTACCAAAGATCAACATCAATTCCTCTCAAAACCAAATGCAGAGCAACTAAAAGAGGTTTTTGTCTTGTTTCCAGTTAATACCTTGATGAATTGGGTGAAAAATCAGCTCCATTTTAGTTTTTCACTCTTGTTCATGACCATGTTCATCGCAAAATCAATCGCATGGATGCATTTTGTGAGGAATACTACCTCTCACAACTTGTTGCAAGTTTTGTTTAGATTCTTTTGCCTCTGGTTAGAGTAGGGTAGGTAGGTTTACTTTCAGTAGAAGAAGCACATGTGCACACTTTGTATGTTTCCACTTTGGACATGTATGATTTTCCATTTTGTACATAGTTTTTGCGAGCCTTTTTTCCCATTGCACAGTCCTTTTGGAAGGTAGGGATGGTTTTATGAAAGAATCAGAAGATTTTGGGGGATTTTAAATCTTTATTCAAAGCTCCAAGAGATCAGCTTCAAATCATTACTAAGTTATGTGGGTCCGGGGATAAAATTAAATGTTTGAGATTATTATTTTCTCTGAGGTTATGTTGGACTCCATGCCCAATGGATACTTCAAGGCTACTGATCAACTTATCTAGTAGGAATATGTCCCCTGGAGGTCACCAAAAATGTTGACCAAAATGAGCTCACACTTCATTTCGAGCAACTGGTATCGAGTTCCTCTTTAAGTGCTTCAAATTTTTAATTTCTTACATGTTTTTAGCACTTGGGAGCCTTCAAATCCATAAAAATCAATCATTTTAATAATGTTTTGGTTCACCGTTCTCTAAAAACCCCTTCACTTGGTTGGAAAAATCCCATTTTCTAAAAAAATATGAAAAAATCCTTCAAAATTTGCATTGTTTGCATTTTTCTCAGGCAAGGGAATTTTTTTTGTAAAGTGCACCACGACATGGAACTTTTTTGCAAAGTGCACCAGGACATGGATCTTTTTTGCAAAGTGCACCAAGACATGGAACTTTTTTGCAAAGTGCACCGGGCCAGGGAACCTTTTTATAAAGTGCATCGAGCAAGGGAACTTTTTACAAAGTGCACGGGGACAAGGAACTTTTTTGCAAAGTGCACTGAGACAGGGAAATTTTTGCGAAGTGCATTGGGCCAGGGAATGTTTTTGCAAAGTGTACCGAGACAGGGAAATTTTTTGCAAAGTGTAAATTTCAGACTTGGGGAACTTTTTACACAATCGTAGTTTTTAATGTGCAATCTTTAGACACTCATAACTGTTGATCCAGGTAACAAAATAAGGAAAAATTTATATCGTTAGAAAGGTATTGAAGATTAATACATGATTAATGCATTTAACGTCCACACTAAAGTGATTTAATGATGCTCAATTTCAGAAAATGATCTCTAGGTCGTTTTCAGGTACATACTCTGCAAAATTCAATGATGCCCATGCAAGGTCCTGCAAACTTCAATTCTAATTAGTCCTGGTGGTTGAAGAAGTGGTTGGGCTATTTAATTTTAGATTTAATCTCTTTCTCACTTCTTTTATATATTGTAAAAACACCTCTCATTTGAGAGGTTGTTGGGGGATATTCTGGGCATGGGGAAACTCTGCCAATTTTGTTTTTCAAATTACTTGAGTTTTAAGACTTCTCATGGGCTCTGTAAATGAAATTGTGCCTCTATTATAAAAATGTAATGGATTGTGTATATTCATGGAGAAATAAAATTTTTGTTTGTGGTGTTCTCTCAACCCTTGCATTTATTTTCTTGTATTCTCTTACCTCTCTATTTTTGTTGTTCTATTTTTTGCATACCTCCTTTTATTTGCAGGTTTATGATGTTGTGTTTCATGGAGATTTGGTGGTGAATGGATTTAAATCTGTGTCATAGTTGTTTGGTCTCTCCCTACTCCATTTTACTCTCCTTCTTCCTCAACACAATATTTCCATACCCCCTTTTTCTGATGCTATCACCTCTATTAGTTTATGATTTCCCTTTCATGCATCTTTCTAACCCTCTCTCCCCCTGGTCCCTTGGAATCGTTAGTTTAGGATGAGTTAGTTGAAATTCCTTTCTTAGCAGTAGTTTTAGCATTAGGATTAGGTAGAGGAACCATCCTTCTCTTGAAACCCATCTTATGTATGTAAGTCCCACAACTTTAGAGATGGTCCAATGTTAGCAAAAAGTGGAGATCTAGATAGACAAATCTTAGGGTGCTATTTTTTTGTGATAACAACAACCTCCTCTCAAAAATTTTCCTCCATATCCTCCTCCTATTAAGTAACCCCTCTCAAAATGCATACTCTATCTCCTCCTCCTATCAAGCAACCACCTCTCAAAATCCATCCTCGATATCCTCCTCTTGTCAAGTAACCACCTCTCAAAATATGTCATCCATCCCCTCTTCCTATCAAATATTTTACGACATTACCAATTCCAAATAAGCGACCACTCACTAAGATGACCTCTTTAAACTTCCTTCTTTCAACCCAAAATCCAACCCTAGTTCTACTCTTGCTCTTATCTACCATTGTGACGACAATATGATTTCTTATGATACATTTCAATCCCCATCACCATCACAATTTCTTTCTTTCATTATCACATAGCTCTCCATCATCGACACACTTGGGGGGAAATTCACTTCCCCCCTTTTTTAGCACTATTAGTTTTTTCTAGCACCTACTAGCATACTTCACGCTCGCTATGACTAATCTTCCTACGCACCCTCATACCCTTAGATACATGCATTGTATCATCATTACCATATAACGCACTTTTGTCCCACGGTTCATACTTGACTGTTGAGGGCCAAGTTTTGAAAAGAATCTCACATCATTCACACTTCACACTTTGTGCTTCATGATACATCTTTCTAGCATCTACTTTCGCACAACACACTCATTTCCCGATGATGCGCTCTTGTTTTATGGTTCATTCTTGATTGTTGAGGGTTCCTATAAATGAACCTCATCTCATACACATATATTGGGGGCATGCTTCTCCTATCATCTTCAAACTTTGTATTCCATATCATAACACTCATACATTACATTTTCATATGTTGATTTCTTTACTCTATCTAGCTTTTGTGCTTCAATGTTACATTTTGCGTACTATATTATCTAGATACTCACTATGTCATTATTTTTATCATACACACATACACGTTCACTTGGTATCTAGTTGTGAATGTGGATCTCTTACAGGACCTTACACACTGCAATGATGTTTGGCACTGTACATTTTACCAATACCAATGAGGCTCCTAGGGGTATCTACCTTTATTACTCTCACACATTACAAGTGTTATTATTTCATCATTTACTATTTATTCATTACTTTCCATTGATACATACATGCCTCAACATACTATTTATCTTTCTAACATGTTAACAGGTGCTTCATGTGTAGAATTTTCCTTGCAGGAAACTTTACAACCATGGTTATTTGATGCATTTTGCTTGTTCTTGCTTGCTATTATATGATTTCTTTTGGTCACTTCGGCCCTAATTTTCTTGTGACATTGTGAGCAATGTCCCATGTTTGAAACCCTCTTTTCACGGTCTATATTGTATGCACACTTGCTTATTACATTTTCTTCTCTTGCATGCTAGCTTTTTACTACTAACACATGTTATTATCCACTTTGTTTACATGTTCCTTGGTTTCTACCATGGACATCCCCTACCCCTGCACGAATCCACTTCATATCAACATCAAGTCCTCTCCTTTGGGCCGCATTCTGCTACTATCTTCACATGCACCCTAAACAAAGGAGGCATACATTGGGTGAAAAAACCACCCCTACAACAACTCAGAGCTACAACACAACACATGACAGTAAAAAATCAGCACATAAACACAGTCACAGAATGGCCTAGAATTTGACTTGGGTCCAAAGCATAGTACAGACATCAGTGCCCAGATTCATACACTAACACCTAGGAACTCCTGACCTCCCCTGGGCGTTAATTTCTTGGGGGCAGATATAGTCATCTTCTCATATCAACACAATTTACATAAGAATTCAAATCAATTATACAATTACAGGCACAATCCTCCAGCCACATAATGCATTTTATCTCCTTCAATCGGTATAATTCAGAACTAATTTAGAACTAATTTTAAACAACCAGAATAATATGAACAAGTTGGGATGCACCATTATAGTGGTGTTTATCAAAAAGAGTTATGGAAGGAGAGTAAAACTAGACCTCTCTCCCTAACACTTGCTTTTTGGTGTGAGATCACCCAAAAAACTCAATCTTTGTGTGATATCACCCAAAAAAACTTGCACTTGGCATGAGATCTCCAAAAAAACTTGTTATTAGAGTGAGATATCCCAAAAATCTCAATCTTCATATCATTTAAGGACACATTTCTATCCTTTCACTCTTTTACATCAGATGCACACTTTCCTTTACTACTACTTTTACATACTTTTGTATGTTTTACCCATATTTTTCATATACATGACTTTGAATACTCTTTATGTCTTCTTTTACAGGTTCATCCTTAATAAGAAAAAATAATCAGCCTATATCAACAAATATAAGAACAATAGGTACACGCAATGCATACGCTTCACCCCTAGGGTAACTTCCCTTTCCTAATCTCCACACTTCATTTTGCAATCATTCCACACTTCACTTGTTCAATCGGCACGTTATCGCCTAGACTCTACATGGATCATAAGGTACACATCTTTTATCTACTTTATGTTATTGAGTATTCCCTCAACAACATAAAGTGGGGGAAACTTTAGACAAAAAATCACACACTTGGGTACATTTCTAGGTCTTATAAGCATACTAGCATTTACATGATTCCTAAGCAAGAAAAATAGTGGTTGATAATTGTCTTTGGCCTCTTTTTTCTGTCTCTTGTTTTCTATTTTTCCTTACACACCCTACAACCCAGATGTAATTTAACTTGTTTATACTTCATGGCTTTAGACACTAGCACCTAGGAACTCACATCCCTCTTGGGTGTCCCTAACCCTTTCTGACCTTACTCACTCTTTTTGGGTATTTTCTATCTTTTGGGCATCTTTTTCACTTATGGGTTAGCCTTCTAGCTGTCAATTACAAAATTCAAACAAAGGAATCATATAAATACATAGTTATATGTTCAAAATGAGGAACCAAACACTAAGCATTAATATCATCACCTAAGCTTGCATTCGAAAGGTATTAAAGCACTTGAAAGGCATCCATTTAGCATTCATTCAAGGGACAAGGGATGCATCAATTCCGCATACACTGTATAAGAAGGAGTAGTATATTATATTCTATTCACAAATGTTATACATTTATATATTCTAGCTACAACCCACTATCAAGTGAAACTTACACAAGGGCATCAGAGGGCATCATTATTACACACACAAAATAACTACATGGAGTATGAGATGTAGTGTAGTGCTCGATTGTAAGTTCACTCTTAGGGTAACTGTTGAGGTCAGTTTGAATCCCCATTCTACATTTTCCTTTTTTAGGTTTGATACGGTTTACGTGCTTGTACAGGTGAACTTCTCTTTTGTAGGTTATAGGTATCATCGATGATCAAGAATTGAAATATCATAGGATCAACAAGGAATAATTGTGAAACTCTTACGGCATAAAATAAAGAATACCATGAGCTCCTACATAGTCACCAATGCCCAAATTCAGTCACCAATGTCTAAGCACCTTTATCCTGCACTAGGCATCCCTGTTTGACCTTATTCCTGAGTTCTAAAATTTACAGGGAGTAGTTATGATGTTGTTTGCATCTTGTATAATACTTTTCCCTTTCCAGACCATTTCTAGTTTACTTGGATATCAGCTAAGTCTTCTTACCTCTCCTTATTTCTTAGGATTTTACATTAATACTTTTTTATTTGCTTGGATCTTATTGTATATTATCATTTTGTACAACAATAAGAACAATAATTACTCTCCAATATAGATTGAATTCAAATTAAATTAAATCGTTATGAATGTATGTAGGCACAATAGATGTGACAATACTAGATGAGGTGTTAAGCGCCTGAAAAGGATACTCTTCATTGGACTATTAGAATTGGGCATCATATGAATACTTATAGGTAATAAACACATGAAGAATCCTACCATTGTTAAATGGATGCTAGAAAATGTACTAAGAGAAAATAGAACACATTTTAACCTAATCTTGACCAACATCATTAAGCTCATCCTCATTTATTTCATTAGATCCTATGGGAGGAACAAGTTAATATTAATTTTTAGGAGGATCTAGGTTAGAAATAAAATGTTTCTCATCATTGTGGATCTTATAAGACATAGAAGGTCTGCCCTAAAAAATAAGAGGAGATAAATCCATAATCTGAATACACTTTCTAGGTGTGATTGGGAGTTTAATACGCTCAATAGGTGTATGATTATTCTAATTAAATTGTTAGAATTACATATAAGAAATTAATGCACAAAGTGAAGAGGAAACTCTAGGGATTTGTGGCAGAAAGGATGGTTTAGAATATGGTGACCTGAGCCAAATAGGTTAAGGGGTCGATTAATAAGAAGGTTCATTAAATGATTTAACTTTGATAAAATAAATAATAAATGGGAAATTTAGTTATTCTTCTACTTATTTGCATATCGAGTTAGGTTTAGAATAGGATTTATTATGCATATTATTAATTGACCGTTAATATTTATATGTGGACAAACATATAAAGAATTTAAAGATAGATTAATTAAAACAAGGTAAAATATAATAAAACATAAAAAAATGAGTGAAATCATCTCTTTCACTAGCATGAAAGATGATATGGGTGTGAAAAAGGGATGAACTTGCTATAAATATCCTACATATGTTTCATCTCTAGTTTAGGAGTTGTATTATACACATTGATAAACCATTTCTTTTGAACCTAATCGTTTGGTGGTTCTGTCCTATTGGATGATTTGGTCATGATATAAAATGTCTCTTTGTAAATTTCTAAACATATGTGAGTGAGTGGTATATGCCTCACTATGGAATATTAATCCTCGAGAATGTGTGAAACCCTCTATAATCAACCAAATTGACCTAAAAACATAACCCAAGGTAAAAACCCTCACAAAAACATTAGTGGTTGGGTTTAAGTGTAATCTATAAACTATACATGTTGACACTAATCCAAATACACATAAGATTACATGTAGTTATCCACCTAGAGATTTGGAATATTGCTACATTAATGCATCTATATTTGATAACTAGGTCACTTGATAACACTTAGTAATGAATTTATTGTTTGTGTTTGACTTAGGCTTGAGGGATATTGATTTAGGAAGATTGAATCTTAAACATGGTTCAAACCTGTGTGGGCTATTCTCTTACTATTTTTTTATTTATTCAAATTCATGAGAGATTTGTTTCCTTTTGAGTGATTTGCGCAAGGAAATCTTTGTTGGATGGTTTGGTTCGGGAGAAGAATACAATGTTGTAAAGTTTTGTAGATGAAAATTAGGATAAGTGGATTATTTTTTATAAATGTGAGAATTTATGTTGACATTTGAACTAGGAGAATGCACACAATAGACGTTAAGCCAATACTAACATTATTAGTTGATAAATTACCAAATTTAGGTGCCTAAAATAAGTAACATGAATACCTATTTAGATTAAAATATATAGCCTAAAGTTTCCTATATAATAATAATTCTCTTCCACAAAACTAGGCCCATAACCCTTTACAAGGCTCATGAAACATTTCAAACAAGTTTTACCTTGTAGAATAACTCTTGTGCTGCACTGACGACAATTTTTACACATTTTTATGCTCCCATAATTCTTCCTTATTCATTTCACCATGAAGTAGGATTTTTCATCTTTCTGATGCTTGGGATATGATATTCCAACACTTCACGAGGATCCCAAAAGTTTTTTTAAAAATTGACTCTCTTTTTAAGAACATCATTTCCCAATGCCTTACCCAAAAAGACTCAATATTGTTTAATTTGTTCCTAAACTCAATTTTATTTATAGAATATTCCTAAACCACCTCATATAACTTTATGTATCTTCCACACAAATCTTGGATGATTTTAATCTTCCCTGTACACCTACGAAGGATGTTCAACAGTGACAAAAAGACCAAAAATAGCCTTTTTGAAGCCTCTGAGAGCATTATGCTTTCTTAGATCTTAGTAGCTTCAAGAAAAAGCTACAGAAAATTATTTACACATGAAACACACTTGAAAATATTTTTATCTTGTTCCTCTCAACCATAATGAGGGTGACACAGTTGAAAATATGGTTCAACAAAAGGTTTACAATGACCATGAAAGGGGATTTTAAGTGTGGGTTTAGTTGTCATGAACAAAATAAATTTTACATGCTCAATTTTTAGCATGACAATAAAAGCATCATATGAACTTGTGGAAACTACAATCCAAGCTATTAGATATGTTCCCTTTGATAGAAGGAAGCCAATACCATCAAACATTGATGATATAATTGAAGATACATGGGAATAATTTAGAAAAAAAAACATCCTAAGGAATTCACACAAGAGCCCCTTGGGGCTGGCTAGGTCATCTAGACCAATAGGAAAACCAATTATAGGGAAAAAAAAGGGAAAAACAAGGTACATGAGAAAATAATTCCGAAGGTATGCAAATGGAAAAACCGAGAAGAAAAAAAAATCATCTCCATAGGCCCCACACAAGAGACAAAAATCCTGGGTACCTAAACAAGTGGTCATGGAACAATAAGAAAGTGATGAATCAAATTATTTAGGTGACTAGCTAATGACAACTCTAGGATTAGATAATGAAGGACCCCTACAAGAAAAACACTCCCCCACAACAAAAACAAGAAGATTAGATTAGACCAGAATTCATAGGGGCTATCAAATCATTGGAGGAATATCAACTCACAAGGTTAGCCTAAAAATTCTACAAAATATAACACAGATTACCAAACAACATGAATCCAGCTATGTAACTCAACAAATTATTATGGTAGAGGCAACACTCTATTACTTAAAGATATTTTCATTAGTAATTTAAGGCATAATCCATTTGTTTTTTCACTCCTTACTAAAATAAATAGAACTACAAATAAAGCTAGCGGAGGAAATCATATTGGAAGGATTTGAGATAGAAATTCAAGAATTGAGAAAAAAAATAAAAAGAAAATGTCGAAGGATAAGATCAGCATCAAGGAAATATAGTAACTATTTGATAGTGCATAAAAAAATAAGAGGAAAATAAAAGAAAGGAGAAAGAGGAGGAAGACATGAAAACAAGAGAGGAGGAAGAAAAGAAAAACATAGAGGAGGAAGAAGAGAAGATGAAGGAGGAGAAATAAAAAAGTAGAAAGGAGGAGGAAGAGAAAAAAATAGATGATGAAGAGGAGAAGAAAAGAAAAATATAAGAAGAGTAGAAGAAAGAGGAAGAAAGGAAGAAGAAAAAAGAGGAGGAGGAGGAGAAAAATAAGAGTAGGAGAAGCATAAAAGAGATGAAGAGGAGAAGAACAAGAAAGAGGAATAAAATAAGAAGAAAACACAAGATGAGGAGAAGAAGAAAAGATAAGTAGAAAAAAGAGGAGGAGAAGAATAAAGAAGAGGAGCAAAAGAAGAAGAAAAAAGAAGAAGAGAGACAAAAGAAAGAGGAGGAAAAAAATAAAAAAGATGAGGAGAACAAGAAGAAAGGGGAGGAATAGAAGAAGAATAAGAAAGAGAAGGAGAAAAGAAATAAGGAAGAAAATTAGGAGGAATAACTAAAAAAATCTGCATAAACACCATCCACATAGAGCACATTGTAAAGTACTCCAAGCACGTTACATTGTTGGTATCTCACGGACCTGCCCATGTTGGGCCTCCGCAAGATTCCTTAGCACTTATCAAAAAGGTATTGGCACAAATAAAATATGCTCAAATATTCCAACTACAACATGGGGTAGTAGAAGAAATGAAGGGTGCATAGTGGACCTTAACAAGTTAACCCCATGCAAAAATCAAAATTCAGTAGCATCCTCAAAGAAATCTCAAAAAACAATTGGTAGCGGTGTATGGATCTAGAAGAGACAATGGAGAGGATGATTGTGCAAATCAAACCATTTAGACTTCAATATGTAATGGACCCCACTTTACCAATAAAAAATAGGTCTGAGAAAATGCTACAATATTTTTGAGAGATTATTCTGCGATGATCAAAATGGTGACGCATGTACATCAACAGGGTTGCACTCCAACAGTGATAAGAAAGATCTAAGTAACCAGCAAGAAAAATTGAAAAACACATAATCATTCATAGAAAGAATAAGTATACTCACTTTCATAAATAAAAAAGAGGGTACATATAGGAGTGTTATGTAACTCCCATGCCTAGAAGAATATTCTCTCCAAGAGAGAAAATATAGGATTTACTATTTTAGATATGTAAAGTAAATCCTATGACTCCAAAATGCATATGAAAATGAAAGAAAATATTTCATATGTCATATGACCTTATGACTTATGATCTCACCTAAGTGAGATGAATCACCATGTGAGGTGGACAAAACCCCAAGTGAGGACAAAGCAAGTCACATGCACCAACACCCGTCTTCATCGAAGCTGAGATAAGGGTAAGGAAAGTAAAAAAAATAACTCCCCTAGGCAAATAAGAAAGATGCACTATATGGGTTCCAGAAACAAAAGGCCTAATAATGTACCCATGTATAAACAACATATTTCTTGAAATAAGAAGTGAAGAGGACTAGAAAAAATAAAGAAGATGGGCATCTATAGAAGAGCTCATCCTAAGAAGACAAGGCAAGTGAAGGAACTTTGCTTCTTTGAAGGGCTTGGTGAAAAAATATGCAACCTGATCATAAGTAAGATAATTCTGCATGTCGATGATTTTGTTGTGAATCAGCTTTCATATGAAGTTCATATGGATCTTTATGTGCCTCATTCGTTGATGTTGAACCAGATTTTGGAAAATTGAGATGGTGTTCATGTTGTCACAACAAATGATAGTAGGCCATCGAAAGTGAATACCAAACTCTGGCAAGATTCCTTGTAACCAAACAGCTTCCGTGGCAACATCAACTGTTCCTCTGTACTCTACCTCTATAGATGATATCATCATTACATTTTGATTCTTGCTAGATCAACTAACAGGACCCAAACCAAGAGAAAAATTGTTACATGAGGTAGGTTTTTGTTGATCCAGACCACTAGCCCAATCTGATTTAGTAAATCTAAACAAATCAATATCTTCCCCTCCTAGATAGTGAATGTCATATGTATAAGTGCCATGAACATATTGAAGGATCCTCTTCATTTCTCTCTACTATAGCTCATGGGGATCCTTCATAAATTTGGACATGATCCCAATAACATACGAAAGATCCAGATGAGTGTGAGTTAGGTAAATCAGGCTCCCCACTAACTACCGATAAAGGGTACCATCAACTGTGGGAGTAGAACAATAAAAAACTAACTTAACCTTGGAACGGAAATGAGTAATAGAAGGCTTACAATCATTCATGTGAAACCGAGTGAGAAATTCAAAAGCATATTTAGGTTGCACAATCGTAATTCCCAAGTCACTTTGGGAATTTGTAATCCCAAGAAATTAGTGAAGTAAACCTAAGTTTGACATAGATAACTTGTTGGCTAAGGTAATCTTCATAGAATCAATGATTGAGGAAGAGATGCCTGTAATCAACAAGTCATCAAAGTATAGAATGAGAATGAGAATCTTCACATAATCAATTATCGAGGAAGAGATGCTTGTTTAAGGCCATATATATACCTATTTAACTTATAAATGAGGGAGGAATCATGGACAAAACCCAATGGTTATTCCATATAGATCTCTTCTTATATGTCCCCATGGAGGAAAGAACTCTTAATGTCCATCTGGAGGAATTTTCATTTGTTTTCAACAGAGATGGTGAGGTTCAGTCATATTGAAGTCATCTTCACAATGAGAGAAAATATTTTTGAATAATCAATCTTAGTTACCTAGGATAATTCCTTAGCTACAAGTTGCGATTTATACTTCTCAACATTCTCATTTTCTCCATATTGTGTTTAGTAAACTCAATTACACTGAACAAGTTTACCTCCTTTTTAAAGAGGCGTGAGATCCCAAGTATTGTTCTTCATGAGAGAGGAATACTACTCATCCATGGTAGAATCCCACTGAGGAATCCCATAAGCCTCCTATTTGAGTGTTTTTGTTTCTCTAATTTAGGTCTCTCTCTTTTTGTTTTTTGTTTTCCTTGTGATGAGAGAAGCCATGGAATTTTTTTGGGGATCTGAATTGCACAAAATAAAATGTGTGCAGGGCATTTTTGGAAACTGTAAGCGACTATTGTGCCCATCATGCCAAATATATTGTCATGATTGTTAAGAAACCCAAGCAGTGAATGTACTCATTATTCTTCCAACTATTTTGTGCTATATTTTGCTATGGCAAGTTTTTTTAAAACATGGATGAGAAATTGTGCGCAAAAAGATATTAAGAGAGGAGATGGAAAAGAAAACTACTTTAAAGTCTAGGAAAATTAGATTATGAATTTTTTAAAACTTTATTTTATAAATTAGATATTGTTGTGGTCAGAGTGATAGAATTCAGCTGAGGTAGAATATTTACACTATCCTTGATTATATAATTTTTTAGTATATTAAATAAGAATATTATTAATTTAAAAATACCATTAAATATGATATAAGGGGGGAATATTATAAAAATGAAGTGTATGTGGTTCTACCCTTTCATCTTTCCTTCAAAATAAGCTAGACTTGTGGCTCTTCCCTCTAATCTTCTTATGAATTTAAATACTAGAGTTGTTTGTTAGGGTTTGTCACTCTCTCTCTCTCTCTCTCTCTCTCTCTCTCTCTCCTTTATTTTTGAGCATGTATGTTTTATAAGTGGCAAGTTTATATATGTTGCAAATTATGATGGAGAGGATAGTAATGAAAAGTTTTGTTTTTGTCGATAAATGATGATGGTGGGTTCACTTTCTCTCTCAATGATAATTCATTGCCATGAAAAAATGTTATGTGATCATTTTATTCAGATGAGTGTGGTTTAAGATAGACCTCAACCTTGTCCACTGATCAAAAAAGACTAAATATATTGGTTATATTATTAATTCAAATACATTTCACAGATGGGTTGGGGCAAGGGGGCTCTGACACATGTCAAAGAGACAAATGGGTGAGATGAAAGTAGGAGAGGAGGATGTCAATTACGAATAAATCAAATCCCTTCAAAATTTTTTATGTTTTTGCCAATGCTACTGCGACACGCGGATGCTCTCCGAGTGTTGTTTTCTGATGGTTACAGTGAAAAGTGTAATGATATCGGATGATGCATATTGCAGCACGGGATCCTATAAAGTATAAAATGGGGTGTCATTTTTTATAGGCATGGTTCGCGGTCATGAATGCAAGAGGATGGTCATGTGAATTCAAGATACTACTGAGGGTAAGTCACATATTCCGCTTTCACATGACACTCTTTTTTTACCATCTCTAAACCTATATGATGTTATTGATGTTATTTTTTGTCGCTTCTCTTCCACATTGTTGTGTATATCTACACACACACACACATATTGTATAGGGATAAAGTTACTGCTCAAATCCCCTCCTTAAAATCATTTGAAAATCTACTTAGAATAAATGTGGAGTTTTTATTACGTCATGGTAATTTCACAGGTGAGTTAGGGTGGGGGGTAGTGATTCATGTTAGAGAGATAGACAAGTGAGATAGAGTAGGATAGGAGGACATCGACTACGGAAAAAGAAGATCCCTTCAGAATTTCACACGCACCAAGCAAAATGTTTGGAATCAAACGATGCATGGTATAAGGAGATATAGGCAACTAACGGAAGTGTTATGAATTGAATAGTGTGGGGGACCTTGCAGCAATTTGTGCACCATGTTGTGATCTAACATAACATATGGTCAAGTCATCAGAGAGGCTTTCAAGGAAGGTTGGGTGTCGAACATGAAATAATAAGGTGGCAGCAAAGAAGCCTCGTTAAAATACGAGTACAGATTTAGATATAATTTTCATCAGCCCTTCAATAAATTTTGTGGAATAAAATGACTCGGTGTTTAAAAACTATACTCTTCATTCATGAGTAAACACAATCAAGATAATCACCAAGTTAGGATTAAATTCCACTCACATTCCTTCACTAAGATGAGTGTAGACACTAAATCACATACTTTGCATATATTTCTAGGTCCTGATCACATACCACTATTCATATGATTGCTAAGTGAGAAAATTATTAATTGACCACTGTCTTTGGCCTCTTTGCTTTCTTTTTGTTACCCTTCTTGGTCTTACACCCCTTTTTTCCTAGTCTAACTTTCGACACTTCCATTTTTCTAAGTCTAAACACCAACGCCCAGCCAGGATGCCAACGCTAGGTGCCCTCGTCCCCTCTGGGTGGCCCCGACCTCTTTGTATCGTGCTCACGTCTTTTGGGTCCTTTCTAGTAGTTGGGAATCTTTATTTCTTATGGGTCGGCCTTTTAATGGTTAATTATGAAATTCTTCCTAGGCACTTGACTGAGCGCTCCTTTGTCACCCTTGTTATAGGTCCTTTTAATTATTTCCCAATTAACTCATAGGTCCCATGCACCCAATTATCACATGCCATGCTAGTGGGTATCACTCACATACTAAGTGTCTTCAAATTGGATGACCCCCTCCGTGGGGTGAATTACCTTAGGATCTATGATGGAGCGCACATAGATTCTATCAAGGAATTCTTCCCCAATGGCTCTGTGTAGGGCATTGAATTCCCATTTTTCAAAGGGATGACCACCCATTCTTCCTTGTTTTTCAAAATTGATATATCCTTTGTTAAACCTTATGTCGGCATTATTCTTTGTAACATCATGGGTGCCCAAGCAATTTTGGAAAGTTGTCTGCCTTAGCAATGAGGGTTGAAAATGGAGGAAAATAAGACTTGGGGGTCCATTGAGATTTGAACAAGTTCGTCTATCGTATGAAGTATCCCCAATCAATTTCTAGTGCTCTATAGAGTCTTCCTATCTCATCGAGAACTAGGAGGAGGAGTCAGGATCAAAATCTATAGATTCTTCACTTGAGTGAGATGGGAAAAAATCCTCATTGTTACTACTATCAGAATCAAAAGAATCTGAAGCATGAGAAGAAGAAGGAGAAAGAGGATCATGAGGATCGAGTGGAGGAGGTGTCTCAACAACATCATCATCTGAAGACTCAGAGTCAGAATCAATGAACAAAAGGACCCCAGGGTGAAGATGAAGTAGAAGTTGATGATGATTTCGTAGAAAGGTTCAACATTATATATCCCTTCATGACATCATGATACCCTATAAAGATACAAGGTTGGAACTGTGGTTCTAAATCCTTACATCACTTTTTGGGAATTTGGGCCATAGCATTGGATCCGAAGACAAAAAGTGCTCAACATCATGTTTGCATCCAAATCAGGAATCAAATAGTGGTATCCCTCTTACTACCTTGTATGGAACATGCTTATGAATGTAGCACACATAATTCACAGCTTCAGCCCAATACTATGGTGGAAGGGTCTTCATGTGAATCATACACATGGCCATCTCCTTAAGCATTTAGCTCTTTCTTTCTTTAACTCCATTTTGTTAAGGTTTGTGAAGCAATTGTATGATCTAAAGTAATCCCTTTGGAAGTTAAAAAATGATCGAAACTATTTCTCACATACTTAACTCCATTTTCAGTTCGAAGAACGAATTCTCAGTAAGAGCCTTAAATTATCAAAAGTGATCGAAGAATTCATAATTCTTATTAAGAAAATACACCCAAGTGTAACGTGAAAAATCATCAATGAAGGTAAGAATGTAGAGATATCTAGTAAATGAAAGAGATGGGAAGGGGCCAAAAACACCACTATTAACAAGATCCAAGTGGCGAGAAGCTTTCCAACCCTTTCCTTTTCCAAAATTTCATTGGGGTGCTTCCCGAGGGTACAACCCTTAGAAAATTTGATGTGGGGTAGGCCTATTGACCATCATGTATTGGCTCAACTGCTCAAGGTAACGATGGTTAAGATGCCCAAAACACTCATGTCATATCTTGCTAACATCATCTGCATGAGTAAGCAAGGCAGGTGGGCATCGAATTAGAAGTAAAGTGGGAGAAGGTGTACAATCGATGACCGGTGATTCACCTTTCCCTCAACTACTATAGTTTCATCATGAAGCTCATGTCTCTCCACCATATGACACAATACATTCCTTGCATCGCCCTCAACCATCTCCATTTCAATATCAAGCACCTGTAAATTATACACAAAATTATAGACTAGGGGAAGAAAATTAACTACTCTATAATCGGATCGTATACATGAACTTTTCCCCTTAAATTGGAATCCTAGAGGAAAATTAATTACCGATAGGCTAAGGTAAAAGTTATTTTCTTGGTCTAGGGCTCTCATCCTGATTTTATTGAGATCCATTTCCACTATAGCTAACACTTTCGTTGTGCCTGCAACAGTCACCAAAGCGTCATTGGGTCAAATCACCATATCAAAAGTAGATTTTTTATAAAAGGAATAAAATTACTTGGGCCTTTCATGCAAAGAACGGAGGTTGCAGAAGGGCGGGCATGGAGGAGAATGAATTTGAATGGAATATGATCTACATGAATGAGAAAATCCCATTTAACATGCTATTTTTTAACCTTCACATGTATTTTCAAGATTTGCTCCTTGATTCAGCACTTTGTACAATTCAACATCTCTGATGTCCTTTTTCATTCACATCCTTATGGGCCACCCTTCACCTTTCCCTTTCCATCGTTATTCACATCCTTATGGGCCACCCTTCCCCACTTGTCTTCCGTCGGTCCTCTTTCTGAAGCAACCTCTTTTTGCCCCAAATGTATGTCACCCACTTATGTTTCCCACATTATTGAATTTTAGGGTTAGGTTCTGTTGGGTTTTAAAATTTTACTTTAACAACCACAGTCAGGGGATAGCAAGTCCCTCCTCTTTAATGGGAGAGGTTCCCTTATTGAAAGCAAGCAACAAAACTTATATACAAAAGTACAACTTTCAAAGTGTGGATTCCTGATACTTTGAAACGTTTCATGCTTGAAAGATCATCAATACGAAAGGATAGAAGAACTAAGGAGATGAGAGAGGAAGAACATGATAATACTTTCAGGAAATATAGATAATAGAGTATAACCTTATATGTATTGAGTAAGGGAGATGCAGAATAGAATCATTCACTTTCATAACATATATAATTCCATAGACACAAAGTTCCAAAAATCATATAAACAAGAACACAAAGTGTCTTAGCATGCAAAGATGGATGATTCGAAAATTTGAACAAGGAAAGAAGGAATTACAGAGGAAGAAAGGGAAAAAAACTTTTGTATTGATTGTTTTCGAATCTGTTACAATTTCAAGAATGCCAAGATCCCACACCGAACAATGACATAGAGAAGCCATTAAATAATATTCAAAAATGGTTACATTTGGTTTCTCGGTTCTTGTAGAAGCGTTAATGGCAGAAAAAATGATGCTCTGTAATGCAGCCGTTAAACCTATTTTGTAACTTCAAATATGAGCCACACGTGGAAAAGATTCGCTGAAGCGGGCCTGAAGGTGCCTTTTGCATTTTATGATTTTTATAGAGATTGTGTATTTTAGACATTTTGGTCCACCCATCCACTTTTGATACAGGCTTGACATGTGGATTTACTTGAATGGGGATAGAGTCGTGACTCACTTTTACAATTTTAACTCTTTTCAAAGAAAAGCTCAAAAAATCAAATTTCTCCACCAACCGCCTCTCCGCTTTGACTTTTCAACACGGGATCAAGACCCTAGTGGAGTCATGGATCATTTTATAACCTTTAACTCTCTTTTTGGAAATAAAACTAAAATTCCTAAAGAGCTCCGATGACCCACCTCCCCGCTTTTGAATTTTCAATGTAGACATCAACACATGGCTTCACCTAGGCATTAGCGGGGTTGCGCTTCACTTTATAACTTTACGCCCTTTTGGAAACAAAGGCAAAATTCCTAAAGTGTCCCGATAACCCGCCTCTCCATTTTTGACTTAAAAATGGCCACGTGTCCCTTTGCGGGCCTTAAGCATTATTTTTACATTTTATGCCTTTTGCCATAATGCCTCAAAACACAAAAAGGGCTTGCCTTTCCGCCTTTGACCTTTCAAAGCATCAAAACACAAAAAAGGGCCCGCCTTTCCGCCGCCGCTTGTTTCAGCCAATCAGGATCCTTCGGGGACATGGGGTCAATTTGGCACTTTTACAAATAATAAAAAGTGACAAGTTTAAAAGATAAACCCACCACGTCGCATCCAATTAGAGATGTCCACGTACCCGTGGATGTCATGATAGAATTTGATGCTCGTCATTCACGACTGTGGAAAAATAAAAATGGAAGGGAAAACCCCACCGTTTATGCCCGAATTTCAAATTGTTCTCCATGGAATGCGAAACTGCAAACAATACCAAGTTTGATGGGATCCACAGCCAAAGAGAAGGATTGACAATGACATTCGAATGAAGGAAAATATTTTCAAGCATCCAAAAGGGGAAATAGAAAATACTTCAAACTATGAAGACTGAAGAATTTTCAAGTGAAAAGGGTGAGATTAAAACCGAGAACCCACAACTTCAAAGCATGAATGTCTCCAAGGCACCAACTCAAAATTCAAAAAACTTGACTAGAAATGAGGGGGATTTTGAGGGCGACAATAACTGGCTCTTTCTGGGGATGGCTTGGCTTAGAGCAAAGAAACAAGGCAAGATCAAGAACCCAAGAAAAACTCTGGGAAGGTAGACCAATGCCTTATCCATTGGGCAAATAGAGTCAAAGGAAAAAATAATACAGAAGACAATACACATGGAAAGGAAACAAATCCAATCAGGGAAAGCCAAAAACAAAACACAAAAGAACGGCCAAAAACCAAAACACTGTACACAATATATAGAAGGACTACCTAATCACCTAGGACTTGAACAACTTCAAATACTGCCCACTATAAGAAAGTGGGAGAGAAGATCCATCCATATAATCCAAGTAGAAAGAATTTTCTCCAGAAAAGTTCCTGATTTTGAAAGGGCCATGCCAAAGAGAACCAAACTTACCATGGCTTCCTCGAGGTTCATGTCTTTTGTCCCATATCAGAACAATGTCTCCCACTTGAAAATATCTGGGTCTAGCCTGCATTTAAGAGTATTATAAGAGCATTCAAGCATTCATATAGCTCCACACAAGGGACAATGGAATGTCATTTCTGCATACACGCATATGAGGGGAAGTTAATTCTTTCATGCACACATCTATCTACATTTTATACATCTAGCTATTGTTCGTTATCCAAGTACAACTTTCACAAGAGCCATCTAGGGAAAAATTCTACACACACGCACATAGAACTACACGAGATCTGAGATGTAGTACAATTCTCATTTGTAAGTTCACTTTTTTGACAACCAAAGAGAGTCTGACCTCCCATTTTACATCTTTATTTATTAGGATTTGGTGTGGTTTTGGATTTTTGCAGTTGTTTATTTCTTATTGCAAGTTTCAGGCAAATAACAATGAAGTGCAACAACATACATGCGATCAAAGGTGAAAACCAGCGAACATCTCGTGACCTTATAAATTTGAATTTCATAGCTTCTGAGCAGTCACAAGCACCCAAAATAGGTATTTGTGCCCTTGACCCTACATAAGCACCCTGGTCTGGCATTTTTGACACTCCTGCATTTTTCTAGGTTCATTTGGGACACTCTGATTACCTATTCCATCAATCCCCCATCTCAGCACAACTTCAACATCACTACGAATCAGCTAAGTTTTCTTTCCTCTCTCTTACACTTAGGGTTTTACAATTATCTTTCTTATTGCTTAGGTCAGCTCTGCACTTCATTGTTCATTTATTTGCTTCTACATTGCAATATATGGTTCAACATAAATTATATTTTTTGTTAAATCAATGAGTGATTTGGTAAACCAATAGGATATTTGTAGACATATCAAGAATACTCAACACATGTTTAAATGTTCCACATTCTACTTCTACTAATCCACTACTGACAATTGAAACCAAAGTATCATCACCCACAGTGATTTGGGACATACCACATGGCTCAATATTAGAAAACTTAACATATGAAGAACCCATGTGGTGCGAGGCACCGAAATCAATGATCCATGTTGATAGAGGAACAAAGCTAACTAGCAGGGCCTTTCCTTTCTTCTTCTTAGATTTAGACTCCTTTCCTTTCGAAGACTCAGACTTCAGAGAATTTTTCTGATAGACTCAAGAATGCCTATATTATTATTCTCAAGTAAATGAATTAGGTAATCTATTTATTTCTTAGACATTTATGCTCTTCATGTCCAATCTTCTTGTAATAGGAACACTTACACTTTTTCTTCTTCAATTTGGGCTCAAAAGTAGAAGCGTTCATATTAGGTTTGGTTTGGGTTTGGCTGGTCTTGGTTTCCTTCTTCAGTTGGTCCTTTTTCTCTTTCTTCTTTACATATTTCTTATCATTTCCCTTACCAGTACTTGTTATAAGTGCATGTGACTTGGATTTAAGCTCTCCCATTTGAATCAAATTATCATGTTCTCGAATGAGTGTGAATGAAAATTTTACAAATTAGGGCATTTTCCAAGCAACCCTTAAAGCTTCTTACATGGCATGGAAGGTAGAAACAAAGACGGATTATTTGGGACCTAACTTAGAAAGAATTGACAAGATCAACTGTGCATATTTGTTCTTAACTCCACATTCTTATAAGAGCAATCTAGTATGGAAAAAAATTGAGAAGAAGGCCTGCAGGTTATCAAATTTGTTAGGAGTTAATCCTAGCAGTTTGTTTTCTAACTCACACGCTTTCATGTCATCTTGTTTTCCAAATATATCATCAAGTGTTTTCTAGGCTCTAGCGAGTGTTTCGAAAGACTCAATGTGGAAGAGCAAGTGAGGAGAAATGAACATACAGAGAAGACCCTAGGCTTTATCGCATCGGTTCAACAACTTAGATTTTTCAGGTTCATCATCAGGATCAATCTCAACTCCCATAGTGATGCGAAAAAACCCTTTACCCCTTAGTTTCATATTTATTTTAAATCTCCATTCAAAGAAATTAAATGGCGTTAGTAAAGGAATTGAAAGAGCATCCATCATGAGGAGAGAGAAAGAAAAAATGCAGAAAGAAAAAAAAGAAAAAGCACACCCCAGAATAATATTTTCACCCTTCTGTTTGTGGCACTTTATAGTTTAGTGTGTTGATTACAATCAGGTGCGAATGTGCATCGTGAAATAGTCATTCACTCACCTTACAATTAACATAATAACGCACAAGTGTGGAGACCACAATCAAGTTTCGTGCGACCGTGACAATTTGACACCGCAAACAAGCACAAAACAATTTGAAAACAAGAGAAAGGGAGAGAAAAACAAGTCATATGTAAGAAATAGTGTCTCACATCGCAAAAGAGACTCCCTTTCCGCAAGGCTGTGGTGAGCGCGCTCACTATCCTACAAGCAATAACAAGAGAGTTACAATGCAAAGATGACTCATAAATGAGTTTGAAAGCCTCCAAGATGCAATAAAATCCTCTAGAAAACAAAATGATGCTACACACCTCCTCAAATATTAGTGACAAAAAACGTATAATAACCTCAATTTACAAATATATTTTCCTGATTAGTTTAATCATCAAAAATAATTGAAAAGTTAAAAAACATGAATTTTAAAATTTAGCAAAAAAAAGGCTACCACTTCTTAACCTTAATGACCTACTTAATAATTAATTCCTCCTTTTTAAAATTAGAAAAATCACCTGAGAATTAGATTAAATTTTCAACAAACTAGGTTTGAAAAAAGAATGGGCTAAAAAAATAAAGGAGAAAACAAGTAGGGTAGGTCGAGCCACGTGGAGGGGTGGAAAAATCCGAGCGGTTGCTAACATGTTAGAACATCTAGGAAAAGCATGA